>JANEHU010001231.1:0-193641 GCA_027563435.1 Nasonovia ribisnigri | reverse complement strand
GCTAGATTTTCAAGGAAAATGGATTCAGGAGAAGATAGGTTTATATTTTTATTGAATGAAGTATTGTTTAAGTTAGGGAGGTTAAAATCACCAAAAAGAAGAAAATCATCATTAGGGCAAGAGGAAATTAAATTATCAAGAATATTAAAATAATCGATATAAGAGGAAGAGGTTGAATTTGGAGGGAAATACACACAACTAATGATTAATTTTTTTGTATTATTAATTTTAATTGATACAAAACATAATTCTAAACCATTTACATCTACGTCAAGAGCCGAAGAAATAAATTTGTTGTTTATAGCTAATAAAACTCCCCCACCTCTGGTTGATGAACTAGACAAAACAGATCTATCACATCTATACACTGTAAAATTTGAAAATCCTAGTTCAGAAGAATTTATGTTGTTATTTAACCAAGTTTCTGTAAAAGCTAAAACACTAAAATTAAAAAAAGGTATGTTAGTTTTGAGAATATTTAGTTTAGTATTTAAGCCTCTTACATTTTGATAATAACAATTAAACGTGGTGGAAGTTTTTTTATTAGTTTTTTGAGCTAATAATTTTAGGAATTCCTTTAATGTATTTTATTATAAGATCGGATTCCCCTTCTGTTCTGCGACGAAGAAGTTCTTGGCGTAGTTCCGACATGTGTGCTTGTTGTTGTTTTGTTCGGTCGGAAGAGAAGCGAATGTCTTTCCACGAGGAGTTTGATTTTAGTTTGTGTTGGGATGAGAATATATCAAAAACAGCTTGTTGGTTCGAAAAACATAGTTTTAGAGGTCTGGGTTTGGTAGAATCAGAAGAAAGTTTACCAAGTCGAAAGATTTGAGTTGGTGAAGTTTTTAGGTCGAGATATTTGAGAACATCTTGAACAATATTAATATCTTGTGATTGGTTGTTTGAATCACTTGATTCAGGTAGATTGAAAAGAAGTGTGTTTTTCATACGATTTTGTCTGTCAATCAATTCAGATATTATATCAGTTGAATTTGGAGTATTTGATTTTAAATTGATTTCGATGTTATCAATTCTAGCTTTTAAAGGCTCTACTTCTGCTGAAAGAGTGAGTAATTGGTTTGATAAATCGTTCACTTTTTTGCTAAGTGATGAGAACTTATCTGAGAGACCATTTATAGAAGAAACCAGTTTGTTTTGAGTGATTTTAAGGTCGTTCACAGATTTGATTAAAGAGTCGATTTTGCCTTCCATATTACCGTTTAAGTTGGTTAAGGGGATTTGTATAGATGACAATAATATGGTCAGGTGGGTAGTAGTGTGTGAGTTAACTTTATCGACTATCGTTAAAGTCACTGAAGAAAACAGCTGGCAGTGATTGTGGATTGCAGTTAATTGATAACCGCGAGTGGTTTCTTGATGACAATATGGACAGGTGGGTAGTAGCGTGTGAGTTAACTTTATCGACTATCGTTAAAGTCACTGAGAAAACAGCTGGCAGTGATTGTGGATTGCAGTTAATTGATAACTGCGAGTGGTTTCTTGATAATAACAATTGAGTACTTACAATTTGAGAATTAGAAAATTCCGAATTTTGGACAAGTACGTATGAGTGAAGTGCTGAATCGACTCACCATGCAGGAACAGAAGAATGTTAAGATATCTGGATATAGAGCACAAGTATGAGCGAAAAAAATAACACTTAACTTATTTAAAATGTGTAGAGAAATTTATCACTTTATCACTTTTATTATATGTAATATCATGAGCAACTATATTATTATTATATAACTGTATGTATGTATATTTTATTTTATGACAATTATTTTGAAAACAACATTAAATTTTAGATTATGGATACCATTTTGTCATTAGGTTATAAGTGTTATTGAAATATGTACACACAAACATGTTAAATATTGGAAGTATTTCCGTGATAGACGATACTAAAATATTAATAAATTTTAATTTTAATTAACAACTTACATTAACATCTATGATATTCAAATTTTATATTTGATAAGAAATTACTATATGATAATAGCTAATGTGCAGGTTATTGATAAGATATTATATTATAATTGATAAGGAATTTGCTCGTGGGCTGTCTCTAGAGAGATGGGGGCACATCTTCCAAATTCATTATCTGTGATAGTGGAATTAACCTCAAAATTCTTTTTTATCAGGATGTATACGATCAATTGATACAATCAATTCTATCAATACTATCACATTTTAGTTGATATTCGAAAAAAAAAACCGGGAAAAAAAGACCTGAAATAAAATCCCCGAAAAATATTATAATTAAATAGAATAAAATCTATTTAGTCATGAACTTTAATTAGAATATGTATGTACGTATTAATATAATAAGCCATTGGTTTCTATATAGTACCAAATATATACCAAATATTTTGTATGCTTACAACTTCCAGTTCCATTCAGGAGATTGAAAAGGCGTTTGTGGAGTAAGTATGTCTAATTTCTATAAAAATAATTATTAATTACGTTTTTGCATCATAAACATTTCTTTTATTACAATTTATAATTACGATCTTACAGGGCAATTCAGGTGGTCCAATTCATATAAAACACAATCATTACAAGTGAATGTATAAATTTATTTAAAAATAAGAATAACAACATTTAGAGAGACGTTAATCACAAATTAAATTAAGCTGTTAAGACCAGAGCAGCCTCAGCTACTCACAATCTAAACTACTGTACAATTTATACTATAGAAATATACATTATTTAAATTTACTGTTCAAATTGTCTACCACTTATTTCAAAATCACCATACTTTGGACTGACTACAATATTATTTTTAAATTATAGCCAACAACTTTCCAAACTGTGTTTAAAATTTCCATGTGTATTTTTATATAGGTATTGACAAAATGAGATACCTATGTCCTATAATTATAAAACCTGATCTTGGAAGGAATTTCTGGATCATACTATTATTATATGTTCAATAACCATTAAGATTACACTATTATCCCAATTCCCAGTCACCATTGTGTCACTTTATAGTAGTGAGTAACATAATACATTGAATAAAACAAGGTAACATATAATTCTTTAAAGTATCTCCACTGCTCAACACGACAACACGTACCAGTGTTAATCTAAAAGATTGTTTAATTATAATAAAAACTATGGAGAATTGCAATGAAGATGTGTTAAATGACCACACATATGCAGATATTGGTCAAATTGCAGTAGACAGACACATAGTTGATCACAATTATTATATAGCAAGTAAAAATAATTAAATTTTCATTTCCAAATACTAAAGGCTGGGCATTAACAAGTTAAAATTAAGTTGAACGATAAGTTAATTAACTCATCATTATTGTTTTTTTCAAATTAACTTTTACCTAATAAGTAACTTTTTTTAAGATTAACGTGTTAACATCAAGTTAATTTTATTCAAAAGTATCTAAATTAAGTTAATTTCCATCCAAAAAATAATGCAAACTTTTGATTGAGGTTTTTAGTATATACATATAATATCAGTAATAGACAGTAAATGAGTTTTAGATTAAATCCAAATTGCACTTTTTTTTAATGTAATTTACAAATATAATTTAACTTGTTACAATATACTTTAAATAAATATGATATAATTTAGTAATTGAAGAAAATGATGAAAATGATGAAAATGAAGAACCTATAGATAATTATGAAGCTGGTAATTTGTATTTATATTTTATAAAAATAATTGTTATAATTATTAATATTTATTAAGTCATTGATATTTAATTTTAATTATTTTTTTTCATTTTAGAAAACTTACGACGTAATCGCACATACACAATCATACCAGGAGTACACAATAACTCGAAAATATACATTGACAATTTTAATTATAAATATTATAAGAAAAGTGTTGTAAGGAATAAAATGTTAGTATATTAAACTTATCCTTTATATTTTAATAGTTATACTTAGATTCTGTCATAAGGTACTTGATTTGTGAAAAACAAAGGACTAAGAAAGCAGAACAATATTGTGCAGCAACCGCCATAATTAACATTAACAATCAAGGGAATCATTTAGATCTTCAGCCTGGTGGACACAACCATGGAGCTGTTGAGGTTGACATGGATATGCCATTCTTGAGGCAAACAGTAGGAAAACGCTCAACAGCAATAGGCGCTATGTCTCTGCCAATCAGGCAAATCTATAATGAAGAAATCATTAGGTAAAGAAACTTATATAATAGTCATAGGCGTAACTAGGGGGGGACTTGGCTAAGCCCCCCTAACTTATATTTTAGCCCCCTCTTAATTTACTTATTATAAAAATGCTAGGACTGAAGCCACCCACCCTAACTTTGAGGTCTGGTTACGCCTATGATAATAGTCACTAATTGTAGATAATTACCTTATACGTTTATACTTTTTAGTCATCCTCGTGGAAGTTGGGGATATACATTCCAACAAGCTCAGCTGAGGTGCAAAAGAATGCGGAACCGTCGAAGACCAAAAATTCCAGAGACAATTCAAGAATTTGTGAATCTATTGAATATGCAAGAACACAACCATTATTCCACAACTCTACAGGAACCACCATCAACATTTTTTCAACAGGCGTTAATTTTAGAAGGTGTATTTGTAGGAGTTATTTTTGCCAATATTCAGTTTATCCACAGGTTTAGCGAGGAACTCCAAGCTGTCAAGTCTGCAGGATGTGATGGCACCTTTAAAACAGTTCCAAGTACACCTAAACAATTGAGAAGAGGTTCTTTAATGACGTTCCATGTTGTGTACAAAAATGTTGTAAGTTTACAAAAATGGGCATTAACAATTTAAAAAGTTAAGTTACTTTTTTTTTAGAAGTAACTATTAACTTTAAACTTAAAGGATTTAACCCTTACTTTTTAGTCTTTCCCGATGGTGTATGCACTTTTGACCAGTGCCACAGTAGAAACGTATACAGCATTTTTCAAATAGTCCGTCATTTACTACCATTAAATTATGGCAATTTAACAATTATTACCGACTTCGAGCGTGGATTGATGAATGCAGTTACAACAGTGTTTCCTGAAAGTCGGTTACAATGCTGCTGGTTCCATTTTTGCCAAGTGAAGAATACAATTTAACATTTAAATAATTTCATATGCTTATAACACCTATATAATTACATTTTCCAGTCAATTGTACGATACTGCCGCCGAAAAAATAATTTGGTATATGACCTTATCAAGACCAATGTTATAGCTGCTAATGTGTTGCGCATGGTAATTTATTAAATTATATTACCTATTTTTAAAATGAAAGTTGTAACAAACACCCATACTTTAGATATTAGCACTGGCCCATCTACCAGCTACTAGAGGTCATGCAGATTGTCAACAATTTTGTATTGAAGATGGCTTTAGAGAAATTGTAGCCTATATCCAGCAGTATCCAGACGTGTACAATCGCATGCAAACATTTTTATTTGAGTATGTTTACTCAAATACATAACTAATGATTCAGTTAAACATGAAGTTGATATAAATCTGAAAAAAAAAGATAAAAGCATTAATATCATACATTAATATTAATGCATAATAATGAAAAATACATACATAAATTTATAGTATTATTTTAGTTTTTTTTTAACTATTAATATTAACTAATAGATACATACAAAATTTTTGGCTGAATCAAGTTGGACCAGCTTTTATTAGTGTCTTTGGTAGTGAAATAAGGACTAATAATTACTTGGAGTCCTTTCATAGCCAGTTGTTAAGGTTTTTTGGAAATCACCCAAATATCTGGGACTTTTTACGTAAGAATCTTTTAAGTATTGTTATTTCTATACAAATTAATTAAATTAAATTAATTACACTTTATTATTTATAGAGAAACTAAGAATATTAGAAAATCAATTCTTTGTAGAATTTATACAAGCCAGCAAAAACTTAACAGTACTTATTTTGTTTTTAAAATATTTTAACACTATATAAATTATTAATATATATTATATATATACCTTATCATTATATTTTTTATGTTTAGATCCGAGATCAAACTTCTAGAAGTGAACGGGCTACCAACACTCATATGTTGAAAAGAGCTATTGAGCAGCTTAATGAACATGGAAACATTATTAGATGTCTTACACAAATGGGCCATGCTAATGATGGGTATCTGAGACGTCAGATTGGTCCTATTCCAGCAGATGAATATTTAAATTTTATTTAAATTTTTTAAAATGTTGAACAATATTTTTGTGATTTATAGACGACAACTATTTTATATGTGGAACAATAACAATTACATTTATTTTAATTTTTTATAGTATAAATATCTATAGTTTTAGTTGACTATGACTAAAACACGTGTCACGAATTTAATTTACGAATTTAATTAATGTTAATATGTTATGTAATAATGACATAAACATAATGATTATTGTTTAATATCATTGATTATAAATACTAGTATTTTCAATATTTTATAATATTTTCAATTTAAAATATATAAGCCGCGTTGGTACAACTGAATCATTTTATTTATTATTTTTTGATGTTGGCAACAATGTTCTTCCAACATGTTATCAATAATATTTTGGAAGAAGTGTTCTACGCCCTTCTCTCGGTATATCTTGTGTTTGATGCAACATTTACGCCATCTACTTTTATAAAATTGTACTAAATAGCGTTAAATCGTCATTAATATAGGTACGCTATCTACCTGTGGTAACTGTGGGAGTCCTTGGGTTCTCTCAAAAAATAAGTTATTTGATATTTTATAAAACAAATATTATTCACCCAGAATTTAAACAGTTTTATTACTTTGAACAGCCTTATGTATTTTTTAAAATTCATTGATGCATCAGTCTTTGATTACATTAAAAAATAAAACAAATAAAACAAAAAAATATATCAAAATAAAATTAAAATGTCATAAATACCTATCTATAAACATAAGTAACAAATAACAAAAAAAAACTTAACATTTCTGTCACTAATAGTATCTCACTATTCAAAATTAAGTATAATCTCAAAAAAAAAAAAAACAATTTAAAATTCATTATATTTAAGAATTATTAAAATAATTATTTATGAGTATTTTGAAAACATTCCAAGCAAAAAGCTGGTTTATTTTCACAAGAATTACAAAATGTTACTGTGGTCTTGCAAATTTTTTGTGCAACTTGCCTTCCTCTTTCATTTACAAGTTTTTCATAGCATTTAACACATCTTCTTCTCTCTTTTTTTGTTGCTTTGACCTTGTGTTTCATTTGTTTGTACCAATTTATGTTTTCTAGATGATGGAGATATATTTATTTCATCCCTTTTTTTTATTAATTTTTCAATAATCTGCTGTCTAAAGGCTGATATTTGTATATTTTTCCCAGTCAATTCTTTGTACATAACTAATGCATTTACTACAGATGTACCAAGCAATAGTTGAAACGCCACTTTATGGTACCATCTTAGGGATTTTCTCAAAGGTGTGAAATAACTGTTCATTTGGTCTGACACATCTATTCCCTGTTTATTTTTATTATAGAACACTATTGCTTCAGGTTTCTTAACTCTCTCCATTCCTCGATATTTTTCCTGTATCAACCATTTCAATACCATGTCTAGTGGATACCATTCTCACGTCCCTCTTATCCTTCCAAATACTGACTACTACTCCCTTTCCATCTTCTTTACCTTTGATTTCTCCTTTTTTCAATTTTGAGTTCATTATATCTTTAGGAAATCCTTTAGAATTTTTTCTTATAGTGCCTACCATGTGAGTTTCTTTACTTAATAATATATGAGCTAAATTAAGACTTGTATAATAATTATCCATAATTACAGTTCTACCTTTATTTAAATAATCAGTCATAAGTTGCAACACCACTTTAGAGGCACAAGTTATGTCATTGCTTGTAGGTGTTGTATTTTTACCACTATAAATAATCAAATCATAGGTATAGCCAATATTATCACAGATTTTGAATAATTTTACTCCATACCTGGCTGATTTACTTGGTATGTACTGTCTAAAACTAAGTCGTCCTCTAAAGGGTATCATTGTCTCATCAATGACAACATTTTCACCAGGTACCTTATACTTTTTAAAATTATTGACTAATTTTACAACCAAAGGTTGTATTTTTCCCAGCCTATCACCATGAACTATAGTGTCATTGTCAGCAACATAGAAAAATCTAAGTAGTTCTTGAAACCTATTTCTAGGCATGATTTTAGGAATAAATGTATTGTAAAACAATGGTTGCCGACTCCAATACCTAATCAGATATCTTAGGGTAAGATACAAGTCCTGTGTACATTACAATGGCCAAAAAATTTTTAATTTCTACCTCATTTGTATTAGTCCAGTTCCGTTTATACTTTAATGCTTGCCTATTTATTTCAATAACAATAATTTTTATAATATCATCACAAAGAAAACAATTGCAAACATCAATTGGTTCACATTCTGGCCCCAAATCACATAACAACTGTCTATTATCAATAAAGTCAAAAGTACTTTGGTTGAATCCTAAAAATGAAAGTGAATATTAGATATAATATATCAATAATTTTTCAAAAGTAATATACCTGTTACAGTATCCCATTCCTGAATATTTGGAAAAATCTCATTAGAAATAAAATCTTGGGGACTATTTGAAACTAGAGTATTCGTATTAGGATCTACATCAGTATCTGAACTATCAAAAAGTTCATCTGAGCTAGTTGGTATATACTCACTGCCAGAATCGTAATCGAAATCTGAGTCATTTAAAGCATCTAAAATATCATCTGAGTTCATAGTGTAAGTTTAAAAAATGACGTTTTGGTTTGAAATTATGATCAGTTACTAATTAGGTATTTATTTTTTGTTAGCATAATTATTAATTATTGTAATGATAAGGCGATCTGGTGATAATATTATTATGATAACACACAATGACAGTTATCACGTCGTGCATGCGATAATGATAAATAAATATTAGAAAAATTAGAAAACAAATGTTCATGTAGCAATAATCAATCTATAACCTAAATTATAAGAAAATATATACTGAGAGGCCCTGGGTTCTCTCAATGTTCCCTATACACAATTGTATAATTTGTGTACCACGAGAGTACCCGGGTTCTCTCAGGTAATTATTGATAGATAATTAGTAGGCATTCAAAATAAATTATTTTTCATCTGAGGCATTTTTTCGTATCATCAATAATTAATGAGTTATTGATTTGGTACATTCATGTAAATATTTAAAAATTGTCATGGTACGCTAAAGCAGGAACGGTGAGAGAACCTGAGCACCCTCATGGTAGTCAACGTGTTTATAGCAAATTATATAAAAAATTAGGCTTTTACAGATTTTAAAACTGAACATAAACGATTTTCTTATTTTACTAAGCAGGGAACTTATATTGAACCAAAAGAAATAGTAATTGGGCAGAGATTAAACAAAGTCATTAGAGGTGGCGTGTCCATTTTAGAACCCTCTAACTGTACTCAACAATTTATACCATTACGAAATGTTATAAAAAAATTTTTTTCAGTTGAAAATGTTGTCATAGAAACTTTAGAATATATAAAAACTTTAAAATCAGAACACGGGGTTTTAAGGAGGTAGGAGGTGTTTATGTGTCAGTGCCATGTCTTCCACCATATCGTTCAACAGTTTTATCTAATATTTTTATTGCCCTGCTTTTTCATTCATCAGACAGAGTCAAATTTGGCAATGCAATTATTTTTAAACCATTGATAGATGAATTAATTTTTTTGCAAAAACATGGAATTGAAATTGATACTCCAGAGTTCAAAGGAAAATTATATTTTGAGTTGGGGCTTATTTTGGGTGATAATTTAGGACTCCATTCTATCACTGGATTTACTGAAAGTTTCTCATCCAATTATTCGTGTAGGATTTGTACAATCAGGAAGGAAGATATGAGGGTTCAATGTTATGAGGATAATGCTTTATTGAGATTTAATGAACAGTATAATGTTTATTTGTTACAGAATGATGTATCTATCACAGGTATAAAAGATAAATGTGTTTGGTTTGATGTAAATAATTTCAGTTTATTTGACCAAGTAGGAGTTGATGTCATGCACGATATGCTTGAAGGTTGTTCTAAATACATCATGAAGTTTATTTTACTTTATTATACTAAGGAGTTAAAACTTTTTACTTTACAAGTATTGAATGATAGAAATTATGGTTTTGATTTTGGGCCTGAAAATAATAAACCTTGCTCACTTACTTTAGACAACATTAATCAATGGAATATTTGGCAATCAGCTTCGGAGATGATGATATTAATTAGATATTTTGGTTTACTGGTTGGTGACTTTATACCACCAGAAGAACTAGTTTGGGAACTAAATATAGTTATGCGTAGAGTTATAGATATTTTAATATCAACATCACTGACGATAGATAGTTGTTCAATGTTACAAACCTTAGTAGCAGAAATGAATGAACTCTATTTAAGGTACAGTAATAGTCATCTCAAACCAAAATTTCATTTTTTAATACATTATCACTCCATGATCAGAAAATTTGGTCCTGTCATAAATTTTTGGTCCATGAGATACGAAGCAAAACATAGGATTTTAAAAATTTCTGCTAGATCATCATTCAATAGAAGAAATATTTGCATGACTTTGTCAATAAGGCACCAACTTCAATTAAATTAAATGTTTACTAAAGGTAAATTAAATAAATCAGTTATTATAGGACCTAAAAAAGAAATAGATTCCATTAAAGCCTGTCTAATTCAAAATGAACTAAATCTTGATAACATTGAAACATTAATAAGAGTTAAATGGGCTGAAGTGAAAGGGACACGTTATAAACTAAAAACTATTTTGACATTAGATATTATGAACGATAACCCAACTTTTGTTATTGTAAAAGATATTTTTCTTTATGGAACGAATAGGGTAGTTTTTGAGTGCAGTAAATTTACAACGATTGGTTTTGATGAACATGTTTTTTGTTATGAAGTAACATCACCAGAAATAAATGATTTATGTTATATATTCCAAGATTTATTGATATCACCTATTCCTAATACTATAAATATTGTATCAAATGGAATATATTTTATAACTGTAAGAAGTCCTTTATAAATAATTACCTAAGTATCAATTGTAATTATTTTGTATATGTGCATTGAATATTTTTTTTTTATATAGTATGATGTAAAATAATTATAATAAATATGTTTATTTAATTTGTGTCAATGAATAAAAAAAAATTATTAATTTGAAAACTGCTTTTCTTTCAATTTTATTTAACCACAAACCAAGTTGTATTAACTGAATAGTAATATTGTAACAACTAAGTAATTTTGTTACAATAACTATCAGATACATAATTTCAACGAGTGAGTTTTGTTGTACGATCTAAATAATTTGTAGTATATACAATTGAATATGTAAAGTCAAAAAAAAATATTTCTGCTTTACTTAAGTGTTCTGTTTAACCCGCACAGTGTTTTGCTGATTTTTCAAAATAACTTAGTAGTAGTAACTGAACATTTTGTAAATGTCATACTGAGTTCACCCATAAATAAACATACTTTCTGTTGTCAATACTGATCACATTCAGTTTTAATAACAGAACAAATTTGTTGTGACAAATTCTGATAAACAGGAATGAATTAGTAAGCGTAACCATACATATTGCTGTCCCTGAGCCAACATGAATTCGCAGTTATTATAACTATATTTTGTTTATCTTAACAGAATATTTTTTTCAGTGTACCAACCACCGTTCGGTACCTAATACGGTATTCGCGATAGAAAGCGAAGCGGCTGACATCTGGTGGTGGCGGCATGAAACGTTGTAACGGGGCCGATATGAAAACTGAATAAGTCTATGAATACAAAATACCGTGATTAACTTTTTTTTTTTTTAAAAGAGAAAAGTTATTCCCGAAATTTGCTCAGTTGTGTACTTGTGTTGTCCATTGGGTCATCTTCAATATTGAGTGCGATCAGGGAAAATCGATTTGGTGAAATTACTATATTTGAATCGGTTTTTTTTAAGACAGGTGAGATTCCATTCGGAGATCTGATACGTTTGTTGTTTGATTCGACTGTTTGCTATATGTCAGAATCGGAATCGAGTGATTAACTTCGTTCGTGAAATCGGCACTTTAGTAGTTAAAAGCTGCTATTTCATATTAATTATTAATATTATAATATGGATCACTCTTATTGTGCCATAATACCAAAGCCAAGAAAAAAACATAAATACTGTAATGGCTATTGTATACTGAAATTAATATTTAAACTTACCTCATGAGGTTTTCCACTAAGGTCACTAGTTTTAAGACACATAGCAACGATTTTTAATGTTTTGTTATTATTTTCCACACATCCAAACTCAACAATGTGGTTACATTTCATTACTTGAGTACCCTCAATCAATGGTCGCTTAAAGTCACCAATAAAACTTAAAATGTCCGTTAGCTCAACAACCGAAGTAAACATTCTTCTTAGGTATTGTTCATATAAAACAAATTAAATTAATAAATATTAAATAATAATTGCAATGTGAAATTGATTGTTAATTTATTGTTATACTGTTATCAGCATACACAGTGGCCCCGTTAGTAAAATTGACTACAGCGCCCCTATATTTGCTTTCTATCGCGAATACCATTATTATATTAAGGTATATAATAATTTATAGTATGTGATTATTGAATAGTGATAACTGATTATTTACTTCATAATTTGTGTTGTTCGTTTATGTTTGTTCTCATTGTTTAAAATATTTTATACTCTAATTTCTAATATACTAAAACAACGAAGCCATAGAAAATAAAAAAAAAGATGATACACAAAAGTAGTAATTGATGGAAATGAAAGATATGTGTGCCGATTTTGTAATAAAAGTTATAAAGAAAATGGGCATAATTCTACTTTAGCTCCCAAGCGATTTTTTGAAATTTTTTTTTCCAAAATGTGTGTTTTTGTATGCTTTTTTTAATGGCACTTTAAAAAAAAGTCGCTCAAACTTGGAAGTTATGTTCAAAAAACTTAAAAATACTCGATTTTTCAAAGTTTTTGAATTAATAATACCAAAAAATTGTATTTTTGGAATTTTTTTTTTTGTATTGTTAGTATTTGTGTGCTTAATGTTTTGGTAAAATCAAAATTGATCTATCGTACTTACTTTTTATGTTAAACTTAAAAATGCCAATTTTTCCAAAAATCGTGTTTTTGAGTTAAAAATATCAATACCTAAACATTTTGGAAATTTTTATTTTTCATTCGGTGTGTAATGACATAAAGAAGATTTTAGTGTAATCAAAATTTGTCGGTCGGACTTAGTTACGGCGAATTTAATTATGTTGAAAATAAGGTATTGAAGTATCGTGGTCTATTGCGTTTAAAAATAAATAATAATTCGGTTTCAATTTAGCAGTACAACACAGCTTTGGTTTTTACCAAATAACTATCTAACTAGCTAATCGTCAGCGATAAACTATAATTTATTAGGTATATCAATATTTGTATGCTAGGTGCGTATCTTTATCGGCATTTGATACGTACCTACCTAATATTATAGCTCATTACGATTTTCAATAAAGTTTGTGCAACATCGTGTTTTGTAGTTAATGTAAATTGTATTTTAAACTATACCTACCAATTATGTTAAATATTGTAAAAATTTATGAACTTTTTGAACTTAAGCAACGTGGTCCGTTAAGCATGCCAATCATAGAGACATTGCAGTCTTGGGGACTTATTGCCAACGTCAATACTTTAAAATGCAATAAAGGTCATTTCTTATTATTGTGTCCTCATGTCAACTCTATGGATGGTTTTGTTTGGCGGTTCAGACAAACCTCGATCGATAAAAGTAAAAAAAAAGTGAAGTGCGATTTTCAACAATCCATTCGGAAATTTACTTTTTTCTCCAAGTCTCACTTGTCAATCTACCAAATTGTAATGTTTGCTTATTTATGGACTGAACAAGTACCACTTATATTCATACGTAAACAAACGATCATAGCTCGAAAGACGTCTGTCGATTGGGCCTCTTTTCACCGGGAAGTTGTTTTTGACGGAATGATTATTCGACATAAAAAGATCGGTATGTATTACATTACATTTTTTATTTGATTTTAATTTTTCGAGCGAGCGAGTGATTATTATTATGTTGGTAGAACTGTGTTATTTTCATCATTATTATAATTATTATTATTATTAATAAAGACCGGCGTACCAATCGATTATTTGCATAGATGTTAAATTCATTGAAAAATTAAATAGCACTACTATATATGTCAAACAATAGGTTAGGTCATCCGTTAAGTTAGCTTAGGTCTACACTTATCCAACTCCTCCCCCCCAGACCCCGAAGGGATCCCCCCCCCTAGGCGGACTATTTTCCGCCCCGGGGGGTTTGCGGGCCGAGCCCCCAACCGAGAGGTCCGTAGGACCTCGAGTTCGGCGACCGGAGCCGGCAGGCGTAGCGAGCAATTACACGTTAATATTTGCAAAAAACGCGCGCAATCACATTTTTTGCATTTTACATAGGTGGTGAAGGGAAAGTTGTAGAAATAGATGAGTCGAAATTCGGCAAAAGGAAATACCATAGAGGCCATCGTGTCGAAGGACAGTGGGTGTTTGGTGGCGTGGAACGTGAAACTGGGAGATGTTTCTTAGTTCCTGTTGAACGCCGGGACAAAGATACGTTGTTGGCGGCTATAAGGGATTGGATTTTTCCAGGAACTACGATAATTAGCGATTGTTGGAAAGTAAGTTTACGATATTATAAAATCTAATTAAATCAGGTTATTTAACAAGTGATTTCAATTCAGAGCTACGATTGTTTGAAAGATAATGGGTATCAACATTTGACGGTAAATCATTCAATACAATTTAAAAATCCTGAAACTGGCGCACACACAAACAACGTTGAGGGAATGTGGCGTCATGCAAAAGCGTCAATGACGCAGTATTCTAGAAAAAAGCACTTCTATGCAGGTTATCTGGCCAAATATATGTTTCTGAAGTCATGCCGAGCATCAGGGTTAGATCCTTTATCGGAATTTTTTCAACTTGCTCGTGTAGTGTACGACCCTTCCGGACAAATGCAGGAGGTTGTAGTTGCTGAACATTCTGATAGTTCAAATTCAGATGATTTGGAAGATGAGTTCAACTAATAATTGATTTTATATCATTTTAAATAAAAAATTAATTTTTAATATATTGTTATATTTATATTACACAAATCTATGTGTTAGATCCCATTACACTAAAAACTTCTTAATGTCATTACACACCGAATGAAAAATAAAAATTTCCAAAATGTTTAGGTATTGATATTTTTAACTCAAAAACACAATTTTCGGAAAAATTGGCATTTTTAAGTTTAACATAAAAAGTAAGTTGGATCAATTTTGATTTTACCAAAACATTAAGCACACAAATACTAACAATACAAAAAAAAAAAATCCAAAAATACAATTTTTTGGTATTATTAATTCAAAAACTTTGAAAAATCGAGTATTTTTAAGTTTTTTGAACATAACTTCCAAGTTGGAGCGACTTTTTTTTAAAGTGCCATTAAAAAAAGCATACAAAAACACACATTTTGGAAAAAAAAATTTCAAAAAATCGCTTGGGAGCTAAAGTAGAATTGTTCCAGAAAATGTAATGAAAATGACAATGCACATTGTTTATTATATTGCATATTATAATTTTCTCCCAAATAACTACCAATATCCATTGAAAAAATAAGGGTTACTCTTAAACCTTCAGCTGTATTACTTGAAAGAAAATGATTAGGTTTTATACGTTTTTCAAGCACATGCAATTCCCAATCATCAAGCCACTTAAGGGTAATTTGTAAAACCTTCAAGTGCATAATGTGTTAAGCAGTATTAAGCCGTGTTAAAAAGTCTATAGTTATTAGTGATTGTAAAGCTAAAATGGTTTAAAATATTTGTTTGATAAAGAAAAAGTACCCGTATAATCATCAATATCAATAGACACTCTTTCATTGACCAATTTTCTGTTTAATGCATCAAATGCTGCATTCATCACCAAATAAACATTTTCCGTAGGAATGAAATTTTAATTGTGGGCTCAAAGAGCAATAGATCTTTCTCTCTGGAAAAAAAATTATTTCTTACAGCAGCTTTCTTAGACATATCACAAGCTTTTGATAGAGTCTGGCACGATGGTCTCCTACATAAACTAAAAACATTTATTCCTTCACCCTTCTATCTTCTAATCAAATCATACCTAACTGAACGTACCTTCCAAATACGATACGGGTCTGACACGTCAAGTATTGGCAGTATATGGGGAAGTGCAAAAAAGATAAATTTAAATAAAATTCAATTAATAAATGCTCCCCCATACATATCTAATCATACTCTCCATACAGAACTGAAATTAAAAACTATCCACGAGGAAGCCAAACACTTTTACAAAAGATTCCACAACCATCTTTCCTCCCACTCAAATCTTTTAATTAAAAACCTTTTCTCCCTCTCAATCCCCGGCAGTCCTCCTAGACGTTTAAAACGTAAATGGTGTAGAGACCTGTTACAAATATTAATATAGAAATGAAAAAAAAAATGAAAGTAAAATAAAAATATTAACTAATTAAATATTATATAATTCATCTACATTTTCATACATAACTATCAACATTAAAGTGTCATCATTGGGTGGCTTCTTTACTTAATTTTTTTTTTTTGTATACTCATGTTATCTGTACCTAATCATATATGCTTATTATGTCATCTCACGGTCTTATATACAGGTCGGGCAACTCGGTACTATCGAAATGTATACTGTTGGATCGCTTATTGATGAACGGAATAATCAAAATGATCTGCAACGCTATCTATTATCATAGTTCTCAATAGTATAATTATTTAATATTCGAAAAACAATAATTTTTTGAATTATATTTTTATATAGTTTTATTTACATTATTTATACTATATTATTAAGTACGACAAAATTTAGAAACCTTTTTCTTTTTAGAATTCTCTTTTAATTTCTCTTTATTTAATTGTCGTGTAAATTGTCTCATTCTCATGTTAATATAGTACCTGACACTATACGCAAGGATATCATCTTTATGAACATTACATGGGATATTTAAGTCTTCATTTTGTAAGATATCTTCGATCGTTACCTATAATAAAAATAAGATATATTTTTTATTAATTTGCATTTTTTGGTTAAAACTTACATTGTTTGATGAACTATTTTTAATGGCTTTTGGTAACTGATTTTCTGTTTTTTTCAAATACTGTTGGTACTGCTCCAGGTCTCAGACGAGGTTTCTTATATTCACTCTGAAATTATTGCAAGACACACTATTTAAACTAATGAATTAAATATTAATATTTAACTTAATATTTAACTTCTAATATTTTGAACTGGTTTGATGCTACTGTTTTATATTAAGTAGTATAGGCTGTAAACAGTGACATAAACATTTGTAAAAACTATACAAATTCATAACACACTTTTAGAACACCCCAATCTAATTTGTTGGATTCTTATGAAACTAAATTTATATTGACAAGGTATGAAATACTTACAACACCAACAACGATTTCTCCTGAAGTTAATAATCTTTTTCTAACAATATCATCTGTTGCGAAATGATTGGCACATATGTACATTCCTTTGGTCAGTTTTACATTTTCACTGCAGGCTATCTTCCACAAATTAAAAACATCATCTTTTGTTGGAATTGTAAAGAAGATTTCAGATGGTGTATCACACTTTACAATACACTTTTTAATCGGCATTGTAATATAATAAGACTAAAGACTTTGGTCTATTGTCTTTTGTCTATAATATATTACATTACATAAATATAAAACAATAAACCAGTGCACAGGCCATATTATAGAAAAGTATTATTTTAGTACACAGATATATATATATTTATATATAATAATATATTATTATACTATAGTATAATACTAATAGTCTATTTATTGAAAAAAAGATTATGTAAAAATAATCCGCTAGATGGCGTTCTAGGTCTTTTTGACTAATAATGTTCATCATTAAGCGAACCTAGGGATGGCAAAATTCGTCTGAACTTCGATATATCGAAATGTCGATATTTCAAACTTACGTTATCGATAACGTAATATTGATATCAGCATTTCTTCGATATATCGATATATCGACTAAAAATATCGATATATCGAAATGAAAAAATTTAAAAAAGTTAAAAAAAATCCACAGCCAAATTCTAATTATTAAATAACCACACCTAATTCTCTGTTTCCAAACATAATTTAAACAAAGAGCATTGTATAATATACATGTTAAAATAACTTCGTACCTAACCATCCATGGTAATTGAACCAACAAGCTATGCTGTAACTTGCAATACTATTTTAATATGACACTACATATTAAATAACTATCTGACAAATCTTAACTAAAACTTCAAAAAATAATGAATCATAAACATCATAATAATTGTATATAATATATTTTTGTTACATAAATATAGGTATTATACATTAATATTCATAAATTTATTTATAATATTAAAAAATAAAAAAAAAACTTCTTAATTATCAGTCTTTTGATATAAGAAACTTGACAAATAATAAAAAAATAACTAAAGTTATTAACTATTAACATACATAATATATGACATATTATGTACAAATTATATAAAATAAATAAGAAACATAACCATCAGTCTTTTGATATAATGAAAAACTTGTATAATTAAGTATGAAATAATAAATAAGAATAAAAATTAGTACCTAATTGGTGATAAACCATTCTTCTTCACTTAAAGAACTCATAAAAATCAGCTGTGACAGTCTTTTTCCTGTTAGCCGATTTTTAGTTTTTGACAATGTTTGCCCAGTCTTTGAGAATAATCGTTCTGAAGGAACCGAAGTTGAAATAATACTTAATTTTTGTCGTGCAATATCATATAAATTTGGGTACATTATCTTCATGAAATCCCATGCATTCAATGGTTCCGTATCGATGGATACAACTGGCTTTGCCAAATAATCATATAACTAAACATATAAAACAAAAATAGTTAGAGAAAATAATTATTTTAAAAGTTCATCTAACCTCTTGGTATATTGGAGTTATTCTACTCTGAACCTGTATTTTGGCTATGGAAGTATGGTATGACCATAAATCAAAAGTACCCGATGATGTTGAAGGCTGCTCTAAGTTACTAAATGTTTCAGTCGTTGGGTTTGTTAAACTTTCTTTAGAAATAAGCATCGATTTAATTTTGTCAATTGCTCTTTGGCAATTTATCGGATCCTTAAAATGAAGATTTTTAAATCTAAAATTATTAAAACAAAATAAATATTATTTCACTTAGTTAATTAATTAATTTATTAATACAAACAGGTACCTTGGATCCAATAAGGTTGCTAATGGAAAATCATTAAATATTTCCAAGTCTGAAGCGTTTGTCCAATTCATAAATAATTAGCTTCTGGAGATCAATACTAATAGATGTTGTGGTTTGAAAATTACTTGTTGCTCTATATACACAATTTACAAGTGGTAAAATGGTACTTATTATGGCATATTTATCACCAGAGATTTTTTTTGTCAAGTCTTCTAACAGATGCATAAGATCTCTAATTTCTTTTAAAATGTTTAGCTCACTATGGGTTATTAAATCAGGCGAATTGTGATTTTCTAATAAAATTGATGACACAATTTTGTAAAGAGTTAAAAATCTTTCCAACATATAATAAAGGCTATTCCACCGCGTCTTTACATCTAATACCATTTTTAAAATTTTACCTTCTGGTATACCTAAAAATGAAAGTTAATAATTAAATCTAAAATTACATAGTTAAATCAATGAATGAAGTTACAAACCATCATTTTGTTGACATTTTCTTAATTGGTCACTCACATTAACGCTATTTTTAACAAATTTCACAATATTTCTTATCTTCTCGATGAGTTTACCTAAGTTTGGACAATTTTCAATAGCATTGTTAGTGATCAGGTTGATAGTATGAGCAAAACATGGAATGAACTTCGGTCTGGTAAATGTGTCACATGCTGCTTTTTTGATATTGGCCCCTATTAATATCACATATTACACTGTGAAAATAATAGTATAAAACAAATTTAAATTAATTATACCATTGTCAGTCACTATTGCAATAATCTGGTCTTCTGTGATTTCCCATTTTAATAATATCTCTTCAAATGTCTCACTAATATTTTCTGATGTATGAGTATTATCAAGTTCATATACGCCTAATGTACCTAAAAATTATCCAATTTAAAGAAAAAAACATTTTTTGAAATAATATTTAAATGAAATAATACCGGACACAAATTTGTTGCCTTCTAAAAAATGTATCGTTACCCCAATATAGCTCTTCATTTGGATATCAGTCCATATGTCAGATGTCAATGTAAAATGCATGTTTTCTTTTAATTTTAATTTGAATTTTGCACTTAAATAATTATACTTTGTATCCAATTTATTTTTAATAGTATTTCTGGAAGAAATTTGGTACAATGGACAAGCAACTTTTAAAAAATATTTGAAGCCACTACCATCAACGGTTGAAAATGGTGCATTATCTTTGCATATATAATATAATAATGCCTCTGTTATTTCATTGTTTTTGTTTCCTTTAACTAATAACATGAAAAAATTAACAGTTTTTTGTATCATATTATATTTTCAAGTACTTAGCATGTATTGTAGGGATCAAATTATAGTTACCTCCCATTGATGAAACATACTGAAAACTATGCTGGATCGAAGGTTGGAAGCTTCTTTTAGCTGAAACTGAATGTTCATGTGAACATTGTGCATTTGTGTCACTAGTGTTAGTATGGAGAGCATCACTTGTATCGTCAGATAAAGTTACATTTGTATCCTAAAAAAATTATAGCGGTTAACATCTGCATAATATAGTTATAAATAATCAATATTTTATATTTAAATCAGATTTACTTACAGCAACTGGTTCACTGTTACTTTCAATAGCTTGAACTCTGTTACAACTCTCACTGTGGATATTTTTTATTTATATATTTCAGACACTAAATACTTTAGAATATTGTTCGTCTTGCAACCAATTATTATGCCAAACTTCAAATTCACCCATTAACGTAGATTCTAAAATATCTCTAGGTATATTTATTTCACAAGCTACTAAGTCACCAAATTGATTAATTACGTTTTTTATTTTATTGTTTAATTTACATTTGTCATCAAAAATAGATTTTATTTTAATTATGTTGGGCAGCACCACATCTAGATCGTAAACTGACATCAAATCTTCGTCGAATCTAGATTCTAAATCATTTAGTAAATTATCGAGGAAAGGAATAAAAAGCGTTACTCTAAAATATTCTTCAGCAGATTCAGTTTGAGGATTTTCCCTGTTTTTCATTACTTTCGATAATCTTGGCTTGTTTATTCCTCCAGAAATTCCCAAGTTAATTACCTGACTTTCTGCGGTTTTAAATATTTTGTTAAAACAGTTATAACTATCTTCTCGTTTATTTTTCAAAATACAAATTACATTTTTAATTAATATTATAGCGGAAAATTTATCTTGACTTTTGGACTGCAATAATTTACTGATTGGAGATGTTATAGTAAACATTTCTGAAACAGTTATTAATGTCAAAATAAATTCACCAGACGATGATGATTTAGATAAGTAAGTTGCTTTAGTTGCAGTGTTTATATCATCCCAATCTGATATTTTGTCTAATGCCTCGATTATAGAACTTAACCCCGTGAAAAATTGTAAAACACAATCATGTTTTTCCACCCATCTTGTTTCACATAATGAATGCAGTGATGATTTTAAAGTATTTTTTGAAATATAATTTTTTTTTGCTGATGTGTTAAAAAAATTTATAATTTCCATCATTATTCCGAAAGCATTTCTTACGAATTTTATTTTGCATCCTTTCATAATTGACAAATTTAAGGCATGACTAAAACAAGTACATTTGATTGCATTTTTCATTTTTGCTTTAAGTGTTTTAACTGCTCCACATTTTTCGGATAGCATAACAGAGCATCCATCTGTAGTAATTCCAACGCACTTTTCAAATGGTAAATCAAGTTTATCTAAAATACTTAAAACTGTATTTCCTATAATTTCACCAGTCATTTTAGGTTCTACTTCCCCTCCAGTATTTTTATAGTTTTCTTGATGACAGTCTAAAAACCCGACAAAATCTTCGTATACTTCATTTTTATATACATATCGAATAACAGTGACTAACTGAGATATTTTTGATATATCAGTAGTTTCGTCGAAGATAACACTGTAAAACTTTGATTGTTTTACTCTTTCCAACACATTTTTTAATATTAAATTTCCCATAATAGAAATAAGTTCATTCTGTGTCGTTTTACTAATGTAAGTGGCTCTAGACTCAGAAGTTAAAAGATGTTTTTTTAAAATCTCATCACCAGATGAAATTCTGAAATTTAATAATTCCCTGAAATTTCCGTTATTTTCTGTAGGTTTTTGAGAATCGTCAAATAGTCTACCATCATCGCGATGTCCTCGAATAGGTATATTTTGTTTACCAAGAAATATTAATGTGTCAATTATTGGTTTCAACCGAGATCTATTTTCTTTAACTTGTTCGTAGTGAGCTGTATTTAAAGTATTAATAATTTTATTTTGAGGATTATTAATAATATGTAAAAATGATTTACCATTCTGAACGGCGTTTTTATGGTAAATATTTCTGCTATGAGATTCTAGGTAACCATCCTTTCCAAGTAGTTTAGCAAATTTGGTTAATGGTTCGGTTACAAGACACTTAAGGGGCATTTTATTTTTTGATCCAGTGCCAGTATTAGTATGATTAAAAACTGAACAATAAATACAGAATAAACCATTCATAGATTTCGATACGACTAGCCAAAAATATTTTTCTAAATGCCCTTTTTTTACGAATCTTTGTTCAATATGACCACATTTTTTGTGAGTAGAAAAAGGATAGTCATTATTATTTGTGGGTCTCCAGTGATTTTCAATAAGTTGTTTTTTAATCAAATCACTAATATGAGATTTTGAGTTTAAAAAATCTCCTATATGGCTATATCTAGTGATTTATTTAAATTAACTTCAGACGATTGTGGTTGAAAAATATTTAATTCATTTTGTTCTTTAGATATTGGTAAAGATGACTCACAGTTTAAAGATAAAGAACTTGGATCAACAGCAATTGGATCATTAATTTTCACAGATGTTATTCGATCATTATTTTCCTCAGTTGTTTTTTTATCATTATTTTCCACAATATTTATACATTTCTTTTTAAAAAATTGTGTAATATCGACATTTTTTCTCTTTGACATTATATTTTTGTACAATAAATAAATAAAACTAATTAATAATAACACTAAAACTCAAAAGTCACCAACTAAATTAAAATAATATAACGCGTCAATGTCAAAAGTAACTGGGAAAGGTATACGCGTATATTATGCGTGTGTATCGATGGTTGTCGAGCGTCGAACTGTTAACAGAATTATCTTTAATCTTTATATTCGAATTCTATCAGTCGTCAGTCACCACAACAATTTTGCTATTATGCGGGTAGCAATGAACAGATAACCAATAATTTATATAGATGTTATATTTCTGACAGTCGAATATGAAAAATATTTTTAGATATTTTTAGGACAAAACCCTATGGCCTATGTGCCGCTCAGCCGCCACGCGTCAGCTGACAGTCGACGATCGTCGTCATAGAATAAAGATACCGTCGTCTTCCCTCAATCGGTCATAATATTGTTATCAACAATTTATAAATGTGTGTTATTAAAATAAAATACGACGATTTGTAACTGATTAATATTACAATACATTTACATAGGATAACACAAAATATTAAATTTAAATAATACGGCCAACGGGGGGGGGGGGGCAGTCGCCCCTACCGCCCCCGACTGGATCCGCGCCTGAGCCCGGTCGTCAACTTTAATCGCGGGCGAGTAGCGAGTATTCAACACGCGGCGAGTAAGCGACTTGAGCGATTACATTGAGCGACTTTGGTCGCAGCGAGTTAATTCGCCGGCGACTAGCGTGTACAATCGCTCAGTGTAATCGAGGCTTAACTGATTATTTACTCGACTGGGTGCACTCGACGTCTCGTCTCGACCTCTGAATTTGACGCGGGCATGAACGTGTTAAGTATTTATACTCAACATTAATTTTTATATTTAGGTACCAAAAAAAAAAAAAAAAACCGTTAAATTCGTAGTATCTAAAAATTATCATCAATGAGTGCCCTGCCGGCCGCCCCCTAAAATTTGCCGCTGGGGGCACGTGTACCTCGTTGCCCCTACCCAAATACGGCCCTGGTCCTTTCACAGCCCTATCGTTAAGAATCCCAAAGTCTTTGACCACTTCTACAGCAGATGAAAATAACCGTACGCCCAAAGTGGTCGATGGTATTGAAAGCGTTGTGGTCATAGAATGCGAAAATGAGGCTAGGTTCACTGTTGATGAGCCTATTAACGACATGGTTGACCGTGATTTGAGTAAGCCATTGTCGGATGATTGTTTAATGAAAAATAGACATTATCTAGTTGTAAAATATAGTTACTTATTATCTAGTTATAAAAATTGTAACATCTTGGACGACCTGTATTTCCCAAATTTTGATACATTGTCTGGAGAAAATTGGCTGTGTAACTTTGTTATAGATATTTGTTTGTTGTCATACGCTTTTAATCTGTGCTTAGAAAATACACACATTTTATCATGCAATGATGGGACATGGCTATTGGAAAAAAGAGAAGTTGGAGAAAAGCATAACAAAATTACATTCAATCAGAACAGTATGGTTATTCTGCCATGGTTAATTGGGAGACATTGGATTATAGTCTTTATAAATTTCAACACCCGACAGTGTTATAATATAATGGACCCGATTACGCCATACGATACAGAGAGTCAATTATCAAAATATCGTTTCAATAGAGTATTTAAAATATTGGGATCAGATGTCATCTACGGTGACGGCACACATAATTGTCCATCGTTAACACCGATTCCATGCCCTTTTGAAAATGTCCCAAAACAAAATGATGCATTTAATTGTGGATTTTGTATTATAAATTACGCGTTTAAAGTTATGGAAAATTCCAAGTTCAGTTTAGAGTTCGATCCTAACACTTATAGAGAATATTTAAAAAACTATCTATTAGAGAATTCCGAAGACATGACAAACATTTGCTTATACTGTAACTGGCACTCAAATAGGCACCATTGTCAACTGGATGATGAATATGTAGAATGGGTGTCGTGTTCTCGGTGTTGTCGCTGGATATCCATCAATTGCATCCCTAAAGAAGACAGAAATATTAATTATGATAATGTTGATTTCTTCTGTTTATTTTGTCAGAAATGATGGAATTAAAACAATATACAGAAATACTAAATATAGAGTTTAGGTAGGTGAACAAGTTTATTGTTAACAAATGTCTGGTATGTGTGGAATAAGAACACTAAAGAAACTATGAAATATTTAAACATTAACTATAAGAAGACGTTATTTGAAACAATAATCTACCTATCTAATAATAATAATATCACAGGTTTTAGATTACTTCTTGGATGCTAAGAAAATATTCTACACAACAGTAGGTACATGTTAAACAAAAATAGCAGTTTTGTTAAAATGCTATAATTAATGATAGTTGATTGTTTCTAACAGTTAGTAAAAAAAAATATATATACAGATTAAGTTAAGAAACAACCATAAAAACGTAACTTAAACAATGTTTAAATTACTTTTCATTAAAATGTACAGGATTTAATTAATTTCATTAGCTTATTCAAGCTAGTCTTGTTACATTAAGTTAATCCAAACACTCATTTAGGTACCTAGGTATGTAAAATACCAGACATTATATAAAAACACAACTTGTAACCCGCAGTCTGTTATTTAAAAGTGGGACGGAATTTAGTGTTTTGATTTGTTTAATTTATATTCAATGTTTAAAAATATACACACTAGACGTTTCAACAACAATTATAAATAGTACAATAAATATGGTCTTCGTGGTTGTTGACCTCTCCAAAATAATTAACAAAATGTTGATGAAGTCAAATTTCTGAAATTAAAATATGATTAGAATAATAATTTTTGGAAATTTGCTACATAGATAAACCGAATCAGTATTTAAAAAGATATATTTTGTTTACCATAGGTTAGT
Source organism: Nasonovia ribisnigri (assembly GCA_027563435.1). Classification (NCBI taxonomy): domain Eukaryota; kingdom Metazoa; phylum Arthropoda; class Insecta; order Hemiptera; family Aphididae; genus Nasonovia; species Nasonovia ribisnigri. The sequence goes on along the minus strand of JANEHU010001231.1, from coordinate 167,484 downwards.
CAATTAACAGCTAAAGTTAAAAATTTTCCCCAGCAGTTATAAGTTATTAGTTACTCCATAATGAAGTAATCAATGATTTAATTGAGTGGTATTCTAATTAAATGAAAGCACTACATATTGCATATTAAGATGAAAATGAAATAACAAAAGTTAATTTTGTTACTACGTCTACTCATTCATAATATTATTGTCCAACTGGTAAAATTCTGTCATTTTGTATGAAATATTTTTTTATTATTACGTTTTCTAAAAATCTAACAACTAAACCAAATCCTTTAATAGTGGTCCTATACTCCTACCTATATACAACCTTCAAGGATCGACATAGATGCGTCCTTAGACTCTATCTCCCAGTTTGCAAAACTGTTTTAATTAAATTGTGTAAATGCAAATGTTGTGTTCAAAATTTGAATTATTGAAAAAAAAAGTATAAATGCGTTGACCCTCGAAGATTTTTAAACGATACGATCAATATTGAAGGAGTTGGTATTTCAAGCTGAATCTCAAAAACTCATAAATGAATGAATACCATAGGCGTGGCTAGACTTCATCCGCAGTGGCAGCCTAACTTATGACCGGCGCCACCTAAATGAACCGAAAAATGCCCCATTACCCCCTAATAAGGGGGGGGGGTTGTCCCTCCAATTTAACATTTATATAGTTTAAAAAAAGTCTATCTCTATAAATTCAAGTTACAATTAATAATATACAGTATTCTGTATTTTCAGTACCTACCTTTAAATTTAACTCCAGAAATATTAATATTATTATTCATCTATATACAAGCCTGGATTACACCATATAATAAAATTAGATAATAAACAACATGCATAATGTGTAAGCGTATACTGTATTCTGTATAGTGTATAGAATAACAAAATTCTATAAATATTATGTAGGTATATAGAGGAATGTACCTATCTAATATGTTTAATAATAAGAACATTGAACAACTCATTATATTTATATTATAAAACAATATAACATTAGGTATAACAAACACAAATCAAAGAATGAGTCATCTTTTTGTAGGGACATTTTTAAAATCATCAATCACACTCTCAACATTGACATTACACACATATTCTTGTTCTATAAATAAAAATAATAATGCATTGAGCCTTTCTTGTGCCATTGTGCTTCTTAATTTGGTTTTTACTATCGACATTTTTGAAAAACTTCTTTCGCATCCACAACTGGTCACAGGTATAACCACAAAATATGTTAGACAGTTATAAAATGTCTTGAAAGTATCGGATCTTCCTTCTATTGCTAAATAGACATTTTTAAAATCATCAATCACACTCTCAACATTGACATTACACACATATTCTTGTTCTATAAATAAAAATAATAATGCATTGAGCCTTTCTTGTGCCATTGTGCTTCTTAATTTGGTTTTTACTATCGACATTTTTGAAAAACTTCTTTCGCATCCACAACTGGTCACAGGTATAACCACAAAATATGTTAGACAGTTATAAAATGTCTTGAAAGTATCGGATCTTCCTTCTATTGCTAACCAATCAAGCCACTTATAAACATAATCTGATGATGTTCCTTCGGGTGTGTCCTCCTACTGTAATTATTTGCCTTCAATAGTTATAAAAATAACTCATATTTCTCAAAAATTATACCAGTTGGCAGTTACCAACATAATATTATTATCGGGATTTGCGATAAGAATCATAAATCAATTCTTATATTATTAGAACAAAATAAACAACACATAATATTTTTTTTCTAAATAAAAGTTGTAAACCACTAATTTAAAACTTGGTTGACCGGCGCCTTTCGAGTATTGCAGGGGCAGCCCAGGCACCCTAGGCTGCCACCGTAGTCACGCCTATGATGAATACCATAATAACAACATGTTACTATTACTTCCAATAACATAATCACTGCAGTACTATGTGTCTGAGGCAAGTTTTATAAATTCATGATTTAGAATTACGATTTTTAGAATAGCAAGTTTTGTAAAAGCTATGTTTTAGAATATACAACTTATGATAGTGATATAAAGCGTTTTTATTTACCATCTGGTTAATTAAATCCACGGTCTTTAGACCGTGATAAAATCTATAAACATAATCTCAATAATTGTATGTCCAATATTTAAATTGGTGACCGACCCTAACCGCAATTATATTTAATAATTTGTTAGCAACATTTAACAAATCACAATTATTGATTTAGCAAATTTTTTTATGTTATTTTTTATATGGTTTGTGTCATCCGATGGATTGCACAAAGACACATTGAAGTGTTTTTGACATTGGCTTAACACTTTATTACGGTAAAATTGATTTGTATGATTTGTAGTGACTTAAATGTATTTACATATGTCTTTCAGAATTATGTTATTGTAATTTAAGAAATCGCAAGACGTATAGTTATACTTTTCAATACATTTTATTATTTACTATACATTACATAAATCAAAATTGTTCATACTTGTATTACGTTTACGAAGATAAAGTCATTGGTTTTATAATGATGTGTTTTTTTTTAAATTTTTTTTTTATTTTGTAGATTCTGAGCGGAGCGATGAATGTATTGATTTTACAATGATGTGTGTTTTTTTTTTTATTTTTGTGTCGGTCATCACGTTTTAGGACAGTAAAAATGCTTCGATTTTCTTCAATAGTACCTTTTCTGATAGGCAAGTGAATCTAGTTGGTACTTTGGGGGGTCAAAAGTTAAAATTTACCAGTAGTTTTCATGAGCGCCTGGAAAAACAAATGAAAAATTAAGGGGAAAACGGGAATTTTTACGGAAAACCAATTTTCGACAAAATCGATTTTGGTTTTTGGTATAACTCTAAAAGAAATGACCGTACAGATATGCAATTTTGACCGAATGTTTATATAAGCATTTTCTATACACCATAGCATTTTAAAAATATTCTGACTTATTTTGAGCTGTTAACGGACATTTTCAGTTTCCAATTTTTTTAGTTTTTTTTTCTATAAATGTCAATAAAATTTTATTTGTTGGGTAAAAAATCTTGAAAATTTAATAGTAGGCTTCTAATATATAGTTTCAAAGGCAGATGAAAAATATTAAAAATCCGTAGTCACAATTTTTATTTATAGGTAATCAAAGTTCAAATTTTGACAAAATACGTAAAAATGACGAAAATGTGCAATTTATTTTGAGTTAGAAATTCATAAAAATTTTTCTTTTTAAATCTAAGATTTGAAAATATAATACAAGATTCTTCATAAGTTTGCCTAATTTTATCAATAAAAAAAAGTTTATAAGCAAGTCATAATAAATTTTTATGAGCATTTTAAGTTCAAATTTGGAAGAGATTCGATATTCACTCGATTTCTCACGTAGCGATTTTCTTATTTTGTTGCAATTCAAAAACAAATAACTGTAGTTGCATGAAAATTTCACTGAATGTTTATATAAGCTATTTCTATACACCATCTAATTTTTAATATATTTTAACTGTTTTTCAGTATTTTGCGGACGATTTCAATTTTCAAATTTTTTAGTTTTTTTTTCTATTAATATCAATACAATTTTATTTGTTGGGCCAAAAATAATGAAAATTTAATACAATGCTCCTGATATATTGTTACAATAGCAATTGAAAAATATTAAAAATACATAGGCACCCATTTTTTTTTATAAGCATTTAAAGTTCGAATTTTGACAAAATTCATCAAAATCTCGAAAATGATCAATCATTGTAAATTAAACAATTATAAAATGGTCAGTTTTTATAACTAAGGATTGAAAATTTAAAGCAAAAATTCTAATAAATAGTACATACTGTATTCAAAAAATCTAAAAAATATTTAAACACGGTTATTTTTTACAGACATTTTAAGTTCAAATTTGGACGAAATTACATATTAAAATCAATTTTAACGAGTAAAAGTATAATATATTATAATATTTTTATAGCATCACTGATAATTTTAGGTTAATAATTAAATAATATGAATAATATTAATTCAACTTAGCAGCTACCGTATAATAACAATATCAATATAATTTAAAATATCCTAGACTGACATACCGTCTCCGCTCAGAATCGTTTTTCGTATACAATGATATTATATCATTGAATTCAAATTTAATACCATCCATTATTGTACAGTGATCTACTTGTAGCCTACTGTACAGCGGAGCGATATCCACTTGACCCCCTTTTTTTTGTTGTCAACTACACCTACAAATATACTGAACCTACAACTACCACTAAAACACTTTTTTTGGGTTTTTTTTTTTTAAAACTACCACTACAGCTATTTTTTTTTTTTGAGGGAGGGCGTTAAAACTATTTATTTTTTTTTTATGTATATTACAACTATACCATACCACTAATACTAACTACAACTACTATGATGGTTGATGTGATGCTGCTGTAAATAAGGCAATGCTGCTGGTACGGAAATCGGTTGGAAAAAGCAGGATCACAACACCTGAAAAGTTTAAAATAGATAGGTTTTAATTTTTAAGATTACAAAAATATATTATATTCAACAATTATACGCTCCTATTTCAATTTGCCAGTGAACTTGAGAACACTGTGACAATATCAGACATAGTTATTACAATTAAAATAATTTAAGCATACAAATATTAAATAAAGTTATAATTATTATTTATTACAAACAGATACAAATGTCAAATATATTAAGTATAGATGGATTATGATACTATGATAATTAGTTCATATTTTAAAACAAACCTAATCTAAGTTAATTTCATAATTTGTTTATTCTAAATAATAACCATGTCTGTACTGACAAGTAACACTTTTTTAACATATAAATAAGTATATAAATGTATTTATCATATAAAATTAAATTATTATGAAACCCCTAGCTCCATATTAAATTCCAGTCAACAACACTCTTCTGGTCTCAACAGCCTACTACATTGTAAATTTGGGTTCAAAAGTTATTGTAGTTGAATTAGTTATTACCATTCTATGTAATAAGTAGGGTTAGGATGTTTATGATTTTGCATATTTTTTTTAGGTTGTCCAATAGCATCCATTCTTATACAGAAATATGTTTTATGATATTTATATTCAAATTATCATAATTTTATTATGCATATAATTGCATATTTTACAATTTTTTTAAAAAAGTGCATAATTTGTGTTTTTTTCTGTTTTTAAGCGCATATTTGACGGTTTTCGATGCAAAATGCTAAAAAACACTGTAATTTTATATTTTACTGAATCTTATATAAGTTTGATTACCTGTATTTCACATATTATCATTTATCACTAATTTATTGTTGAGAATTCAATATTATGGTTTTACCTATTCGGAGTAAATAATATAAAGGTACCTACTTAAATAGAATTTTCGATAAGCTTCGTCAATTGTCACAGTCAAAACTTATCTTAAAACTGCGAGTCATTAAAATTTTATCAGATATTTTAACAGAACGTATAAAAATGTATAGTTAGTTTCTGTCTTGTCTACGACCGATGTAGAGTACGGTATATTGCACGTTTCGTATTTTGTCGTGAACGTATTTGATTTATTAAATAACTCAGTTATGCCTAAAGTTAAAAGCTCTTGTTCTAACTGACTAAGAGGTTTTGTAAAAGAATTTGGAGAGCACGTTTTAACTACCGATGGTTCAATCCTTTATTGCAAATTATGCGAAGTTAAGGTCGGTAGTGAATGTCGGTTTACTGTTGAACAGCATATGAACACCGCTAAACATATTCGATTGAGTAAACAAAAAGAAAAAAATTATAAACAACAATTAATATCAAACACAAAAATATCGTCATTCAACTTAGATTTATGTAGAGCATTGACTTCAGCAAACATACCATTAAATAAGGTCAACAACGCTATTTTTCGTGATTTTTTGGAAAAGTATACAGGAAAAGAGATACCAGATGAATCGACAATGCGTAAAAACTATTTATCAGAGTGCTATTAAGAAACAATGAATAAAATTCGAAGTTATGTAACCGACAAGAAAATTTGGGTTTTAATCGATGAAACAACTGATTGTGAAGGCTGTTATATAGCAAATGTAGTAGTTGGCACACTAGAAAAAAACGAATCCGGTAAAATTTTTTTGCTAACTTCAGAACAGTTGGAAAGGGCTAACTTTTCAAATATTAGTAAATTATTTGATAAATCAAAGAATTTATTATGGCCAAACGATGTACTTCATGATAAGGTCTTATTATTTCTAACTGACACTGCGCCATACATGGTAAAAGCAGCCAATAGTTTAAAAGCTTTGTATTCTAAGATGGTACATGTGACATGTTTAGCACATGCACACCACCGTGTTGCTGAGAAAATACGGGGTAGTTTTAAAAAAGTTGACGAATTAATATCAAATGCAAAAAAAGTATTTTTAAAAGCACCAAGTAGAATACAAATATTTAAAGACGAAGCACCCGCAGTGCCACTTCCCCCAACACCTGTAATAACACGCTGGGGAACTTGGTTGGATGCAGCTGTTTATTATGCAGATCATCTTACTGATATACGCAAAGTTTTTAATAAACTGGATCCAGAAGATGCTGTAGCCATACAAAAATGTCATACGCTTTTGAATGATCCATCTTTAGAAGCAAATTTAGTATACATTCAATCAAACTATTGGTTTTTATCAGTCAATATAACTCGTCTTGAATCATCTGGACAGCTTTTGTCAGAGGCAGTATCAATAGTCAATACTACAACAGATAACATTAACAAAGCCGGTGGACAAATCGGCAACGAAATATGTAGAAAATTTAAAACGATTCTAGAGAAAAACAGTGGATTCAAAACAGTATGTCAAATTTCGAAAGTCCTTAATGGAGAACTTGAAATCATTGAGGGAATCGAAGAGGAATTAACTGCGGAGGATTTCATTTTTTTTAAGTTTTCACCAATTACGTCTGTTGAAGTGGAGAGGAGCTTTTCCAGGTGACTATTATTATTTAAATTAAATTATTATATAAATTATAATAAATCTAAATTAAATTATAATAATTTAAATAAATACAATTTTTTACATAGAGATTTTTTGTTCAATAGATTCAAAAACGTATTAGCACCAAACAGACGAAGATTTACAGCGGAACATTTAAAACAAACTTTAATTATTCAATGCAACTCTTTTTAATTTTTTTATATTTTATTTAATTTTTTTCAGTTTTTTTCAATTTGTCTATAATAATAAATGTTTATTGCATTTTTTGTCCAAAAATTTCTTTAGTTTTTAATGCATATTTTTCAAATTGTTCATGCATATTTAGTTGATTTTTAGTGCATAAGTGCATACATATTCATACATTTTTTAGTGCATAAATATCCTAACCCTAGTAATAAGCTTTAACAATAAAATTTTATCAAACTTAGGTTAGAAGAAGACGTGCAAATGTGTTTCCTTGAACAATACAAATTTGAATCATAATTTTATAATCTTATGTATTAAATCTAAAATGTGAAAAGGATACAAACGTATTGTGTTTAAAAAAAAAGATCCTGTTTTCCAGCTGCACTTTTAATTCGGTAAAATTAAATGATGCAAATCGCTGTAGAACACAGGTCCCCTGTCAGGCAGGGAGGTGACGATCGCGCACAAGGACAGGCTCGGGACGTACCATGGCAATTTAATCCTCTAACCGAGGATGATTTAATTGCTTCTTATAGTTTATCTTACAGACATGCACCTGATTCGACGATTGAATGTATATATAAGGGTAGGAGAGCGGTAGTTAGCCAGTATTCAGAAATTTCGCACACTAAAATTTACACTCATTCAATTGAACAAAGATCAAAGACGGAGAATGACGAAATAGAATCTTGGTATAAAGTAAGCGTATTTGGCGATGGCGATATTGATATCGATAAGATAAAATGTAATATGGATAAGGCTTTGATATTTTCTAGAATATTTAGAACACAAGGAAGTCGAGCGCACAAAGATATGACTAAACAAAGAACGACGAACCTTTTTGGTAGAACATTCGAAAGTCTAATTGCGTTACGAGAGATGATGCTAGATAAAGAATTGTATGGTTATTCCCTTCTTGAAGATATCATTAAGATGGCCTTTGAGAATGTTTTAATTGTGCCCACTGCTCTTCTTCGGTTGTGGGGGAGAGCGGGAGTTGTCCCTGATAGGGTGGAGGCGTTTATGCGGTATGGAATGGTGGGTGAAGAAAAATGTGTTTTATATCAGTTATGTCAAATGGACAGCTGTGAAATAACTTTTAAACCAGCAGGTCGATGGCTTGAAGCAATTCTCGATATATTTCCGCGCAATTGCCATATTTCAAGAGCGAGTGACCTTATCTCAGCTTCTTTCGGCTTTTCAGGAGAAATTTTGGATTTTGGACATCAAATAGCTTACCGGCCAGGAAGATCAAGTATAACTAGAGAGGGATTGTTGATGGCGCGTGTATTTAGATGGGCTTACCAGTTATATAGAGCTTTAATTAATGCTTGTAATGAAGAGTCTAAACAACAGACCAAGTATATTTTTCTTCATAGTATCAAAGTTGCAAAATGGAGTAGTAATTCTCTGATGACTTTATGCCGATGTTATCTCCTGTATGCGGGAAAAGTTCAGTTGTTAGGTGTTGGACCCAATTCAACGACTTATTTACATTATTCAGACAAATTTCATGATTATATGACAGCAAACAATCAATTTGATAATGAGATATATGCTTTAACTTTACAATGGTGTCATACGCACGGAATAGAATATCCAAAGACCAAAGGCAGTAAATGGCAACGTCCTTGAGCTGACATGTGTGCAGTCATCAACTGATTTGCTTGAAAGGGGACTTCTCGACAATCCGCAGGCCGAATAAGAAACTTTCGGTCCTAGGATTTGTTGTTAAGAGGCGTCTTTTTTTCTTTTTTTTTCTTTATCCCCCTTGTTGTTTTCTCTATTGGTTAATGGTCTAAAACAGGTTATCCCGGATTCTATGTTCCTTATGTTTGCTGACGATTTGAAAATCTTCCGGATAATTGAGTCAGTAGCTGATTGTGTAACCCACCAGAAAGAGCTAGATGCTCTTGTTTTGTGGTTCAATTCTATGGGGCTAAGCTTTAATGTAGGTAAATGCCAATCTATGTCTTTTGCCCGTAGTAGAAATATTATTCACTACACGTACTTGATAAACGGGTCAAGCATTAATATTGTTACTATGAAGAAAGACTTGGGTATTTTTTAATGTCAAAATCTCGATTTTCATTACCATATTGAGGCTGTTTGCTGTCGTGCATTAAAGATGCTCGGCTTTGTCATACGTACTTCTAAATAATTTAGGCTCTCTAGTTCTCTCAAAGCTTTATATTGCTCCCTTGTACGGACTCTTTTAGAATATTCTTCCATTTTGTGGGACCCTTTTACGGCAGCAGACTCTTCTTGCATTGGAGGGTCCAGAGGCGTTTTTGTTCTTCGGCGTCATTTATTTTACAAATTCCACATCCACCACATGATTATTGGCCAGTGATGAATAAACTTGGACTCTTGTCCCTGGCAGATAGAAGAGTTGATGCTAACTTGGTATTTTTGCATAAGCTGATTGACGGACGTGTGGATGCTCCCTCTCTCCTTTCTCTAATTAATTTTAAAGTTCCCTCTCGCTTAATAAGGTCTAATTCCCCCTTTGTTGTTCCTTTCCACAGCACCAACTATGGTAGAAATAATACAATCCATCGTATGATGCGCATTTGTAATGAGCACCTATGCTTCTCTTAGTAAGTTCTATTTTGTTGTTGTTTTTAATTTTGATACTTAGTCTGTTATTACTTATTACTGTTTTTACCTTTTTTTAATTATTGTTTTATTTTATTTGTATATAATCGCCGTGATTGTTTGGCGTTTACCTATTTATTGTTATAATATTCATTTTTATTACAAATTGTGTTGTTCTATTGGGCTCTTAGCCCGTTCATAAATAAATAAATAACAGATTCAACGATGACTTCTTGTCATAGATCATAATGCGTTAACAGTAAAGGTAGATAGCAGGGCTGGAATGGATAAATGATTTATTCTTGTCATCAAATTAATTTTGTAACAGCTTGTGAGTTGAAATCTGCTATTCATGCTGAAACTTAATTAAAAAATACACATTTCTATAAACTATAAAGGAATGTTTTTATTGTTATTCATCACATTTTACAGTTATTAATACTAATTTGAAAAGTAACCCTTAGTAGTAAATATTCAATGATATATTACTGTACAATGGACAATGATTTTTATTTGGTATGCCAACAGCATCTTGGTATGATAAAATACTTACTGATCCCAGTGTTTAATCGCCGATACGCTCCTACGAATTCGGCGGTTGGAAGTATCGACTTGCAGTGTAGAAAGCTAAGTAGGTAAAACACAGAGAGGTGACCCACCGGTGAATAATACTGGCGAACAACAAATATAGCTCTGTATATATAGTCGCGGCGTACGAGACGCCTAACAAAACAATATATTACTATATATAAACAGAATATTTAAACAATATTATGAAAGGTCGCTCCAATATAAGATAATATAAATTACAAATTAATAAAAATTACAAAATTACAAATATGTAATATATATAAATAACCTGGTCTGCTGTAGACGATAGATTGGTATGTGGCTCCGACGTTGACTGTAGAACAGTGGCACGCAGGTGATTGATGCGGCGGCACACTCAGGGGGGCACACAGCACGCAATGACGGCCCGCTAAACTATTAACGGCGGCACACAACGGTCGGTACGCAATAATCAATCCGCACCCTTCGGGGCTAACGCATTCCGCGTAACAGCAGCACACAAATAATGATTGCAACTCGCAAGCCCTCAAGCCCTTTTGATACGGAGAACCACGAGGTCTCGGGCGGCCAATCCGTCGCGGCACCAAAACGCTTAACCAACTTAATGCTGTAGGTATACAGCTGGGCCGCTACGAGGACGCACCTTTTGCACGGGCACGCACACGGTAAAAACACCGCCTCAGATAAATTGACTATTCGTCGCACACGGCACACGTGGTAGCAACGCACATACACATTTGGGGGCACGGCGACGCGGAAAAGGCGTCGTGCCAACGGTTAAGAAAAGACAGCCGTGCAAGTCACCGACGCTGTAGATCGATTCTGTAAATCGATAAGGATTTAACGAAAAGGTTTGTTAAATTGACTTATCGAAGTTCATAGCTTGTATCGAACCATCATAACGAAAAGCGTATTCTGTAAAACGTTGTATTGAATATTATTCGATACAATATGTGTAATTATTGCTAACGAAAATATTCGTTGTCTTATCACAAAAACAAAGACGTTTAATTAATCTATCCAATCAACAACGCCTATTTGTGATAATAATTTTGAATTGTTTATTTACCTAATTTTGTAATTAATTACGAATTGATAATGTGCGATGTTGTGTTTTTACTTTATAGTTTAGTAGTTTACCGTAAGTTAAAAAAGTTTTTTAGTTCAAAAAAATTACTATGGCTGAACAGTAAGTTACCTCGATATATAAATGACACTCATAGGCGCTAATAAAAGGGAGTCTTATGGGCTAAGACCCGCAAAAATGTCATTAGTCTTCATAAACATATTATGTACACAATTATTTTTTTTATATATAAAAATTTCTTTTATAATTATATTATTTTGTTGTTATTTATTTCTATAGAGACATTATGCTACATACAACATATTGTATATTGTACATTATGTGGTGTATATTACCTATAAATTATAAATACTATTTTTACATCTTATAATAAGTTAATAATTTAATATTTAAATTAATATTATTAAATGGTATAATACAGCTACGATGGACCGCCTACAAAAAGAGAAAGGCAAGGTCAACGAAACATTCTGCAGTTAGAATTCATGGTTGACTATCTAACTCAGCATCCAGAAGTTGCAACAGGAAAGTTTAAAACATTGAATGCTAAAGACGAATTACAAGGTTCATGGGAAGAACTATCGGCCAATTTAAATGATATGAAAAACTCAAACCAAGCCATAAAAAACGTCAAGTCGTGGAAAGAGGTGAGTTTGTTACTTTTAGTTAAGTATTATTATATTTATCTTTATAAACGCACATTTATGATAGTCATTTTTAAAAGTATACATACTAAAATATTATTCGGTCTTTGAAAAAATCAAGTAAATTTGATTTGATAACATTATGTTGTAAAAAAAAATTGGACAACTTTGTATTTCTTACTAGTGCTTGTGCCAATGCTAAATAGTGTATTCATGTTGTTTTCATATGGTAAAGAAGGACAGCTAGAATACCATTCAACTATTATTTTAATATAATTTGCTCATTGTAATTTCCAGAACACTGTTTCTATTTGTGTTCATTGTTATAATATTTGTAGTCATGGAGAAATCAAAAGACTAAAACTTCAAAGAAAGTAGGAGCTCTAAGAGTCTCGTGTCAGAACGGGTAACCGAAAAATAGATCTGCCTCCATTAACAGATTTAGATAAAAAAGTCTTGGGCTTAATGGGTTATGACTACGTTGAAGGAACTGAATGTCCGGACTCTTGGCCAGAAGAACAAGTATTAAAGAATTTTGATAAGTTATTTTTGAGTTCTAGAAATTTACTTATCTCAATTTTTATAATAATATTGAGCGTCTAGCTGTTGGCGATGAAAGTATATTAGATTTTGAACCTTCAGTGCTAACTTTTAGGCCCGCATTTGAGGTTTGTATTGTTAATATTAATATTTTTTTATAAGAATAATTGGTATGTTTTTTTGGTTACAGCAGATAAAAACATAGTAGAAGAGATGGAAGAATTTTTAGACTCAGTTCAAGAAGATGAATTACATCATGTTTATGATGATGTCATACAAAATCATTCACAAGGACCTCCAATTACATCTCCCATAGGAGCATCTCAATCAATGCCAAAAAAGCAAAGTAAATATTATAATTATAGTTTGTAAAGTGTATACAAACAATGTACACCTAAAGAAAAATCACTGGTAAAATTAATAATCCGCAATTGTCAACGTTCTACAAACTACAATTTTTCAATTGGATAATATTTTGTTGTTATTACAATATATTCATTAAAACTAATAAACTATTGTATGGTATTGATAATATTGCATTGTTAATTTTATCTGGTTTGATAAAAATACTATTAATTCGACAATATTATATTTATAGTTTACCCTATACCACATAATTGTGGATATTGTAAATTCTACAATTATTTTATCAATTTTACAACAATAATGTTATTTTGATAATATAAACATGTGCATTTAATAATATATTTTATCAACTTTAAGAATATACTTGTTTTTAACGAAAAATTGAGTATGTTGCCGCGCGCCATAACGCCCATAACCGACAATCGTTAAACGCGTACTGTTACTGTGCTTTGTTGTAGCCTACTATTTTGTTTATATATGAAGTTTTTTTTATAAGCAATTCGTATACGACGTTGGACAAATATTATTTATTACAATTGTTAAGGTAAGATATTATAATGATTTGTTATATTTGTAAAAAATGTATTGGCAATTTACAAGCCTTGTTGGCGCACTACAAAATAGTTCACCTTCTGAAACCAAATAGCACTTACACCTGTCATGAAGGCTCTTGTTTTCAATCTTTTGATTGTTTGTCTTCTTTTAAAAGACATGTGACAAAAAAACATGTTCTTACTGAACCTTCATCATCAAATCCTTCACAAGATTCTGTTAACGCATTAATTTTAAACAATGAAAGCTTACCAATAAGAGATCAAACTCAACATCAACAAAAAGATGATAATTTATATGATCATACTACAAATTTGTTCAATTTTGATGATGCCACTCATTTATTGTATGAGTCAAGTGTAAAATTTATTTTAAGTCTCTACAATAATAATAATTTCAATAATTGTGATGTTATTAATATTCAATCTGGAATTAAAGACTATATTTTAAAGCCAATGGCATCAATTTTGAACAACATAGTTCAAAAAGATATCAAAGATCCCTCAATTCTCTCAACATTTAAAAAATTTGAATCTATTGTCTTAGATCCTTTTTATTACTGTGGTTCGGAATATCGTTTGGTTAATTGGCTGGTAAAAAATAATTTATTATCAAATATTAATCAGTTCACTATAAATAATGAAATTGTTGCTGTAGATCATAGTGGTAGTGTATCATATGATGAAAAAGTAACAAAAAGCACCCTATTACCAATAAAACAACAATTTAAACAATTCTTTGAACACAAAAATAATTTCAAAACATTTTATGATCAAATTATGAAATTTAAGCTAAATCTCGGTTCAATTACAAATTTTGTCCAAGGAAAGTTATGGAAAGAAAAAGTAATTCAATATGAAGGAAAAATAGTGTTTCCCTACTTTTTATACATAGATGACTTTGAAATTAACAACCCATTAGGATCCCATGCAAATTTTCAGTCAATAGCAGCTATTTATTACAATTTTCCTCTTATGAAGAACAATGCCAAACTTTCTAATATTTTTTTAGCGGCTTTAATAAAATCAGTTGACCTTAAAGAATTTGGAAACGATTCTTGTTTAAAAATATTAATAGATGAATTAAATAAACTTGAAAGAGAAGGATTAACTATTTCAACAGATCAAGGAAACGTTCATGTCCATTTTTTACTTGGTTTAGTTTTAGGTGATAATTTGGGTCTGAACAGTATATTAGAATTTAGCAAGTCTTTTTCAGCAAATTATTTTTGTCGATTATGCAAATCTCACAAAATAAAGATGGTCTTAATTCTATGAATAATTCAATTAACTCGAATGCAAGTTAATTTTTATATTTTGTATTCAATATTTATAAATTATTGAAAACAAATTTTATATTTATAGGATTTAAATAGTTTTCCAGTATCAATTTCTGTTTTGGAGGGCTATGAATATCCTGTGGATGATGTTCAACCATTATATGAGTTATTAAAAAAATGGGGCTTACAATGTTTGTCTAAAACTTTATTTGGTAAAAACACAAGAATATTACTAAAATTCTGTGTTGATGTGTAATGTGAATTTTAATTTGTTATTGCAGATAATTTAATTGATATGAAAATACTGGCAATCATGAATAAAGAAGATGTAAATGAAATGTTAAAAACATTTCCAATTGGGATTAAAATATTATTTAAACATGAACTTGAAAATTGGCAAAACTCTCTTCACCACTCTACTATAATGAAACCAAATGAACATACAATAACAAGTGTAATCGCAACTTATAGCGAACCTAAAGAACCTGCAACACAACCTTTACAAGTACCAACAACATCTGTCACTATAGATTTGGGAGAAATGTTAAATGCAACGACTACAGGAAAAATGATTATTGACTATTACAAAGAACATAAAAAATTAAATAGTAACATCCGTTCATTATTAGTTGACACAATTATTAGTTATGTGATAACAAAAAATATGTGTATGTCTGTGTATCTGGCTGAAACTATTTCAAATCATATTATCACAATGTTTCCATCTGAAGTAAAAGTAAGATATATGTTTTTATTCATTTAAACTCATTGATTATAATATATATTGTAATTTATATTTTTTCTACAGGACACATATTTCATGAAGGATGTACATACTAAAAATACTAAAGGCAAAATTTACGCAAAATACTATAACGCAATGCGAACACTCAAATCATGTAGTTTAGTAGCTTCTAAAGGACTTCAAGTTAAAAGAATGATGGATACAGAAACTCATCGTCAGTACAATAAAGAATTTGGTAAATTATTTCTTTAGTCGTAAATATAATTTCAATATTACTTATTATAATATTTGTTAATAAAGACCTTATATGAATTAACCTTTTTTTTTTTTTTACGTGTTATCGAGGACCGGAGAAGGAACCAATTTTGCCAATACTTCTCCTCCGGCCCCCAATATATGAATTAACCTAGTAAGTTGTAAGTGTCTACTTAGAAAAAAAAAGTTTAAACTAATTATTATTTTAGTTTGTATATTGGTTAATAGGTCGTAGATCTAGACTTAAATCAAAAAATTAATTAATTTACTAAATATTTTTCAATTAAATTATTAATTTTATTTATTCCTAATTAAAAAATGTAAAATAATTAGTTGAAATTTACTGACTATCTCTCATTGACTGTTTTAAATTAATTATTTTAGTACCTGAATATGACATTGATTACATTGTTGATCAGATAAAGTATGATTCAAATTGTTCATTCCCTGATCTGGAAAATAATTGGAAGTCTACAACAAATTATAGATTAAATGAAATCAAACATTTTTCTTCTACTAGTGAAATCATTAAGAACTGGAATAGTTATACCTCGCCACTAGGATATAGACTTGTAAGTTATTTTTAATAAAATAAATATGTGATTTTAAAGTGTTACTGAAAACATTATAGGTTGATATTGACTTTCATACATTATACCCAGACTGTTCTTCATTATTGAACACCTGGGAAAATAAATTTGAAAATATAATCAAACTCCTGGATGAGAAATTAAAGGATTCTACCAATCGTAAACTATTCGACAGTTTAAGAGATGATGCTTCAACTATAAACCAAAGTAATTATTATAATTAAACCATTGTAATAGAAATATCAGGGGATCAAAAATTAAATTTAACTGTAACCACTAGCCACTGGGTTCTACTTATATTTTAAGCATGACTAAATAATATACAGGGATATTCAAAATGATTCATCCGCTGGCCTCCTAGGTCATCGGATTTCATGCCATGTGATTATTTCATTTGAGGACATGTTAAAGATATTGTATACATACCATCCGTTCATTTTTTTTCTACCTACTGTTGTATATTTTGCACGGAGAGGGAAGGGTAAAACTACCTCTTTTTCATACTTTATAGATTTTTAGTTTTGCCACAGTCTGCCCTCCCCCCTAAGAATTAACTCAAGATTACGCCTTAGGTACATTTCTGATGAAAATATTTATAATTTTTACTTTTCAGATGGTAAAAATACAGTTTTATTGTATTTATTACACGCTATACTAGTACCTACTGCAAAGAAAATTACTAAAGATCAGAATGGGAAGAAGTGTCAAATAAAATACTCAAAACAGCTTCATGACATTCAAAAATTCGGTAGCTGAAATTGAAGAACATATTGTTATGCGCCAGAATGAAAAAAATCCGATTCAGCCATTTATTATTATTGTAGGTACCCCTACTAATCCTAAAGAAATAATTGTTTTTTTTGATTGTATTAAGTATAAATTATTCACTATACTATCTGCTGTAGATGTTTGTTTTAAATTATTTCATCTGTTTAACTTGGAATATCCATGTGAATCATGTGTAGTATGGCTCTTTATACAAAAGTATTTTTATTCACTAACTACAAAATTTGATAAATCATTTCATTCTTTAGGTCAAATTTTATATGATTTAAACAGTATGGATAACCAAATGTGTTGAACAATAAAATAACATTTATATAATATACAATTTGTGGTTATATTTTATTAATTTAAAAGAGACTCCCTACTTCAACCTACATTATACTACAATTATTTATGTGTATTGTATTATTTGGTGAAATGATATGTCATGGTCAATTTTATTTGAATCCTTACATAATCCTAGAATAATGGAAATGAAGTTCATCGTGAGTTATAATTAGTTTTTTAAATAAATTATTTAACTAATTTGAGAATACCAAAATGTTTTAAATTTCTATCACAAGATGTCTAGCTAACTTGATACTTGAATTGGTACATAAATTATATTATTATATTATTAAGTAACAATATTTTTGCTATACCATACCTAGTAAGTACAATATCATAATGATAAAGACTTTATTAACCTGATAAAATATTTATTATACAGATTGAACTTTATATTTGTAAAATGATAAAGTTATGTTGTCTTTATAATAATATAATTTATCGTTATGATAAAAATCGCAGTTCAAATTTAACAGTAAAAAGTTGTTGGAGTAACAATATTTTTGTTAATTTAACTAACTCATGAACTTAAATAGTTTCAACAATATAATAATTGTTCGTTTGATAAATAATTCTTGTTGGCTCTATGTTAACAAGAATTTTGTCAATTCAACTCATACTTTTATTATTATGATTGTGGTTTTTCTTTCGGTGTATAGTTTGTTATTAATATAAATATATATTGTAATTTAAATATATTATTTGTATACTGTAAAATCATAGTTTTACAAAACCTAAATTAAGTAATTGGTTTGTATAGTGTTGACAAATAAAGTGTAACTTGTGAAGCAAGTGAAGTTGGCTAATCAACTACAGACCGCTAGAGATGTGTTTTCAACAATTGTTGAGAAGGAAGTTGAAGCAAATTTTAAAATAGCTGATACTCTCACAACTATTGGTACGGCATTGGAAAAGTTAGCTGATGCTCACACAACTATTGGTACGGCATTGGAAAAGTTAGCTGATAATGACAAAAGAAGGTTGGAAAACGAAAAACTCATGTTAGAAATTTATACAAAAGTTATAGATAAATTATAAATATTTAAAAAAAATTTCAATTTACAATCGTATAATGTTAAATATCACTTTTAGTTTAACAGTAGTTATGTTTAAATGATAAAAGATTTATTTGATTTTTTAAATGTTTTTTGATGTGCGGTGCGTGCGAAGCGGCGACCAAAATAAACAAACCTGTGGTAACATGTCGCGTTTCCAATGTGCCGCCGCAATCGCCGCACTTGCGTGAGGTCGAATTCGTTCGTACGCACTACGCACCGGACAATTTGAAAAACAAATCATTTTGTTTTTGTCGCTGCACAAAGCTGCGTTCAGTGCGTTTGCCTTTATTTGCTCATTATTATTAACTTATTTTTTAATATGGAAAGTTGTGAACTTTTAATATCTGAAGTACAAAAGCGAAGTGCGTTGTGGGACAAGCGAAATAAAAAGTACAGGGATAGAGTAGTTTGCGATAAGGAATGGAGTATAGTGGCTAAAAAAACTAATTTGGATTGTGAGTATAAAATAAAATAAAATAAATAAATTAAATTAATTTATAAAATAAATAGTCAAAGCATTAGTCAAACACTCATTATCTCAAAAAGTATTCACTTTTTTCTAATTTTTTTTTTTTCAAAATTTTAGATCCATGCTGTTCTAGAACTATATAATTTTTTTTTATTTTTCACCCCTATATTTATTAGGTAAACGACTATCAACTTTTGATTTTCAAATGACAACCTATACTTTAAATTTCATAAACTAATTAAGCTATTTTTTTAATGAATTTTCACGTTTAAATTTTCATTTTTCGTTAATCGGTTGACGAGATATAGCCTCTCAAAGTTGGATGGTTTTGGGTGGTGTTTGTGTGTAAATGTGTTAAAATAAATACCAGAAGTAATAAGTACCTAATAATAATATTTATCTTTTATAAAGACCAGAAGTCATAAACACATACGTAATAAATTCGATATCGTTCAACCGGTCGACCCAAAGGTCGATTATTTAATAGTTATTAGTTGATAGCACGGACTAAGATATCTAAGTCCGTCGTGGTTGATAGTTATATTTCATGTTTATTTTGAGTAGGTACTAGGTACCTACTACCTATATCAATTATCAGATGTCAGATGTAATCATAGATAATACATATCATGTATTATCTATGGATGTAATGCGGTAAATGGTGATTAAAGTATTGAACAAAATTGACCAGCGCCAGCTGTTAAAAAATATACTTTAAATTAAATAAGGAGTAGGTAAAGATGATAATATCTATACTCCTTGAATAATAATATTTATTTAGCGACTTGCTGAGGCATAACTACTTTCTATAATTGAAAATGAGCCGTTAGCTAATCAAGTGTTATCATTTCATTTGTTTCCCTTCATCAGTTATTTTTCAAAAATAGGCTCATACAATAATTTAATGTGTGGCCTTTGATTATTGAGACTAAGAATTTCATACATGTAACAATGTAGGTTGTAACCTTTCACAATATCATTTGAGTGAAGTGAATGTATAAAGAAAATCAGATAGTATGTGTGTAACTCAGTTGATAATTTTATGCAGACTACCTCCTTCCAAATGATGTTTACAATTTTATCGGTAAGTAAACTGTTGAACTCGAGTATTAAGTAGGCATTAGAAAATATATGTATAATAGAATTATAATAAATTTTCTTTTTATTTTAGTTGAATGTAATGGACAACAATTAGGTATAAGTACCTATATTAACATAAATAGGTACCAACTAAAATAAATTAAAATAACAACACAATAATAAATTATAGATAACTATTGATATTTTAATAAATGTTCAAAATGATTACCATCCATATCCAAACAAAGAGATAACCGTTTAGTCACTTCACTAGTTGTAGCTTTTTTTAATACTGATGAAGGTATTTTACTACATACTTCAACAATCCTATTTTTCAAATCATTGATATTATTTAACTCCTCTTTATAAACTTCGCTTTTTAAAAATCCCCAAAAATAAAAATCGAGAACATTCATATCTGGAGAACGTGGTGGCCAAAGAATTTTTGAGCCTTGAGTTCCTATCCATTTACCACTAAAAATATCATCTAATAAAGCACGTACAGCTAACTTTCTGAAGTTGTAGTAAGTTCCTGTAAGACAGGTAAATTATTCACAAAACAAAAAAATATATTAAAATAATTAGAAATTTAATTTGGTAAAAAGTTTACTTACATCTTTTGTTTAGTGCACAGAATGGTGGTGCCCAGTACATTTTAACTTTAGTCAGCTGGTTAAAAGTGTAAAACCATTAACATTTGAAGACAAAACCATTATTAGACGTGCTAAGGCTCGCCACGAATATTGGTCAAAAGACAATATAGTAATTTTTATTAGGTTTTAGTTTTGTTTAACAGGCAATAATTAATGATTTTTCATGATAGGTTCGATGCTGCACCAATGAAAGGAAGCGCCAAAGTCAGCCCATAGTGTACAATTTACCGTCCTGTTGGCCAACATTATTACCTAGCGATATTGACAAGCTTAGTAACCAGTTTTCTACACACAAAATATGACAAAAAAATAAAATAAAATAAAATATACGTATGACTTACTACTATAATTCCAAATTCGCTTTATTTTATCATCTTTATCTCCATTCTCTTAAGACTTAATTAAAAAGAAGATTTCAATACATTAGAAATCATTACAATCATCACGTTATCATTTACAATTTAAAATTGAATATTAGTGTAGTATAGGTGTAGCATAGTAAAATGCACTTACAATTTATAATCAAACTTTAGTACAATATAAAAAATCTACAATAAATTGCTTCAATAGTTGTAACATATTTGTTTGCACAAGCTCGTTTTGAACAATCACATAAATGTATTCATTATTTAAATAATACGTATAAACTTATTTATTTCAATGTTATGAACAGGGTTTGAGACAAGCATTTACTTATTTGATTGGTTTGATATAAAATCTAGTATGGGTCAGATTTTAAATATTAAATTTAATGCTTAATTAGGTGGTTTCTTTTTATTTATATTTTCTAATTAAAAACATGCAAGCAAATAATCACCAACAAAAACTAAATATTTATGTAGGTAGTCTTAAAAAAAATTACCACATTTTAATTTTTTAGATTTTGAAGGAAATTAAAAGTAACTATTTTTGATTATTAATATTAAATATGTTTTTTTTGGGTTTATTTTGAAGATTTTAGGTTCTTTAGATAGAACTGAACCCTGTTCACGACTAAATCTCTTACATTTTATACGAATATTATGAACCATTAAACAATTTCACTTTATATAAGCCCAGGACTATGAAAAATCAATTTTAAAATGATGATACAGTATAATCAAAATTGTCGTTTTGCAGTTATGCAAAATATGAGTTAAGATATAACATGTATTCAAGAAATTAAAATAACTTTCCAATCACCCCAGACTTAAAATATAGTAAAATTTAAAAATGGTGTTAATAAAATTATAACTTGAATTTTGTATACATTATTATTGAATGACAACACCAATCACTAACAGATAAATACGGTATTTATCATAATCAAATATCATTTAAAATAAAAAACAATACATGAATAAATATTTATAAATACTTTGTACTAAGCATTTATACTAATTAAGTACTTAATAGTAATTTAAATATAATTATTAAGCACACCTACTTTTTTTAAAAATGTTATATACATATAATAATATGCTTTACACAATCAACATATTATATTGTGATTATTATTGATTGACATAGTAATGATTGATGTTGTCACCTTATTTAAATTAATTATAAAATATCATACAATTTTCAGTTTTCAATAGGTTAGGTACATTAGTAATGTGTAGTTGGTCCAACTAGATTCTTTTCCACTTCTTTGAAATTATCTTGATCATCTAAAAAATTTTTTTGTCAATATAACAATTCAATAATATAACAGTTAAAAATATTTATACATACTTTATTTATTTGTATTCTATTGAAATATTTAAATCCAATATGTGAAACATTATTTTTATTATTCACTGTTACCATTTGCAAATGTAGGTAATTGAATTTGAATATGGCAGTATGAATATGATTTTAAAATACAAGATCTTCCAAATTGTATGATAATAGATTTTGTTATGGCATATCAAAAATGACATATTATGTGGAACCATTTTGGAATCATAATTATTATGTAGATGAATAATTTTATATTCACTTTTGTTTATAAGTTAAAAAGGGGATATTTCAATATAACTTTTATCACTTTAGAGTACAAGCTTTCAAATAAAGTTATATCTTTCAAATCAATATTATGCCACATTTTAACATCAAAGGAAAACAAACTTTATAATAACTCGCAGGAACATCTTAGTTGTTTTTTAATATTTCTTTGTAGTGATAAATAACTTGATTATATAGGTAACAGGCCAAATTTAAGTATCCAGTAGGTACCAGTGATCCATAGGTTAGGCATACAAAGGTTTGAAAAAAAATTGTACTTGTATACATGATTACTGAAATAAAAATGTCTTGATTTAGTATGTTTGATAAATTGTATAATTTCGGGCTAAAATCTACTTTACCAACCCCCTCACGATTTTCAAAATTTTTTTTTTCAAAAGACTTGTTTTTTTATGCTTAAAACGATGGTGTAATTTTTTTTCCCGGAAACTATTATTTTAAAAGTTATAGCCTTCCAAAGTTTACGATTTTACGTTTATGCGCATGCGCGCAACGCTACTTGACTGCCACGCGCGCCTATAACAAATTTTTTTTTTACGTATTTTAACAAATTTTGGGACATAATATTGTGAATCACGTCATTATTATGGTGAAATATAAACTATAGTTGAGTACCTAATTAGACTAGGGATATTAGGCCAATTAGCACAGCAATTAGCAAATCGGGGGATATTTTCGTTTTTAATTGTCCGAGCGAGCGTAGCGAGCGAGTGACCCCGCTCGGTGACTCGGTGCACCAAAAATGCAATTTTCTTAACCCTGTGACCCACTTGGGGAGGTGTTGCACAGCAAGTCGGGGGATATTTTCGATTTGCGGAGCGGAGCGACGGCGCCGAGGAGCGTAGCGACGAGTGCCGCTAGCACCGCATCACTGTACGATGTTTTTTCAAATTGGTGCCTCGGTGCAACAAAAATGATATTTTCTCAACCCTGTGACCCACTTGGGGAGGTGTTGCACAGCAAGTCGGGGGATAAATTATTATTGTACCATCGTTTTAAACAGGTTAGAATACGTAAGAACAAAAAAATAACAAAAATAGTCCTCCGCTTGGCATTATAGTAGTGTTGCGCGCATGCGCATAAACGTCAAATCGCAAACTTTGGAGGGCTATAACTTCTAAAATAATAGTTTCCGGGAAAAAAAAATTACATCATCATTTTAAGCATAAAAAAACAAGTCTTTTAAAAAAAAAAATTTTGAAAATCGTGAGGGGGTTGGTAAAGTAGATTTGTTCCAATTTCGGCAACTAAAAACTAAACTAGTAAAACTTACCAATAAATTGTACAAATGTAATTGCCAAGTATTCAATATTTCAATTCTCCAACTTGAGGAGTACTCATATGTTTGATTAAATTATTAAAAGAAAATACATGAAATACAATTTGTAGTAAATGATACTATAATATTTACAAAAACTTATATTACTACTAAACGTATATCAATAAAATTTGAACACTTAGGTAGAACTGTAGAGTTTAAAAATTTAAAATTTTTATACGAATTACGACCACGATTCAATTTGTTGTTATTATTTTATAACCTAACCGACGTCCGACAACCATTTATCTACTCAACGCACTATCATGGTATGATCCTTGGTTACCAGGTAACGGGTATACTCATATCGACATGTATCAGCTGTCTCCATGTAGTCCATGGAACTATGATATCAGCACAGAGCAAAACGCATGATAATAATATATTGATAGCAATTGATAGTAGACAATTAGTACCACGAATTAAAATATACTGGATACCCAACGACCTATATGAACAACTATTTTTCTTGGACCCAAACTGACTTGTCAGAACAGCTGTTGCAAACTACACCTAGCGCTTGTTATCATATTAGTGGCAACTTTTACAAAATAATTTACCGCCAAATTTGTAAATATTTGGAATTAAATAGATTACCATGACAAAATAGATTCGCCAATTCGTCATGTTAATTACTTTCACTAGACATTGTTTATAACCAAGAATTTAAATAGACGTATATCTTAATTCGTGTCTATAACTGTGATAAATTTCCCATTTTGGCCATTTTTCATTAATCCAAAATATTTTTTTCCTTAAAACAAAAATGAGTTGTTGTGTTCCATTTTGTGATTCTAAAAGAAAAAAAAGTACTTTTGGTGTACCTAAAGATTTAGATTTATGGACAGTTTGGAATGAAGCTTTAGGTTTTACATTAAAATCTAAATCCCGGATTTGTGAAAATCATTTTAAGCCTCAGGATATAACAAGAGAATGGATATCGGGCCAGGGATCTAACAAATATACGGTATATTTTTAATTGGTTTTCAAATTATTGTGTCATATTATTTGATATTTTATAAAAAAAAAAATAAACTATAAAATACTTTTAAGATATGTCTAAAACAACCAAGACTTAAAAATGGAGCTGTCCCCCAAAAAGTGTTACAATTTCAGCCAATAGTCGAAAACAGTATTGAACTAGATATAAGTCTAGATATAATGAAGCCTACAAGTACAATTTCTGACTTAAATTATATACCATTAAACAAAAAACAAAAGGTTTTTATAAATATTAATTTTTTTATTTAAAATGCATGATGTGCAGGTAATAATAGTTAATGATGAATGTTGTAGATTACTAATCAAGTTAATGTTGAAGATGATCACTGCTATTCCAAGAATATCACAGTAGATAGATTTAACATTGATATTGATGATGAATGTTCCAAAGCAGGAAACAGTAACAGTGTAAGTGTTAATGATCAAAAAGTTAAATAGTTAAGATATTTTGTATTTTTGTAACGTACAATATGATTTGTATTTTTCTATTTTAGTTCTTATAAACATTATGTATATTACACGTGTCCATAGATATCACTATTGAAGCCTTCAGCTGTATTTCAATATATAGTAAAGATGATCAAAATGATAAATGTTCCATCAAATTGGTTTTATGATGTTCAACTTCTTGATTATGCGAATAAAAAATTTGTTGGATTTTATAAATTAGGAAGTTTAAAAAAAACTTTTTTAAGAAGTATAGAAAAACAACTTGTTTTAACAGAAGGTAAGTACTAAACTAACTAAATGGTAAATACTAATATTAATTTTATTTTTATTAATTTTAAATATAGATTTAAGATTGATTGTCTATGTTAATGATAAACAAATTACAACAGAAGATATTTAATTGAAGTTTCAACTGTATTGGTATTGTAATTAATAATTTTGTAAGTATTTTATGCAATTTCTATTAGGTATCTATATTAATAAATAATTATGTAAAATTATGTGTATTATGTAAAAAAAAGATGTAATTGATATTCATTAAATAATTAAATGTGCATTTTTCTTTTACTACCTATTAGTTAATACTACTTACCTTCCACTTAACACTTTATCAATTTATTTTGTCATAGTAGAATATTGAATAATTAGAATGGTGCTTATTAATTATTATATTGCAGATTACAATAATAAGGAAATGCTTGAATGTTTTAATTAACCATTTGAAAAAATCATCATAATATTTGTTATTTATGCTTTATGCATAATAATATAATATTTAAAATTTTAAATAGTCAGTCCATTAGTATACATTTAATTCCCTTGGAGCGCTAGTGCACCTTTGCACATTGAAAGTCAGTTTAGGAGCGCCTTATCATGTATCGTTGGGTATCCAGTATATTTTAATTCGTGATTAGTACTATAACGTTGTGCGGCGTGCACAGAGTGCACAGAAGACAACAGATATGCGTAAGACAGTAGGTATGCGATAAGTGACAGTTATGATCCAATTGGCAATTACTTATTATAATATGGCACTATGACAATCAATTATTGTAACGAGTTTGTGCTTTAGGTACAAAGTACAAAGATTATCACTATTATACCTTGGACTCGAATGTTATTACATTTAACTTCTGGTCTTTATATTTGATAGGTAATATGTATTATTATGACCAATGCGGCCATAAATACCGGCTATCATTTTCAGTGGGGTGAACTACGCAAAACCCTTAGCTAAATGAGTATTATAAAATACATTTTGGGGCAAAACTTAAGCTTACAATACAGTGTACTTGATAAATTGATTTGAAAAGTGTAAAATCTTTTACCTCGGTATAAAAATCATAGGGTATCTACTATCTACTGTCTAAGTGGTATTTACACACAAACACCACCCAAAACCATCCAACTTTGAGAGGCTATATCTCGTCAACGGATTAACGAAAAATGAAAATTTAAACGTGAAAATTCATTAAAAAAATAGCTTAATTAGTTTATGAAATTTAAAGTATAGGTTGTCATTTGAAAATCAAAAGTTGATAGTGGTTTACCTAATAAATATAGGGGTGAAAAATAAAAAAAAATTATATAGTTCTAGAACAGCATGGATCTAAAATTTTGAAAAAAAAAAAATTTGAAAAAAGTAAATGGTTTTGAGAAATATTGAGTGTTTTACGTTAAATGAATCACCCTGTATATGGTTAGAAGCGCGATAAATAACGATATGTATAATAGTATATCTATTAAATTGTGTAGCATGGGGCATATGTGCATAACTATTAACTGCTTAATAACAAAGAGTTGCTTGTATAATTGCTTTGAGAGGACATATCATATAATCAGTCGTTCCAACGAATCGCTTTAAAATATAGAGCTAACCTAACCTAACCTAACCTAACCAAATATACAGCCAACCAAACGCTACTCTCTGGAATAATTTAACAAAAAGCGCGATACGACAATATTTTGTACGACATAGCCAATATATTATTATAATATTATTATTAATTTATTATGATAATTATTTTCAGCTGTTGTTTTGGTTGCCTAATGCCCAAAACCCTAAGTATGTACTGAATGTTTCCTTCCAGATATTACATTTTGGACCAATATTGTTCACTGTTGATATTTATGCAGCTTATTATAGGTATTATTCTTTTCCCTGCTCTTTCATTTTATTATTGTGCGGCTCATGACTCTCTTGTCGCTGAGCCCCCCTGTATTGGAAGGTCAATAATATTGTCTTACAGAAAGTCACGTTGCGTAATGAGAAATGTAAAATTAAAAAGTATTTTGGGTTAACGCTAGAGTCTGAAAACATTTTGGTATACCTACCATATTATTATACTCCAAAATATAATTTATCACAGATAATAATATATGTATCTCGAGTTCACTGAAAGGGATTTAATTGTGCCGCTGACTTCGTCAAGTGATAAATGAGAATACACGTAAAATTATCGTCTAGGGCCTAGACTTATCAGATATGCATTTTACAGTTATATTATATAGGTCAATCGATGAGCAGATGGGGTCAGTGTAACAGTGAATCGTTCAGCTTACTATCAAATAAAATATATTGTATCGATTTGAATACATTCAAATGTTTTTAACATAATATTAAACTTGGTACTCGAGGTTCATGGCAAATAATTTTGATTTTGTGTAGGTACTTTGAGTGACATCTACCGGTAACGAACGTAAGGCGTTAGACGATAACACCAGAAACTTATTTAAATAAAATGTTATATACATACAAAATACATACATTACATTTCTTTTTCGTATTTCCCTTTCAAACTTCAAACATTCTCAAATCATTTTGATCTCTTACCTTATCTTCCTTATCTACCTCGACCTATTCTCTCCATCTATTATTTAATCTTCTTACTATACGTCTATACTCTCTTTCCCTCTACATTTACTTCTGTAGCCACTCTCACAACCTCTTATCATACAGTGACCGGACCACCTCAACCTAGTCTCTCTTCTTTTCACTACAATATATGCCACTACTATCCTCCTTTATACCTTACTCACCTAACTTAAAATTCTCATATCTGTTACATAGAATATAAATGATAGATATTATATTATACGTCAATATGATGAATCCACAGATATAATAAAATGCAACTTTTTACATCAAAGAGTTCCGTGTTTCGAAACAACTTGATGGTGTATAGATATTAGAAGCATATTGTTTTTATGAATCTTTAAGTAAAAATGTGATTATAAATAGATGTAGTTTTTGGTACCCATACAATAAACGCATCAAATTTACAGTACCGACTGTAATACCTACGCTAGATTTAATGTATTAAATGTTCACGTTTTTTGACTGGGCCTGCGCTCCCCTAAATTCATCCCTGCCACACTCCCATCCCTACAATACTCTTCTGTGATAAGCCATATAAAACTGCAGACCGGATAATTTAACAGTGCAAACAGATCATCATCCTTAATATAATGATATGTTTGATTTATATTTGCTGTTTCATATTAATTCAATGTAGGCGTACATCGCCGCTTATTATGGACGCATCAGTACCACACGTCATTATTCATTAGGATAGAATATCATTATTGATGAATAATTCAAAAAGGATAACGCGCCGAAATGTATCTACAGGTGATTCAAACTGTCGTTTGTAGTTGGTCACAGTGCCTTTTATCTTATTGCCCACGTTGTTTTCTTATCAACAATAATATTTACAATTTATTACTTTTTGAAGTTGAATATAAGATACCTTATAAATAATATTTTTTTAATTCCTAAAAACTGCATTCAACTATTCAAGTCATTCAACAATATTTATTTTTATAATTATTTATTGTCGTTTGTCATTTGAAATAAAAAAAAATTCTATTTATTTTGAATCATTGCCTTAATTTTTTCAAATCGAATTATTCTTGTAATCCAAGTATGAGGGTCATTGAATTTTTCAGCGGTATTGGTGGAATGCATTTCGCCCTGAAAGGTATAACAAGAGTTGCACTTAAAACATTTTGAAGTATAAAACATTATATGAAAAAAGGTAACTGTGTGTTGTGAATGTCAATTTTTTTCAGAATGCAACTTGGAACATTTTGAAGTTGTCCTAGCTGTAGATATAAATACAGTAGCAAATTCAGTTTACAGACATTTTTTTCCATCAACTAATCTTAGAGATTTGAATATTCTTTCAATTAGCCCAGAAAAATTTGATGCGTACCATCCAGATATATTGTTGATGAGTCCACCGTGCCAACCTTTCACAAGGCAAGCTTTTTAATTTATTATTATTAATATACTCATATAATTTATTTTTCTCATTTTAATTTAATTTTTAGAAATGGTCTTGTTAAAGATATTAATGATGAAAGAACAAAGCCACTGCTGCACATTATTGAAAATATAATTCCAAAATCGGAATCACTTAAATATATTTTAGTGGAAAATGTTAAAGGATTTGAAAGTTCTTTGGCTAGAGACAAATTAGTTACCGCTTTGAGTCAGTCGGGTTTTACATACAAAGAATTTCTACTTAGTCCCATACACTTTGGCATTTGCAATTCAAGATTGAGGTATTATTTATTAGCCAAGAAGAAACCATTAGATTTTTCAATAATTCTACAAGATGATATCGTAAGTTACTGAGGAATCATCTTAACTAAATATATCTAATTTTGCAAATTATCCATCTTGTACTAATATTTGTAATGTGTGTCCATTTACCCATTTTTGATGGAAATTAGTAATTACACTTACCGATCTTGAGTATAAAATCATCTAAAATCAGAAATATCATCTTAATAAGGCATATGATATAAACTGAATACGTACATTTAAAATCATATCCCTAACTGAGTATTGGCAACTAAATTGTGAATTATTTACAGTTCGTTCTGCATCATTTATATCTTTTAAGCCTTTATTTTCTTTTTTTCACACTTACATTGAAATTTATGTTTACCTATTGATTATTACAAAGTTAATATTAATTAATTATTGTAGGTGACCTAATTAGGTTAGGGTAATATGTTAAAACTATTCTTATAAAATTATCAGCTGGTACAAACACAAAAGTTTTCTTCATAATATGTTAGTGTTAACCAACATAGTATTGTAAGATTTCTTCATCCTTACGAAAAGTTTTTAAATATTACGCATTACATTATACACCTATTGTCATGTAGATTACAACAAAAAAATCTACAGTTAATATTTAGTATCCAAGATCTAGAGAAGCGTATTTATTATAGCTAAATTTAAAAATTTTAATTAAAATTTATTCAATGTATTCTCTAATAATGTTCATTTGAATCAACTATGCTGTTACGATTACACTAGTAAATTAAAAATTGAAATCCATTCAAAAGTATTTTACATAATTTTAATGACTATTGAAATATTTAATCAATATCAGACTTAATAATTTTTTCATTTAGATAACTGAAAATTGTTGGGACGATAAATTATGCAGCCGTGTTCAGCAAGTTTCAGATGTATTGAGCGAATCAGACACAGAATTAGAAGAATATTTAATTAATGACAAGCAACTACTAAAAGGCGGCAAAGCCTTGGACATTGTTACTAAACACAGCAAAAGATCATGTTGTTTCACTCGTTCATACAGTTCATATTTATGTGGCACAGGTTCAGTGTATTCCAGTCTATGTGAAGAAAATATCAAAGAAATTATTAATAACAATGACAATAATTTAGAAGTGCTGAAAAGTCTAAAATTAAGATTTTTTACACCAGCAGAGGTTGCAAAGTTTATGTGTTTTCCTGTGTCTGATTTTCCAGTCAGCAAAAAAAAAGCATACCAACTTCTAGGAAACAGTATAAATGTGTATGTTGTTTCTCGGTTATTATGTTTATTATTGCCTTAAGCCTTTGACTATATTACTATGTTGTACATAATTCTATTTATATATGTCAAATTTAAATAAAAATACATTATTCAAATATTTGTTGTTAATAAAGTAAGTTCTGAAGTATTGAGTTATTTTTTTTTTTTTTAAATAACTGTTTAGATATTCTTGAGATGAATCAATATATAATTTAACTTCCGTACATCAACATTAGTATACAATTTGAATTATTCAAATAGTTCTGAATTTTCAATAGTATTGTTAAGAATAATTCATAAAATTAAGAAGCATTGAACTCTTGTCTCCCCACAAGCTATGGCTTTTGGAGACAAATTTTTTCGCATTTTATTATTTTATTATTATATTATATATTAAATTGTAATTTTTGAAATAACAATAAATTATCATTATTATAATTATTATTATTAGTAGTACTATTTTAAATAATAATTATAATTATATTCTTATCAATTATATTTTTTCATTGTTATGTTGTAGCAACGAGCCTAGTAACTTTTAAAGTTATACGTTGGTAGGTACTTAGGTATTTTCAATGGTAAAAAGTATGTACATAATTTGTTCAAAACTAATTTTAACATACAAATACACAATAGAAAATGGATAAACAAAAGTTTAATATATAATGTACATAATATTATATAAATAATAATATATGATAATTTTTATAAATTGCATATCTGTGAAAATGGCTTAAATTAATGAAGTGGATATTATTTAAATGGGGAATTTACTGTAACAAAAAAAAAAAAAAAAAACTTTAAAATAATGTAAACAACATTTTTTAGGTATATATTTTAGAAGACTGTAAATCATGATAATTAAAGTAACTATTATAACTGAAAGCATATATTATAGTATCATATGAAAATGACTGCCTAATATAATAATTGAACATAATAGTAATTTAATTCTTACATTACATATCAGTCCATAATATAAATGTCTCTATTTTCCGAGTGCTTTTTGAGTCTCGGCTGATTTTTGAATCTTAGCCATTTCTTTTTCTAAATATATAAAAAAAATAATAATTATAATAATATTAAAAGTGTATAATTAAGTATATTGTTGCACTCAATTATGCGCATTACCCCACTTGGGGATGTGCAGAAAAACTGATTTTTGTCTGTCCGCGACCTGTGTTTTCGCTGAACACAGTAAATCATTCAGACTTATTTAAAAAGTACCTAGTAACTAAAGGAAAACTAACCTTTTTTCTCATCTTCTCTCTTTTTTGCAGCTTCTGCAC
The DNA here is from genome assembly GCA_027563435.1 of Nasonovia ribisnigri. Lineage (NCBI taxonomy): Eukaryota > Metazoa > Arthropoda > Insecta > Hemiptera > Aphididae > Nasonovia > Nasonovia ribisnigri. The sequence goes on along the minus strand of JANEHU010001231.1, from coordinate 134,893 downwards.
GTTGTTGTTTAATGATTGCTAATCTAGCTAAATCTGCTCTTGCTTCATCTGTTTTACCTTCAGCTTGCAGCTTTTGATAGTGCAGTTTTTTTCTTTGTCTTTCAACTTCTTCTCTGTGAACAATATCAAACATATATTATATAAAATATATTCAATAACAATGAAAATAAACTTAGTCAACCTTTCACGTCTAGATAATTGGGCTGGTTCTGCTGTGTCTAAGGTTTCGTTAAGCGTAGCTAATTTCTTTGCTTTTAACTGTCTCCTATTTGGATTCTCGATTTGTATCAGGCCAGCAACACCTTTTTTATTCTGGCCAAAAACAAAAAATTTAAACTTACATTGCCTAACCATACCTATTATAATAGAAATTATAATTACATCGTCGGATTCTTCTTCGGATTCGCTTTCACTTTCCGTTTCATCCTCGCTATTGCTCTTGTCTCCTTTGGTCACAGGTTTTTCTTCTTCCTCGCTCGATGATTCATCATCGCCCCTGTTATTTTTCTTCCACCTTCTTTCCTGTTCTTCGCGTTTTCTCTGTTCTTCTAGTTCTTCGGGGTTTGTAAATCTGCGACTCCTTCCTTTGTGGTTTGTCCATTTTCCTGCGGAGACAGAAAATCAAAATAATTTTAAAAAATTGTTTAAAAAAAAAAAAAAAAACGCATTGTCTCTAGATCGACACGGAACAAAAGAATCTCGATGCGGATGTGCGTTCGAAGGAACTATCGCGGTTGACATACCTCTTGGCATTTTGGAAACTTAGGGTTTTCGTTCGGCGGCAAAGAAATCGGTAACGATCAAGTAACGTTTATCGAACGACGAAAATGTACGACTATAGGCAGTGGGCACGATCTATTTACGAATATTTCGGATTTCAAAATCGTTTTGAGGGACGAGACGACGACGACACTGTACTCTGTATCGACTGTATCAATTAATATTTTATCAAAATATTGACGTCGATGATAAAATGCACTGTTTTTACGGCGCGGCTCTATTATAACATTATATTATATTTATATTATTATTGCATCAGGCGGCCGTCGTCTTGGAAGAAAAACTGCCGTGGCAAAGAGGTTGTACAAACACGGAAGTGGCGCGATAATGCGATACCGTTGCCACGGCATCCGCGTGTTTGGCGACACGAAACAATTTTTTTCTATTGAATTTTCGTAGTTGTTTAAATAATATTTTGCGTTTTGTGGCCCGCGTAGAATCCGATGGTTGTAAAAAGGTCATCGCAATAATAGTGCAAACGTTCGCGTTATCGGCAAAAATATATTATCACCGGCCGAATCGTTCTCTTTCGCTATCCGCCAAAATATAAGCACGTAAAGCTGCTGTCCAAAATCGCGGGTGTGCGGTAGTGCGTCGGACGAGTAGTTGTAATAAACGACGACGACGACAAAAAGAAATATTCAAAATACGATCGTTTCACCGACCTTATTTAGCGTTTGAAGTGTTGGAACACCGATTTTCCGTAACGTGTACATTTTTTGAATATTTACGCGATGTTATAAATAGCCATTATAATATTAGCCAATGGTCCAATAATATTACGATATGATTCAATATTAATGTAATCGGTGTCATGATAACTCTCATATTGGCGCCCCATTCAACGTACTCATATTTAAACACTTGCTGCCCTAGGTCACTCGCCCCATTTGCCCCCCCCCCCCCTGGTACGTCACCAATTATGACACACTCCCACGAGTCCTCACAGTACATTTTATACATGAAATTTAAAATTGTACTTATCCAGTTAACCAGGGTCTTATTTGTTCAATATTGTTCATACCGAGTTTCATACGCCATAGATTAAAGTACATTAATCGTAATATATTTTAATGCATGCATACACCTACTAGTAATGGCGGGAACGTTAGACGTCCAAAATAATTAATCTTTAGGAATTGTTTTGTAGTTGAGAGGACGTGATACTCGCATGTGTTGTCACCGTCTTACAAGTGCGTAACATGGCAAATTTTACGCTCGGAAAAACACGTGTAAAGGTCTCCACACACACTGCAGCGGTGGCGATTGCAACAGGACGCGGTAACGGCAAAATGAAGCCGGTCACGATTTACCGCCAAGAATTTTACCGCTGCAGTGTGTGGGGACCTTAACTCTGTTAGATTAAAAATTAGAGTGAGTTGACCTCGTATAAAATCTAAAGGTAAGATTACCCCATAAACCTCATAGCGGCTTTTTATTATATTTTACTTTTACTGTGAGTTATGAGTATTTTAAAATCGAAAATTGTTTGTACTTCTTAAAATACTCAAAACTTGCTTTAAAAGTAAAATATAACAAAAAGCCCATGAGGTTGACTAGATAATAATCTTACCTTTAGATTTTATAAAGGATCAATTCACTCTAATTTTTAAGCTAACGGAGTTACACGTGTTCTGCTGAGCGTAAAATTTGCTATGTTACGCATTTGTAAGACGGAGACAACATATGCTGGTGTCATGTCCTCTTAAGTATATAGTTTTTGAGAAGCATCATCGTTAGTTCCTAAATGAGAAATAAACGCAATCCGTTTATCCCGAGAAATTCCAGAACTCAGATAGCTGTTAGGGAAAAACGAGGTTCCTAATCTAGAGTAGGAACATTTTAGCGGTGGAAAAAAAATTGGAAAATTACGTCACAGTTGCTTCTAAGAATTTGCTACCTTTAACAATTAAGAGGACGTTGTACCCGCATAAAATTATGTTGTCCTTATCACAGATTATAATATGATTGTTTTCATATTATTATAATCTGTGGTCTTACACGTACACGTGTATCAAATGTACATTTACTATAGTTTCAGTAGTGTGCTGTTCATAGACCTTATACTCAATACCAAATTAAATACTCATGAGTGTAAGGTCTATGGTGCTGTTATAGTTTTAATATTACAGTTAATTGACCCATTATCAAGTTTTTAGAATATTATCTTTGTTTCCTCATTAGTTTTTGTATGATATTTTAATTTTTAAGTGAACTATGAGCATTTTCAAATATTAATATTTTACATACTCATGATTCACTTAAAAATTAAAATACCGTAAAAAATTCAACAAGACTCTTGTTACAAGACAACACAGATAATGTTCTTACCTAAATGTTTGATAATAGACAATAGCCAATTACTTCAATATCAAAACTAACAGCACACTATTGAAACTGGTTAACGAAAATTTGCTGTCGTACGTGTATAAGACGGAGACACCACATGTGGGTACGACACCTATTATCAAAAATACTCATAACTCATACTTAAAAACTGAGCTTTCGTAAACATTAAAAACCCCATACAAACACTGATAATATTCTTACCATTAAGTTTCATAATAGGTCGATTCACTCTAATTTTTAAAATGAAGCAGAACGTAATCTGCTGAGCGTAAATTTGCTGTTACTCACTTACGTATGACAACTACAAATGCCCGTTTTATGTCCTCTTAAGACTTAAACACAGTGGCGGATCCAGTGCTTAATTTTTTTTAATAAATGCATCTAGTTTGGTTCTCAAGTTAACCAAAAACATTGTACAATTACATTACCATATTTTTGGTATAATAGTATAGAAAAAATGCACAGTGGCAATGGCGGCTTTAGTGGGGGCTCAGGGGCAGGCTATTTACGTGCTTATTTTGTGGTAGCAAATCGCGATTAATCTTTTTCAGAATGGTTCATGGTTAAAAAGTGCGCTAATTAATTATTAGTAACTACAATCATTGATTATAAATATTATTAGTATTTATAATCAATGCTACAATACGGTTTTTTTTTGGGGTGAGCAATCACTCCTCCGCCCCCAAATTATATGCCTGCTCAGGCGCCCCCAAATTTCAAAATAAAATAATAACGGGAAAATAGGTATCTACCATTCAATTGAATTTAATATAAAACATATTATACCCTTTTATTATCACGGTGACACGGTATATATAATACAATATTATATTAGTATACTCGATATCGTTTAGTCATTAATTCTCATTATCGTCGTTATTGTCTTAATCTTATATTATCGCGTAGTATACCAGTACGTAGTTTTCCGATGGGGGGACTCTCTTATTTATAATATTCGAATTTGGTTGAATTCGAGGACGCCACACAGATATTTGTCTCAGTCTTACAAGAGCGTAACATAGCAAATTTACGTTTAGCAGATCACGCTCAGTTGGTTTAAAAATTAAAGTATATATTATGACACTTGATGGTAAGAACATTATCTGTGATAATATAATTGAATAGGGGTTTTTTTTTTGCGATAATTCAGTTTTTTAGTGAGTTATGAGCATTATTAATTGTGGATGTCGTACCTGCATGTGGTGTACACACGTACGACAGAGCACATTTTTGAGATAACGTAGGTACAGCGTACAATAAAGCGCTGAGCAATATTTAGACCAATCTGTAATCTGGATAGTGGATTACAATAATGCATAATATTAATCTGGATTTCGGACACAACAATTAATTTTCCTAAAATGTGGACTATGGGTATTAAGTAGAAATTAGAAAGTTTCTACTTTCTATACATCTAGTCTTTATAAGACACACTTCCTATATAATTTCTCTCCTATTTCCGACCTTGTCGTAAAAAATACACCATTTATGGTTTTATTTTTTTCTGCTTAGAGGATGGCCGACAGCGTGCCCGTGTCGGATGTCGTTTGCGTCGACGACATGGGCAAGGCCAGAGTCATGGAACCAGTTTTGGCGGACAAGGTGGCCAGTTTGAGGGACCAATGCGCGGAATTCATGAGCGGTAACCGCGGGACGTACGACGGTGGCCGGATAATCGAAACGTAATCGTTCGTTTTTTACACAGATATAGAACTGTACCGCGAGGCGGTGAACACCTTTATCGGCGTCATGGACCATTTGGCCAAACAGGTGGAGCGAGAAAAGCGAGATGCGATCGTCGTGTCCAACAAGCTGGCGTCGTTGCCCAACAAGTCCGAAGAAGAAATCGCCACGTTACAAGTATAACCACGTGGGGGCAGGGGGCCAGGGCAATTGGGGACGTCAACATTGTTTTGTTTTGTCAAACTGTTTTATTTTTTTCTATTGCAGTCGCGAATCGAACAAAAAACCACGGAGCTCGAACGCTTCAAGATCGAGCACAGATCGCTGCAAAAAATCGAATCCGATCAAACGGATTTAATAAATCGGCTGTCGTTTCAAAACTAAACGGTTTTTGGATTAAGTTTTACAAAACACGAGGACCCAATCGGAAATCTATGTCTTATGCCGGACACTCGCAGAGGGGGCAGCAATGCGCCTGTATACTGACTACACGGCGGTAGCATTTAGGGACACAGTGCTGGCCAAAATTGTATCCAGTGACCAGTATACTGTACACTGGCAGCCAGTGTAGATTCAATACTTGCATACTACAGGTATAGACAGGTATAGAAGTGCCGGACCAGGAGTGAGAGTCAGTACTACCGAATACCGTTATCGTCCCAGACATATACCACTATACCAGTACTTGCCAACACTGGCTGCCAGTGGACCAGTATTAGCCAGTACTGTTGTGGATTTTCGATTGGGGGGACCTGTGCGAGTCGTTAATAATAATACAAAGGCATAATAATGATACAAAATATTTTTTTTTTTTTTATTGTTTAATGATTAATCAAATTATTCCTTAACTATAAAATAATGCTTAAGCATAAAAATAATTATGGTAAATGCGTTTTTCGTATTATAGAATAAATAATATCATAATTATTATTGTATAGTATAAAAAAGAATAATCCGTGTATTATAAGTATTTTATGTATAAATATATGATTTTTTTTCTTCAGTACCTGATTTTCGCATAACAAACTTGAAAATACAAATTATCTTTCTTTAGGTAAAATAAAAAAAAATTTGTTTTTAATTTTATCTACACGTCCAAGAGTCTGTATAAAATGTAACAAATACAAAAAATAAAATAATAATAATAATAATAAATAATAATAAGGAATGTGTATCATATTATATTACTGATGAGTAATAATATGTAATTTGAATATAAATATAAAAATGTAAATGGCATTAATGTTATTATTATTATATGGTTAATGATTAATATATATAAATAATTATTGTTGTTAGATAAGAAATTATATTGTACAAACACAAAAATTTTAAAAAAAAACATAGAATAATTATAAATAAATAATAAATAATAACAGTTTTCCATTCTCGGAAAAACAATGGGAGGTGTAATACTTGACGCTTTCCAGAATATTTTTCAAAATGTCAGAAATTACCATTCTTATTTGGTGACAAATCAAATTTTTAAAGTACACATTAAATATAAGTACAATACAATAATTGAGGGTATTTTTGAGGGGGGAGAAAATGTTTCTGGTTAAAACTATAATTTAAAAAAATTCGGTTTCTTTTTTGAGCCTTGTGTTTTTTGTTTTCACGGACCTGAAAAATTAATAAGTTATTATAATAATATTAGTTGTAATCTATGATTAAATGGTGAGATTAAACAAAATTATCAGTCTAAAAACTACATACTTATTTTCGATATTAATGATTAAAAATAGCGGTTTTATTTTATTGTACATGCTATCATTCAAATATTTTAATTCATACAATAATTCCAATACTAGTAAAAAGTATTTATGAGTTACTCAATATATATTATATAGTTTATCACTTATTTCGAATGGCTTGTTTGTTTTTCCTTAGCGGTGAATTAAAAATGAACCATATCAAATATCAATGGAATATTTTAACTGCCAATTTTTTTTTTTTTATTATCATTGATCAAGAGTTATAAATCAAATGATCAAAAATATTAATTTTAAGTGAGACAGAAGTTATACAAATAATTACACAAATTGGTAAGACTAGATATTAATTAATATATACGTAATTAGTCTGGAATTAAAAATTAAACATTAATTAGATAGTATGCTCGAACATTCATTGTTAATATTAGATAATATTTAAAAATAATAATTATCAGTGTAAATTAAATACAATAGAATAAAATATTGATGTAGGGTTATTATTTTAAACTAAAATAACAGCTATGTTAAAACATTTAGTATGCTTTCATTATAACATATTGATATTTGTTGAGTAAAAACCAAAAACGACAATATATTATCATGACTCGAAAATATACAATTAGCATTTAAAATATTTTGAACATAGCTGTTGCTAGTGATAGTGCAAGGGCACAGATTAATTACTACATTTTCCCATGCATTTAAAGTGGGGAAAAAACAGTGGATTATGTACAAATGAAAAAAGTTTGCTTAACATTAAGGGTTAGAAAAATCCCAGTTTCAATTTTCAACATTGTACATAAATAAGCCAAGTTTTTAGCACGAAGGAGTTAAATTAGTGAGTTGGGAACTTAGAGATGGTTGTTCATGTGCATTCCCTACATACCATTATTTATTTATTTTTTTGATTGAAAAGTAATAATCTTGAAAATTTAGCGAGACCACATGTCTTCGGCACCTAAATATTGTAATATTAATTCACGCCGTCCACTTGACCATGAGAAGAATACAATGGTATAGATTTATTCTAATAATTGTATTCATATTTTTACTGATTTTGCTTACCAAGAGAATTTGTATCATTTGATCCATTGTTCGACTCCAGCGAATCATCTAGAGAACTTCCGTGGACTGTCGATAAATCATCAATTGTTGAGCCTCGTTTACTACCAGTAGCGCCTATTCTGGATGTTGTGGTCACTCCAGTTCGCCTATAAACAAAAAAAAAACAAAAACAATCATACATATTATACGCTATAGCGTTTTCTCAAACAAATATTATAGAATGTATTTTTAAGAACCTGAGTTTGCTTCTCAAATTATTATTCTCCCGGGATATTGATTCATTGGATTCCAAAAGTTCATCGAGATCGCGCTGAATCTTTCGTTTCTGGTGTTTCTCTCTGCTGATTTCTTCTTCTGCTTCTTCGATTTGCCTCTTTAGGGATTTAACTCTGGCATTGCTCTAAAAAAAAGACACATATTTACGTAGTGGCAACATTCTTGATAGGGTTTGACAAACATACCTTTTCTACTTGTTCCTTGTACTGTTCAATAGTTCTTCTTTCATCTTCTAATTGCATCACAACTTCCTTCATCTTCTTCTCTAATTTACGGTTAGCTTTTTGTTGCAGTTGTCTTTCCCTAATCATGGACATTATCCATTAGTAATGACAATACATAACAAAACTCATACAACAAAAAAATCCTTTTAAATCAATCAGGTTTTTTTTTTTTTGCAAACATACTTGGCTTCAGTTTCCAGTTGTTCGTCGAGATTGGCAATCTTAGATTCCAAATTGGAAATAGCAGTTTTAGTTTTTACTCGTTGATTGGTTTCAATCTCTGCCAATTTGGCCTTTAATTCTTTGTTTTGTCTGTCAAATAACATTTTATTTGTCTCCAATTTTTGTGTTGTTGCTCGTTCATTTGCCAAATCTAACAACAATTATAATTAAATTAATATACTTGATAAAATAAAAAATTATAATTAATTTACCTGAATTCATCTGTTCAATCTGAATTAAAGCCTTTCTAATTCGTTCGTTTAAAGCTTCTGACATTGTCTGTTCTTCTTCTAATTCCTCTTCTAATGTAGATATTCTGGCTTCCAGGCGACGCTTTTCATCAACCATTAATGTACTGCTAACAAAATAAAATCACTATTAGTCATTCAAATTGTGTGTTAAAAATAATAATAAGACAAACCCTTTGTTGGAATTGCTATTCATTTCCTCGTGCAGATCATCACGTTCACTTTCTGCAACACGTCTAGCTCTTTCAGATGCAGACAACTCTTCTGTCAACAACAGTAATTCAGCTTCAACGGATTTCAATTTACGCTCAGTTTCTTTAGACGTTGCAGAAAGCTCATCGCGAGAAGCTCTGGCCTCTTCAGCGTCACGGGTAGCATCCTTCAATTGAACTTGTAATTTTTTAAGTTGTTTCAAAGCATCTTCCTTTAATTTGTTGTGCATGTCTAACTGTTGTTCTAGATCTTTGTAATCGGCTTCAATTTTCTTGCGACCGGCCATTGCAGAAGATCTTTGTTTACGTTCATCTTCCAGTTCAGCTTCAATGTCACGAATTTGCTTCAGAAGTCCTCTTCGTTTTTCTTCACTCTGCTCTTCTTTGGCCTAAAAGTTGAATGAATCCAATTAACACCACAATTGAACACATTTATTGATTTATAGTAACTATGATCAAAATATGAACTATAATCATTAAACAAAAGGAAAAATAGGTATTGGAAACTGGCCAAAGCTAGTTTAAAAAGCTTGTTTTATGTAAGGTATTTTCATAAATCACTTACAACAAGATCACGTTCAAACTGAGCCCTCAATGCTTGCATGTTAACTTCAAGTCTTAATTTAGCATCTTCGGTTATTTGAAGTTCATCTTCCAAATCTTCATTCTGTACACGTATTTCAGCCAGTTGTGATTCTAATATTCTCTTAGCTTTTTCCAATTCATGAACCTAGACAAAAATTGTAATTTAATATTTTTTTCAAATATGTGAATAATAAGTGTACACAAACATTTTTGTCAGCTGTTCCTTGACTATTTATCAATTCATCCAACTCATTTTGAAGCGTTCTCTTTCCTCTTTCCAATTCTTCAACTTTCACCATCATTTCATCAAGCTCTCTGGTTAAAGAAAGCACACGTGTTTCCTTTTCACGAGCTTCTCGTTCAGCAGTGTCACGTTCAATAGCCATTTGCTCAGAAACCGCCTAATTTTAAGTATTTATAATTATTACTTGAAATATTCTTTTAAAGGCAATAAATGAGAGTAAATCTTATTATATTATTACCTTCTCTTCAGCAAGGGTTTTATCAAATATTCTTTGTTTCTTTTCAAGTTCAATAACCTTGGAACGCTGGGCTTCTAAGTCAATATTAATATCATCTAGTTCTGATTGAAGTTTTTTCTTAGACTTTTCCAATTTATCATTTGTTGCTTGCAATTCTTCAATTTGTCGTTGTAACAATTCCACATCCTAGACAAAATAGGTATAAATACAATTATTTAACTAATATAATATAGTATTTATAATAATAACAAAATAGTATTTTCTTATTTTACTTTTTTCCTGTCATTAAATTTTAAATGATTACACACAAAATTAATAATACTACTAATGATTTAATTAATAATAATACATTTTTGAATATAGCTTTGAGATGTTTATAATTAATAATAAAGGTTTTACTATTAATAAAGAGGGTCCGTTATAAGGAGGTTTTACTGTATTTATTTATAATGGCAATTGTTTACAACTAAATATTAGCACAAACGGGACTACTCGTGTAATAGTGGTTTTATATAGAGGTCATAATAAGACTTTCTCAAAATTTAAAATTCAACTAACTAAAATATTATCAAATGTTACTGCAGTGAATAATGTCAAAATAGTAGGTGATATTGGTATCAATATATCAGGTAGTAAAAATAATAATAAATAAAAATATTTGAATTTTATGGCACAATTTAGCTAATTTAATCTTCCAAAAGAGTGAGTTTTCCTGATTTATAATATTAACAAATAATTATAACTCCAATCAATAAAACAGGTGACCCTATAGAACTTACAAACTACAGACCAATATTATTAGTTTTAGCAATATCTAAATTATTCGAAAAATAAGCAAAAATTAAATAATATAAATTTAGTTTGTAAACATGCCATAAGTGAAATGCAATTCAGATTTTGTAAGAATTCTAATAAGTAGTATGCAATAGCATATTTGATGAATTTAGCCTATAGTTAATTTGATAAGGGTAAATTATATTTAGGTACATTTCTAGATGTTGCAGAAGCTTTTGACTCAGTAACTCATGAATGACTTCATGAATGACTATTCCATAAACTAGAAAAAGCAATAGGCAAAACTATTTTTAAGAATTCTTTTAAATCTTATCTCAATAACAAGCAATAATAATAACAATAATAAGATTTCAAATAGTAAAAAATAATGAATCATTCAAGTGAAACAAATATTTTAAAATATGGTATCTCGCAAAGAAATGCATTAGGTCCTACACTTTTCTCAATTATGTTCAGGATTTAATAGAACTACTACCGGAAATAAATGGAAAATAAAAGCTTTTACTGATGACACAATTCTTTTTATTGAAGGTGAAGATTGGAATGATATAGAAACTAAAGCAAATTTAGGGATGTCGAATATTCAGAATTGGTATTCAAAAAATAATTTATCATTAAAAATGTAAATATGTATTATCACAATGTGTCAATTTAATACTAATTAATTATTAATTTGACTCTCTAATTCTACCACAGGCATTGCTCACTAGAATTAGGTATAAACATTTGTATTAGTATATTAATTATGTATAAATAATTGTAATATTATACTAAATGTTTTGATTATTAAAATAAATAAATAAACTAATAAATAATATCATTTACCTTAAAGGTTTTCTTATAAGCAGCTTCCATTGCAGCAGTTGACTCAGCATCATCTTCCATTTTTTTCCTGATTTCAGTTATATGTAAATTAAGAGCAACTATTTGTTTTTCCATGTTTTTCTTGGATTCTTCTTCTTCTTCCAACTGTTCTTGTAAAATTTCTTTTTCACTTTCAATTTGTTTCAGTTTTGAGTTCAATGACAATTTAAATTTGGTTTCTTCTTCTAGAAGTGCCTAAAATCAAATAAAAATAATAAAGTATTAATGATTTAACCTAAAAAAAAAAAAAAACAATAATCGGCTTATTTTATTATTGAATACCTGTGTTTCTTGCAACTGAGTTTCCATTGTTCCTGCTGATTTTTCAGCAGCAGAAGCTTTGAGTTCAGCCGCTTCCAATTGATTAACAATGGATTCAGATTCATTGCTAAGTTTTGAAAGTCTATCAATTAATTCATTTTTCGAACGTTCAGATTCAGCAAATTTACTTTGTATCTCACCTACAAAATATAAAATTATAAGATTGAATTTTTAAATGTATTATAAAAAAAATGTTAACTATAAAATATAGTACTTACTAAGTTGAGATTCAGTAATTTTACGTTTCCTTTCTAATTCGGATTTAGAAGATACGGAAGACTTAAGTTCAGCAGCAAGATCAGCATTTTCAGCTTCAAGGGTTTGCTTGGATTTTTCCAATTGACTTTTAGACTAGAAAATTATAATAGTAGAAAAAAAAATAGTATAATATTATATTGCTACACATAAGTTATAAATTTCAAAGTAATACTTTTTTCAAGGATTCTATCTGTTCATTTATAACGGATATTTCTTGGCTGTGTTTGTGTCGCATTTCGGTAATAATGATTTCGTGCGATTGTGTGTCTTCTTCTAACGATTTCTTAAGGGTTGCCAATTCCTAATAGGAAACAACATTTATGGATATTAAGGTGTTTTAAAGGTCAAGCATGTGAACTAATAAATAATTTATATTTATTATACCTGTTCTCGTTTAGCTCGAAGTTCATGTTGTGCTGCAGTTATGTCCAAAGAATCCAAAAGCTCATGTTTTAAAGCTTCAAGTTCTTCATTAAGGTCACGTTTTTGTTTCTCTGCTTTACTTCTAGCTGTACGTTCAGCTTCAAGATCTTCTTGGAGTTCCCCAAGTTGCGATTCCAATTCCCTGAGAGCCTTTTGAGATTGGGCTTTACCTATAAACAATGATATTCATATTAATAATGAACTATACAAAAAAAAATTTTAAAAAACATACTAGCAGCTTCTTCATCAATTCTCATGAATGCTTGTGTCAATTCTTCTTCTCGTTTACCAAGTTGTAATTGTAAGTCTTCTACTTGAGCTTTCTTTTCGTTTAGTTGTTCTTTTAAATCATTTACCTAAAAATAATGTTTTTATAGTTTAAACAAGAATTCTAGTCTGTTATAAATGATATATGCTATATTTATGCTAGATGTATGCTTACCTCAGTCTCGACTTTACGCTTAGTACGGTCCATCTCCTGTCTTTGTTGATTATCTTTTAATAAGCGTTCTTCTAATTCTGCAATGGACGCTTCATGTTTTGCTTTTAGTTTAGCTAGATGTTTAGCTTTTTCTTCTTCTTCAGCTAAGGTTTGTGCCAAATCTGCAGCTCTATCTTCCAACACCTTTTTCTCTTTGACTTGTTTCGCATTGGTATCTTCAGCAAGTGCAAGATCTTCCTCTAATTTTTTAAGTTTAGCATCTGTCTGTACACGTTCTAATTGAAGTTTCTGTCGAGCACCTTCTTCTTCTTCTAATTGTTCTTCTAAGTCCTAAAATTATTCAAACGAAAAAAAATGAATCATTATAAATTATTTAAATAACAGTTATAGTACTTACATTTATATTTATTTGCAACTTCTTTTTATCTTGAGCTAATGAACTAGATCTTTCTTCTTCTTCTTCAATTCTAGCTTCTAAATCGTGTAATATTTCTTCTAGTTCTAATTTTCTGGCAGCAAGTCTAGCTCTCATTTCTTCAGCTTCAGCACACAATTCAACTTCTGCTTGCAGTTGTTCAGCCAAAGCATTTTTCTCATCCACTGCTGTTTGGTATCTATCAGCAAAAAAAAATTTTAAATTCTGAAGAATAAATTATTAAATAAAATTTAAAATATAATACTTTTTCTCGAGATCAAGAATACCACGCAGTTGAGAATCTAATTTTTCCTTGACAACCTTCAATTCTTCTTCTTTAATGGACAATACTTCTTCTTGTTTGGTAACTTCTAAAAGTGGCTTAACTTTAGTATACAATCGCCACCATTGCCAGTTTCTTAGTTTTAAATATGCTGAACAGTTGCGCTGAATGATACGAATAGCATTTAATTGTTGTAGACGTTTTTGATAATTTCTTCTTGCTAAGTACCCTCTGCAGAAAGCCTAAAAACAAATGTGATTTATAGAAAAACTTATTAATTTTAAGATTATAACATAATGATATTAATTTAAAAAGTGCTTACTTGGAAGTTAACAATGAGGTCGGATATTTTGAAATCTCGTTCTTCTTCTAAATGGGCAAGAACCCCAGCTCTAAAGAATATTTTAGACTGACCAACACGATAAAGATTTGTATCAAGTTCAAGAGCTTTAATCATTTTTTCACAAGCCTTTTTACCGTCCATGAAACCTTTGGGTATGGCATTTGATGTAAGAAGCTCATATCGTTGTCTGAACTCCTGGAATGGAATACGATTGGGGAAACCTTGTCTACAAATCCTAATTCCTTCCAAAACTCCATTGCATCTTAGTTGATCGAGCACAAGTTGGGCATCGATTTTACCGGCTCTTTTCTCGTGATTTGGGATAATACATCTTACAAAATTAGGATTAGTATTTCTCAAAGTGATCATCAACTTATTCAGTTGTTCTTTATATAATTGTGACACAGTACGGAACATTCCTTTTCTTGTTCGTGCTCCAAACTGTGTATCAGTGAGAGCTTGATGAGCAATGCCCACAATTTCTGCATCCTTCCAGATATGAGCTACAAACGGATCTTGAGATGATTGAAGGAGTTGAACAATGTTTTCATTCAATGGATCCATGTTCTTCATAAGCCACTTATGTGCAGAATAATCAACTTTTCCAGCGTAGTGGATTATTGAGAAATCAGCAACACCTCTAAAGTCTGTTTTATGGAATTTGGGATGGACACTTTGGGCAGACATTAGTTTTTCTACAAATGATTTATCAGTAGCTTTTGGGAACCAACATTCTTCATCTAATAAAGCCATAACACCCATAGGCTACAAAATATGAGAACAATTATTTTATGCTTAAAACAAATTTAAAACTGTATTGTAATACATACTTTGTCAATTAAATCAATAGTGGGTTGCAAATCCAATCCGAAATCAATGAATTTCCATTCAATACCTTCTCTTTGATATTCTTCTTGTTCTAAAATAAACATGGTATGGTTGAATAACTGCTGCAGTTTTTCATTTGTGTAATTTATACACAGTTGTTCAAACGAGTTTAACTAATAAAAATAATAAAAATACATTAGTAAAAATATTCAATAATTAGACTAAAATATAACAAAATAGTAATGAAAGAATTTACTTCAAATATTTCAAATCCAGCCATATCCAAGATTCCAATGAACGATGCCCCTTGTCTTTTAGATCTATCCAGCGATCGATTAATGCGGTTAACAAGCCAACGGAACATACGTTCATAACATGCTTTAGAAATAGCTTCTACAGCAAATTCCACTTGTTCTTTGGTCTGTGCTTTGGACACATAGTCTCTACCTACTTTGATACGGGGTCTAAGGAAGGCTTTAGTCATTTCAGTTATAGACAAACCCAATAGATGAGCTACTTTTTGTGCTACTGTATTATCAGGTAATGTGGCTTGGTCACTATTGCGCTCTTGTTTAAACTGCATGTTTCCAAACAACATAACAGCACTTACAATTCGGAAAATAGCTAAAAAAAAAAAATTGTATGCATATTAAGGTTACATCAAACAAAAAATTGTAATTTAACATACCAGAATAATCTTCTGTTGTCATTCCCATGATATTCATAGCATTAACAGTTTCTCTAAACTCGGCAGCGTCATCTACACCAGGTACACGGAGATTACCATTTGTAAGGAAACTATAAGTTTTAGGGTCCTCGAGTATAAATTCGGCTAAAACAAAATAATAGAAAATAAAAATTTAAATTTAATTATTTACCTTAGTAAATCTAATTCAATTTAAAAAAAAAAAACTATAAGTTATTTAAATTATGTTGTATATTAATTTACATTTTTGTTCAGTAGTTGCTCCACATAATATTTGGTAGAAAATATGGAATGTCCTTTCATCTTTAGCTTGACGTATAGCTCTCGATTTTTCCAATAAGTAAGTTTCAATGTTAGCACCAGCAATGAAACCAGAGGCATCAAAATTAATACGAATAAATTTACCCTGTAAATAAAAATTAAAAACGATTTAGAGTCATAAAAATAATAATTTTAAACAAAACTCACAAATCTAGAAGAATTGTCATTTTTCACAGTTTTTGCATTACCAAATGCTTCTAAAATTGGATTAGCTTGCAACAGCTGTTGTTCTAGTTCACCCTAAACAAAAAAACATATAAATGTATTTTTTTATTGAACTGGAACATTTTTTTCCACTCACCTCATAACTAACATTAGTATTACACTAGTTAAATAAGTACATCATCAATCCGAATGGAAAGCGTGCAAACATTATTGTAAAGCAATGTAAATATTTTAATACATAATATATTTTATGTATAACATATTTTAGTTAAAAAAATGTAATATTAAACATAGGTAAATATACTCAGATAATAAACTAGAATCTAGATAAATGTATAAGCATATAATTGTATATACTTACAACAACTAAAGCTGGACCAGGTGACTGTAATTTTCCAAATCAACATAAACATGGAAAAAGAAAACAAATAATTAAGTAAATAAGTATAATATATGCATTTTTTGATTTTATGGTTCTATTTTAATCAAATTGAGCGATTTGCAAGTTGAAGTTTTAATGTCAAATAACACATTGAAAAAATAAATTGATTTTTCTACATTGTAATACAAAAAGGTAAAATTTAAATATAAAATAAATAAGTAAATTATGTAATGTTTTTTATTTATTTTTTAAATAACATATTATTTCACGAATGTCGTACAGGTTCTATTTGTGTATTAATATCTACATAAAAATATTTAAGACAAATCACAATTTAAAAACGTCAATAAAAAAATGTAATTATAGTTTATTCTGTTCGGTCGTATATTTTGTAAATACTCGATTTCAATGTATCGAAAACATGCAAAAATGACGAAAGAATAAACACCTAAATTGAATAGATAAGTATTGTATAACAATAAAATTACAATAAGTCTTCTAAATCCAATATTGTTGGAAATGGATAAAAATTAACAATAATATAACGTGAATAAGTTAACATTATAAATAAGTAGTCAAATTAAATATTATAAGAAACACATATTATAATTTATAGAGCGATCGATCATGAGGGGTTTGAATAAATAATCGAGTGCCTATTTCAATTGCATAAACCAAAATACATACAATGAATTAGGTATATTATATATTTTAAATTGTATTATAACAAATAAGTTTAAGCTTTTAGGGAATTATTTTTAAACAATTATAAGTTGAAAAATTGTTGATAAGCAAACACATTTTTGTTCAGGTACCTATTATAGTAGTTTATCAATAATAATTATTTACCTATTATGACGTGTAATAATTATTTAAAAATGTTTTTATGTAAAACATTATCATGACGTTATGATAAGCAAGAGTGCATAACTTTAGGAGAAAAAACCACTTCGTTTATTTGTGTAAATACCTACTACCTACTGACAATAAGTTAAATTAATAATGATATAACACACATCAACTAAATAACCAGTTTGTAAGCGTAAAACTGCTATCTGTAAAACTTTGGTCAAACACTCATTAATAATCTATGAGACACGTTCCCTAATGTCAATAAATTACGACGACCGATGACTAATGATCAAATCATTTGTTGATTTTTAACAAGAAATTACATAATTTTAAAATTATTTTTTATAAGAATTTTGTATCCCAGGTTAGGTTACACATGCCTATGCTAAATTGCTACTATGGAAATTAAAAAGAATTTAAAACGTTTTACGGGGCAAAATCAGTAGATAAAGTTGGACAACAATATAATCATAAAAAATCGAAAGGAAAATGTAAAAATGTTCTCAAGCCGGTTTAGTGAAAATTTTTTTTTTACTATAACATGATAATTGTTGCGGCCATCACTACTCAGGTAGTCGGTTCATAATATTATAATATAATTTCAGCTTCTAATCGTATGTTTGGTTATTTTATTTCAACAGATATTATATTATATTATACACACGCGACATAAACAATAATTGTCGTTTCTATACTAGCGAGCATGAGACGAGAATACCAAAATGAAAACATATCCACCAACACACGAAACGCTAAATATATATTTTTATTTTTACACGAGTCATTGCGAATACAAATATATTATATTTTTTTTGTTTTCGAACACTGCATTATACACTAGCCTACAATGTTATAAATTATAATAATATTATCGTTGTGCAGCTCGAATGCGCATACATTCTTGACGGATTTTATTATTGAAAAAAAGAAATATTAATTATTATTATATTACATCGTTATTATTGGTACCTAATAATATTATAAAATACCGCGCATGTTATTTATATCCATAGAACGGTACCGCGGATTCCTTTTCTTCGTTCGAATTCGCGCGGCGGAGAACGTGACGATTATCATAAACGAGCGCGTGGAACAAAGACGCGGCGCTATGCGTTTTCAGACGACTTGGGTCGCGTTTTGCGCCGCAATAGAAAAAAACATCGCCTTACACGATACAGAGGTATTATAGGATACCACAAGTACAATAATATTATAAATTATAATATATATCCACCGTTGTACACACATACACGTCCCCGAGAAACACGACTAATGAGCCAAGTTCTGCTTATCGCCGAATAGGTATTATGCGACTCATGTGTATGTTATTCTATAGGTACGTGTGTGCTCTGTGTGCACGAGTATTATATCAAAAAGTCATGTTCTATTGGGTACGCGGGCACATTTTTTTAATACCTTGAGACATTTTAACGCCTTTTAATGCATATTTGGGATGATCTTATAACACCCTACTTGAAAAATGAAAATGGCAGGTATGTAATATGTAGGTATTCGATTTTACATAAAAAAATGTCAAATAGCCATTGTTTGTTTTTAACAGCCATAATTTATCATACAAAATAGAATAATGTATTGCTGTAATGCAGTGCGAATGGTTCAGAATTATAATTTATAAATTATCAATACAATATATTGATAAATTAGTAACTACACAACTACTGAATAAACTAGTTTTATACTAACAAATTGTTGCAATCATTAAATTTACAAATGTTGGGGGTTTTACTAAAATAACCAAATTAAGACGAATTTTTACGATTAAAATAAAAGTTATGGTTCAAGGGGACTAGCATAATAGCGAGAAACTAAAAATTAATAAAAATGTGAAATAAGATTATTGGTTCCGCTAGGAATAAAAAATATATCTCTCATATTCAATATCACCAGTAAGTATTTAAAAACGTATTTGATGCCCTAAGATGTATTAAAATACCTTAACTTTACTCAAATAGAGGTTTACGATTTTGTTATGTGTACACTTGCTAGTGTATCAAGCGTTATCACTTAACATATTATTATTATAATTTATAACATTGACAAATGTCACTATGGGGTAGGTTGTATTGCAATAAAAAAAAATTATTATCATCGTTATTCAACATCAAAATGACACGTGTTAAGTATATTAAATGATTTGTATTATTGTTATTATTAAATAATCATCGTTGTCGTCGATGGTTTTTAAACAAACCACGATGATTCGTAAACAACGATTGCAAACATTAACACATTAATACAGTGTCACTGTCGACTAATTTTTTCTACTTGTTAATATTTTTGAAAAATTATTACTCTGTGAATATTTAATGGTATTTTGATACGTTTGAAATTAAAATATTCTTAACTCGGAACAGTGCTGGATTATTTTAACCATAAGATTCGGATATCTGAAGATGACGTTTAGTGCTTTTCAATATTAATATAAATTGATTACGTGTTACTAAAGTTTAAAAATAATTACTCATTAGTCATTATGTATTTTACGATTAGGCTGCAAATATAATATAATTTTGAGAAAATTATATTCCTCGAGCATTTTCTCAATTATAATAATAAGACGATTAAGCTAACTTATCTGGTAGAAATCGTAAGGGGAACCCTAACGTGGCCAAACGTGTGAGTCATATTATAATATGCATACATAATGCCAACAACGATAACGAGCGTTTGATTAAAAAAACGGAATCGTACGCGGAACACCTATATAGCGAACAAGACGAAATTTCACATACGTGGTTTTGATTTTTAAATCATACTTATACATATTTGTACATTTTTTTTTACATTTAAGTCACCACGCACAAGGCCAATCGCTAATATGTTTAGAGCGTACCTTACGGACGCGTCATGATAAGCACAAGAAGCTATTTATGGTAACACGCACGTGAGTTTTAGGACGTAGCTTCGGAATCGACTCTAGGTGGCGGTACGTATAACATTTAATGTGTTCTTCATTCAGACGGGAAAATTACAAAATACACTATTCTGCCGTCGGTTTTAGGAGCGATTTTTACCCCGCGTCAATTCCATAATAGGTTCTCGACGCGGCATTATCGAGCAGGTCGTTGCCTCAAATGACAGAAAAACAACAGAAAGAAGGCCACGCCGACCCAACAGAGCTCCAAGTCCTAACCCGTATTAATAATAATATACGTCGTACGCGACAAAAAACAACAAAGCAACTATACTGTTATTCAGACACTATCGCTGGGTTGCATAATCAATTTAATGAATCAATAGAGAGGTAATGGACCCTTAAACATGATTTAGTGGTCCACGATTGGTCCATTAAATTTTTAGTGTACCATTAAATTAATCAATTTTTTATGCAAACCGGCATATAATATTGTTATTACTTACACAATTATTAAACGATGATTGGCGAGTGCTGTCTGCAAAATACAACACAATGCCTCGACTCTCGAACTTTTATCGTTTATTGGTTAGAACCACGCGATCGCAAATAATGTTATCATAACTTGGAAGAACTGACGAAAGATCAAAAAATATTATAAGCCAATCAATATTAAAATAAGATTTTTCTAAATCCGAAAATAATACGATAAAGTCTAAGAAATTTAGAAATACAAAGAGCAATGTATTTACTAGTGTAATTCATTACATTAATTAATTTGATAATTTTGTTATGACACAAACATATTATTTATTGGTACCTAATACCTATTTACCTATGTATAATTTAAAACTAAATCAATCAACATGTTTAATAATCATATAATCATAATTATAACATTAAAATGATAATACCAGAAGAAGGCATATATTTTTGTTGACAATTATTTGATATTTATCCATTATAGATAGGTATAGGTATACCAGATACTGATGCTACTAGACATTGTAATAAATATACGATACATAATTGTATTATTTATGTTATTCGGGAAATTTTTAAGAAAATAGAAATCTTTAGAAATAATAATTTAAAAAAATTATTATTTACATAAATTAATTAAAATATTAACCGAGTACTTTCAAATGTCAATATTTCGCTATACCAGGTGAGAAACTTTTAGAAAACATTAGTTTCGGGGAGACTGAATTTTAACACTAGCAAATTAACATTGGACTTTCGGTATTATCATATTAAAGTGTTTGACAGAGTATTATACACCCATCTAATATCAATGTGATAACTTTACTGTATTCGCTTATGAGATATATATACAATCATTCATTTTCGTTAGAAAAAATTAATCACGATATCGTCGTAATTAGCTCATTACTCAGTATTACAGAATAAATATAAGACCCTTTGCCAATATTGTAACAGATAAAAAAATAAAAAAATAAAAGTTATCTAGTATAAATTTGACAATTTAAGAAAAACTTTAATACTATAATTGTTTATTTTACATTTTTAAAACATAACTAAATTAATAATATGTCATATTTTAGACTGGGCAGATTGAGCAATTGATTTATCACTACTATCAATGTTAAAATAATACAAACATTCAACACTAAGCAATAGCACGTGCCGAACTGATTAAACACTCGTCATTGTATCCTGTTCATATTATTATATACTGTTAAATCAGACGTGACTGTGTGCTAAACAAACGCTTTAAAATAAAAAGCAACTTCGCAGAATCTCAAAACTAAAGAATTTATTTTTCTAGAAGTTAAAATATGCTTAGTTTCTCTGGCAAAGTAAAACACAAATTTCTACATTTTATATTTTATATTATTACACTATACAGTTTAAAAATGTCTGTTGAAATTATTTTAAAATGTTCATGAAATTTAAATTTTTTTATTTTAGTAAAACGTTTAACCAACTCGAAAACCTAACATGAATGAATTACGGTGTTTTTTTTTTTCATACCAATAGTAGGTAGGTGTTTACTTTTGATCAATGATAGCTATATGATTTATATAATATATACTTATAGTAAATATAATAAATGGTAATGGATCGTTAGAAACTATTCATATGCCCAAAAATAGGCTAATGCATATGATAACCGTGTGTGAATTTGGGTAACCACGCGGATGTCTTATATAATGAGAATTTGCACATGACACGGTTAAGAAAAGAAAAATTGTGACCATATGTGGGACTGATCAGTTTGGCGCCAAATAAGGCAGCAAACTTCAACATCATCCTTGTAGCTGCACGGGAGTCCGATAAATCTCAACATTACTTTCACTGTACGAACTATAAACATTCATTCTCTGCAATATAGAATATATTGGCATTTTGTTCTCTTTGGACAAGATCATTCTACATAATGAATATTAATTATACACGCATGTGACATGAGTACATGACATCGACACGATAGATTCGGATACCTCTACATATTATTAAAAAAAATAACACGAGTCATGAACGACAAGTAAAGATATCAGTCCAAAACGAACGACCTAACCGAATTTGGTTTGATCTTTTATCTTCTATTATTTGATTTTAAAATCACCGTGTAAGGTCGCCGGAACAGTGAGAAAATTATTATAATTAGGCATTCAACGGAAACTGCCTAAATTGGAATCGACTGCTGACGGTACACAGACATTGACGATTATAACTGCATGATAGTTAGACATGAATATTTTACCGTCTTAGGGCCCACCATTCATGGGTGTTTAGCAGCAGTATCTACACAACAATGACGAGTTTCGCTATTATAGGTACCAAGAAAATAAGGACAGATTATGCATTGTTCGAGCCAATAAAGATAATAGCTTTCACCGTGTTTGCCACCAAGTAATGATTCGTGCACAGAGCACACACTACGCTGCTTTTTAAGGCAAATATTAATATTCAACGGACAGTGCAAAATTACATGACGTATATATAATAATATACTCATTACTCATACGAGAATACAAGATAAACTTATGGTGAGTGTCAATCACGGACAGCAGTAGTGTATAAATAAAGTATAGGCCAAGTAATAACATACGCCTATCAATTAGAACGAGTACAAATCACTATAGGGTAAAATACTAATGTATTTCTGTGATATGAGCAAAGGAAACACATGGACATAAATAATAGAACAAATATGGAAAGAAATATTGCAAATCCATAACTAAGGTCAACTCCATTCTGGTTTTCATAGTATACAAGCTTTCACGTAAACCCCTGCAGATTAAAAATGGAAGACTTCATGCGGTATATGTGCATTATTACAGTCGAGTTTTTGCACGCGTCCGTCGGCGTAATGAATAAAACAACAGTAAACGTGAGATCTATTAATGCAGGCAGGTTAAAAATCACGGCGTATTACATGAATTACTTTTCAGATATCCATCTAAGAGCCTAATATAGAAGTGGGAGTGGTTTTGAGTTAAATCAACATTACGCCTTCATTTCAAACCTACAGAAATGCTAAAAGTACAAAATCTACAAGCATAACATTAATTTGCAACAACTACATAATATGTAGTCCCTTGTTTCATTAATTCAAAATCAGATATTGTAGTACTTAATTAGTATAAGCTAATTATTGAATTTAATTGATAAAAAAAAGAAGCTAAAATTAAAATTATTTTATTATATTTTATTTAAATTCAAATTAATGGCATTAATAAAGTAAATAGTAAATACAATTTCTGAATAAGAATCTGTTAATACTTTTTATTATATTATGTTGAATGGTCAATGTTATGGAAATGTCAAAATTTAACATGTTTATTTAGGTAATAATTTTTGTAAAGAAATCTTTTTATTTGATTAATTGTTTGTTAGAATGGCGATATATTTCGGTTGAATGATAAGTGGGTCGAAGTCGAAATGTATAAAAATTATTATATGACATATATGTGGTTACTCACAGCATGTTGAATCACTCCTTTAGGTTTAGACGCAGCCACGTAAGCCAGGTATTGAATAACTTTTTTCGTGTTCTCGGTTTTTCCAGCACCTGATTCTCCAGTACACAATATTGACTGATCTTCTCGATCTAAAATACAAAAAATATAAAATATGTTTCTTTTTTTAACACCTATAAAAATATGTATAAAATGTATATTTAACCTTGTAACATAGATCTGTATGCAGTATCAGTAACTGCGAATACATGTGGTGGTACTTCATGTCGTTTGTTACCTTTGTAACGTTCCATTATGTTTTCTGTGTAGATAGGTAATCTCTTGTATGGATTAACCACTACGCAAAACAGGCCAGAATATGTCTAAAAAATATCAAAAGAGAGATATATAAAATTTATAAAAACATAAAATAATAATCAACCAAGGTTTCTGTGTGATTCGGAAAACATACCTATGAAGCTTATTTTCCTCCAACCCGTTACTTTAAATTTAGGGATGCGTGTTCAACATAAATATTTATTATTCACACTACAAAACTATTTTTCTAATGTATTTGGATGTATTAATTTCTTTTTCATAATTCTATGACATATACCTAACACAATATTTAAATAGCCAAAAATGGCCAAGAAGAAAATAATGTTGATTTTTGACAATAAAATATTGGGTAACACACCACAAATACATATCTATATTTTTCAAAGAAGATTATATTGGATGATGTTTTCAATTAATATTTCAAAAATTTGTAATTCAACTATCATCATACAATTATTAAAAATAATCATACATTTTAAATGGGTTTTTTTTACAATAAAACGTAAGTGTTAAATTTCCCATGCCCTGTCTTGATAATTCAAACAAAGTATATAATCCAAGACAAAACTACAAATAAAAACCAGTTTCATAAAAATAACATCCGTTATTGTCCTAAAGAATATATTTATTTTCCCTGTTATGTGTAGGTTAACTTCTTCATAAGTTACATTCCTAAAATTATAATAGTTACCTACTATTTAAACTTTTATGAAAATGTTGGTATTATATTAGGTAATGAATACCTATAATTATAAAGTTCGTTTGTTCAATATTTTATACTTGGTCAATTATCTTATAGTAATTTTATACATAGGTACAATAAATATTAATCTACATATATCATTGGTACTCGACTAACAGTACATTATACAATAACACAATGACTTTTATTTTAAATTATGAAGTATCAACAATTTATATTTTTTATTAAAAAAAAAAACATTTATACTTAATTATTAAAAATTAGATATAAATCCATTCGATTAAATATAAAAATAATAACGATTAACATACAATTTTTAATTTTAATTAATTAAGTTCAATATTTTGTAAGGGTGGCCTTGAATTTTTCAGTTTTTTTGGCAATGATATAATAAATAAATATGCATAATAATTTATAAGGTAAACTCTTTTAAAATACACACATGTATAAAAATAAAATGTTATTTTTACCAATGTCTAAAGGGTTTGGAAAATTTAAAATTTTTTTAAAATCAGCTAAAACTTCAAATTTTAAATTTTAAAATAGGTATGAATACTGTGTAATATAAAAACAGAGGTTCTGCTATTGTTTCAAAAAAAAGTTTTATTACAAAATGTACACGTGCACACATGTAAACATGATACATTTTACATCAATATATATTTTTTTTATGACTTATTAGTATAAAATGTGTAACAACTAATATTTAATAATTTAGTTTTATAGAACTTAGTTTTCATAAAAGAAAATAAATAAATTATAAGTACATTTATATTTTATTTTAAAAATTGCATTTTATTGCATTATTACTGGTAAACCATTTGACCTAATTGATTTCTACAAAGAATTTTCGAATGGCCGTTAAATCAGATTAAATGGTGCTAATTTCCAACGAATTCCGTGAATGATTCAATACACCGACAAGGTTTCTCCTGCGTTTCGTAATAGAATTCATTTTTAAAATGGACCAGGATTCCAACATACAGCATTATTGTGGCGATTACTAATCGGTTACGACAAATGACATATTTTATACAATGAATGTTAGGGGTTATGGCCTCCTAAATAAATACATAAAAATAAAATGAAGAAATTTTATAAAACTATATAGTGTTTAATTTCTTATAAAGAAACAAGTAAATATAATTAATTAAAAGTTAAAAATGTACTAACGAAATAATTTTAAATGGTATACAAAAATGAATAGCCAAGGAGAAAATACAATTTTAAAAAAAACACATATTTGTTGGAAAAGTGTCGTACGAGTATGTTGACTATGACTCATGGGTTGAGTCTTTACTCATTCCTTGGACATAGACATAATATTATAACCACTCCTCTTTTCGAGAATACGCGTTTGAGCTCTACACAGTATGCACAGTAAATATTAATTATAATATTAGACAGAAACATTTCGACTATTCTCAAAGATCCATTAGCACGAAAAAATAAAATGTAATTAAAGCAGTACACTGAGCTCACTTGATATCGTTCATAACCATAGATAGGTAGATAGGTTATGTAACTAACTATTTTATACAGATACATTGTTCGAAATATTTGGTGAATTTTCGCAATAAAAAGCCTAGGTAGGTTTATAGGTTTAAGAGTTATTTAAATGAATGTATGAACGTATATTATAAAATATGGTGCAGACAGCCGTAATAATCGAAATCATATAAATAAAAAACATCGTGAAGTATCATAATTATAAAAATATATATTGACATTTAACTGAATGATTAAACTTAAATTGAACTATAATATATCGAAATCATTAACTATAGATAAAACATTGTACATAAAATATACCATTTAAAAAAACGAATAGAAAGTGTATTGACTGTATTTTTATTATTTTTATTTTAACTTAAGAAATTATATTGTTACAATTCTAAACTTAATTGAAAATACAATTTTAGTTCAGTGTTCGTTTTGGCGAACAATTTTTTCTATTGAATATTTTTATTGGGTTTACCTATGGTGTATGTACATTTTACGAAATACGGGTTCACTGATATAGGTAAATACTAAATTGTATTTCCATTGCTATTTTATGATTTTAAATTATATTCATAAATATTAGATTGCAATAGTATTGTTGAAGTCCAAAAATCAATAATTATTTTGAGTCCAATAAAAGTAATTGATATTAAACGGTGCGATTTTATTTTGTGTATTATACTAATAATGGTGCTGGGTAGACAAAAAAAAAAATATCTATATCAAACGAACTTATATTGGACAAATGGCATGACAGAGCGACACATAGTTATTTTATCTTGGTTTTCTTTTTAACGAGCATTATTATTTAATTGTGTTTTAATCTTTTAATGTTCCTAATAAACATAGCAGACAACAGCAAGTGATGACCAACAACCAAATCTAGGATTGAATATTGAATGAAACAAAAACCATCCAGTATATTCTGTGTCTTAGTAATCAAGTCTTAATAATTTGTTTTTTGCTTAGTAATAAGTTTATTACATATTGTGGTATAATATTACGATTTATGAACACATCAAATAAACACGCTAAGTATGTTCCTACAATAGGTTTCTACGAGGGTGAGTTGTCCAGACAAGATTATGTCACACTGCCTGACCTGAAATGACCTGCAGTCTGCATTCCAAAGTGCTTAATAATAATAAAGATTTTTAGTAGGTATTTGGGTTCCTTTCGAAATACAAATATGAACGTTACTGATTTACAGTGCTTAAACATATTTGAGAAGTAAAATTCATATTAATATAAATCACAGATAGTCATAATAGTGCAACTGGTAGCACAACATAGATTTTAGCGAGTTTCAGTTGAAAAACAGAAACAACAATCTAAAAATATCAACTGACGACTATTATATTATTATTATGTACGTTATTCTATTTAAAAAAATTGTTTTTACTAATTTTATTTATCATTCAACATTTTTTAATACAATTAAATACAATTTACAATTACGGCATTAATTAAATATGAATAATGTAAGCATATTTTTGGAATTCATAATATTAAGTTATTAACTCATTAACTGTATACATTTATACCTACCTACCTAACAAACAAAATAAAATACGTATTTGCACTATGTAGGTAATTTCATAAAAAAAATATACTTATATACCCAAATATTAGATTAAAAACGTCAGTTTTTATTTAGTTGCATGCCTAGGTATAGTAGGTAATCTATAGTTCTAAATGGTACCTATTATATATATTTTTTTTTATCATTAAATGCTGAATTAAAAATTACTTTTAGGTATTTTATAAACTGTAGGTGTAAAACTATTACTACGTACTAAAAATGTTAATATTACTAATGTAATATACTTGGTATACCACAACTATTATAACAAAACTGGATGGTCAGTTAATTTCATATATTTTATTTAATATCCTCATAAATTCAGAACAATCAGAACCCAATAGATTTGTTTATGATTAAACATATATTAACATGTATTATACATACCTATCTAATTACCAATACTGATTGTTATAGTTGTTGTTTTAAGTTACCTAATTATGATTATTATCAAAACAAATATTGTATTAACTTATTTGAATGCTATTTTATTTTAAACTCATCAAGCAATAGATACAAATGTAAAATTAGTTTTTTTTAGATGTTAGGTTGATAGGTACAATTTTAAGTTATTCTTGAGGTTTATTTGGAAAATAAAATCTAATACCTAAAAGTATTTACTTTAAAAAATTTAAAATTTTTATGTACAAGGAATATGTAAGGAATATGTACTCTCGGTTCTATTATACTCTATTTTATGTTTTTTTAAATGTATACATATCATATTTTAAGTAGTTATAGCTAATAGGTATTTAACAAAAACATTATTAGTTATTATGAAAGGAAATATATTTAACAGCTACAGCAAGTCCAAAAGTTGAATGTATTAAATTGATAGTGTTGAGTGATTATATTATAATGTGTACCTATACATTTCAATATAGGTACATTAATATAATAATTACTAGTATTATCCATATCTAAATAACTTCTGATACAACTCAACTGTAGTAGGTAGGTACTTTAAAAACCTACTATAAATATGTATTAAAATAGAGTTCCAACACATAATATTACAACAAAGAATGATTGATCATAATAAACTTTTGAATAATTACATTTATATGGGTAAAAATGTAAAGGGTTGTTGACAACCTTGTCCTATTGACTACTTGTATAATTTTGAAGCCAAATATGGTTTACTAGTACCTACCTAATTTAAAACCGTCTCAAACTTTCACATTAAAACAGTTGCTATTTAATCTACAGACATTTAACCATTATTTATCTAAATAAATACCTACACAATTAAATTACACCCAAGTACTTATATGGATTTCTTATATGTATGAAATATTAATAGTACCTACCAAGTAATAATATTTATTTTCATTTAAATTAAAAGAAATAGGTAGTAAAGTATATTAACTACCTAATGGGTATGTGTATAATGAAAGTTCACTCAATCGAAATTGAGGACACATAAGTTAAAAATATCTAAATCAAAAATATTCTTAAAAAACTGTTATCACATCTGACACTGCAGAGTATTTTATTTTATGTTTATATTTTTTATATTAAGTACCTAATGCTTTATTTCTTAAATGAAGTTTTAGGCACATTTAAAGGTATCGAAGGTATCTAGAAAATAGTATTAGTATTTTTGTCAGTATTGAACTGATGTAGGAAGATGTAAAGATTAGTGAAGTATAGGTAATTATGACACCTAATAATTATTCTAATTGTGCCTAATTGTGATAATTTGTAAATATTATAATATAATATTTACAAACTATCGAATTATGTTCTATAAATCAATAAGTACATACTACCGGGTATTAATACTTTTAAAAAAAAAAAACTATACTTATATTTTAACTCTTTTTTAAGTAATGGGTTAATACTACAATGCTAAATAGTAGTTTTTATTTTTAGCAGGTAGATAGTAGATACCTAATGAATTTCTTTTAGTTTTCTTAGACAAATGAAAATACAATATGAGAAAATAACTAAGTAGGTAGTTGAGTATAAACTTATTAAGGTTTTATATAATATATAGGTAAGAGTTATTAGACATCAAAATATCATTCTTTTAAAATAGTTGTAATCTGTCGGTATCTGCCTACTACATAAATATTTTAAGATAAACATATTTTATATTTTACCTATATCTACTGTGCTAGTTGCTATGGGTAATCCACATAGTACCTATGATGAATAAGGTAGGTATGATAAATTATTTTGCATGAATAGGTAAATTAGTTATATTATCTACCTACATTAGCAAAAAACTGTTTTACTTAATGAATAACTATAAAATAGACTTCTTATCCTTAAAAAAACGTGTAGATATCTACCAAACTAGAGTACGATTGTTGTTTAAATTATATCATTATGACATATTTAAGAAGAATAAATTCTTAGCTAAATATAACTCCTAGGCTTCAATAAGAGGAAAAATTGATGAGTAGGTAGGTAACTAATAAAATTCTAAATGATTCACTACCTAATTATGTCTTACTCGATGTCGTATGAATATCATTCATTCTATAAAACTGATAATTGCCAAGTGCCAACTATCAATTCAAAAAGAAAAATAATTGTTTCTTCAGCAAAAATCAAGGCATAAATAATATGAAATATATATTTTTTCTTTAAACAAACAGGCCATTCATATCAAAATAATGCTAATGTGTTTGGTAATTTTGAGTTTATGAAAATCGGTATCCTAATAAAAAGTTTCCATCATAGGTAGTTACATTTAAATTATATAGGTACATCATTGAACACCTAATGAATTGTCGTATTATATTTATGTTAGTATTAATTTTATATTAATGTAGGTACCTATTGTAATCTGTAGACAACCGGATAATGGAAATAGAGATAATAAGCAAATTTCAATCCTTTCTGGGACCTACAAAAACAGTTTGGCAAATGTTGTGACTTCATAACATGCATAATATGTACCTATTACTATAAGCTCACAGATATAATTATGTAGACTAGTCGGGGAAAAAACTCAAATGGGTACAATATATTCTACCACAAGCACGGGTGGGCAATAATCTTCAGCTTCAATTCACCTGGGTTTAAAACCGGTTGCTGGCCATTAGAAACATTAAATCCCAGGGTACAAGAAGACAATCGGGGATGGCTCCGACAAAAAAGCCCCAATGTTATTGACTTACGTATATCAGCCCCGAATAGTAGCGGTCCTTGATGTTGTGGAGCACGCAGGCCTCGTTCAGGCACGTTAACTCGGCCATGTCTTCGCTCTTGTCAAACTTGGGCGGATTCATCTTCTGTATGACATCTTTGTCGACGAGCACACGCTTGCCGGTCTCGGCGATTTCCACCTCGACCTCGTCGCCCCGTTCGCCTTTGATGCCGGCCGACACGAAGCCCTGGCTCTCGTGGGGCACCCACACCAGACGTTTCTGGGTCCATTCCGCCTGTGTGGGCTGATCGTTGAGCTGATTGCGATCGACGGCCAGGTATTTCATGAACGGGTCCGAGCGGTCGGCGTCCATGTCCATGGCTGCGAGGGTTGGGCGCACTCGCGTACGTCGTCCACGGGCTCGATGGGTGCAATCAATGTAATAGGTGTGTTGCGTTTAAAAGAAAAAAAAAAAAACCAAAACCGGTGGAAATGACGGAAAAAACAATGCGAGACGCGTTGAAAAAAAAAAAAGAAAAACGTGTCTCGAGATTATACAAAAAATATAATATAATAATATAAAATGCGATATCAGTCGTCGTCAATAGTCGGCGGCGGACGCGTCCGGGTTGCAGCAACGCATCTGTGGCCTGTGCCGGGTCTGCGGTTGTCGTGTTGAGTGTTCGTCGGGCGCGCGCGATACGAATAACGCGATTACGGTCGAGAGGGAGCGAGAGAGAGAAAAAACGGTCGAGTCTCGCGTTCTCCTCCTCCGCCGAACGACTATTGTAACGCAACTACCGAAGACGATGCGCGGTGGCGGTGGCGACTGCTGATGACGACGGTTCGCGCGGTGCCGGTCTTCGTGGTGGTGGTGGTGGTGGTAGTGGTGTGCCGCCGAGTTTTTACGGTCGCGTCGTTGCGACGCTATCGGTGCCGGACGGCGACCGTCGCTGTTCGCTAGGTATTACAGTGGCGGCCCGTCTCGGTCCGTCCGTGTGCCGTACCAGTCGGTATGCTGTCTGCGTACCAGTGTACCACCCGGGAGAAGTCGTTCTTTGTAGTAGTGTTAATCTCAATGGGTTTTTTCAGTACGCGGTGGGACGACGATGACGAGCCGCACACCCGCTGATAAAAAAATACATTTAGCCAACGGGCGATGACGTATGTCGTATAATAATAAGGACGACGAACGTACTACCATTAACCTATTATAATATTAATGAAATTATCGCAACCATAATAATATGATATTATTATAGCCTGTAGACGAGTATTACGACCTTAAATAGTTAGAAATGTGAATAGGGATCACGCCGGCCGCCGAGTACATATTACAGAATAATAATAATAATAATAGTAGTAATAATGAATATAATATCATACGCGCGCACGCGGCGTTGACGACCGGCGCGAAAATAGTAGCGCGTGCGCGCACGACAATAAGACGACGATCAGTTCGGCCACCGACGGAACGCTGTAATTCCCAGCGCCCCTTGTTTTTTACTAATCGGTCTCGTCGCCCGCCAACCGAAGTCGAGCAACCGCACAATTACGATATATTTTATGGAATGGACAGCAACTGCAACCGGTCTTCGCCTGCAGAGAACAGTTTTTAATTAGAACAAAAATGTACTTTAAACCTACCAAAGCTTATTGTAATATCATTTTCCGTTAATAGTACAAATTATTATTATCTGTATCTTCCTATTGTCTTGTTTTTATTTGTGTTGTTGAAAGATTGCAGAGGTAAGTTTGGAAAAAGTCTGGCACACATTATGATACCGACCATGATCGGGCGTATTATAAACGCATCGTACAATAAATCATGAAATCAAATCGAACGAACGGCCAACTTACTGGGAACGATAGCACCTAACGATTACGTTGCACCGATCGCATGGAATTTGTTTCAGTAAAACTACTTTAGTTAGTTTTTTGTTCTACAAAAAAAGTACCAGAAATTTCTTGCTAACATTACAGCCGTCCTGCGTCGACAAAGAAAATTCTTGCTCAGCAAGCTGCTCCCTTTGGCTTTTCGTTTTTATCACGTGACCCACTGGTTTGTTCAATCTTTTGAAAGTTGTTAAACTTTTTATCAACCGTCACTTTTAATTCACACTTATCTCTCTCCTTTAGCATGCTGTGGACTTGGCATATCGAAATATTCCTTAAAAAAAAGAAACTCCCGAATGGAAATTCGATAAAACTCAGTTGTTTTTATCTATACTCTAGTGACTATCATTGAATACTGAATAATTCCAAGACAGAATAATCAGTTTTCGCGCATCATGACTTGGCTACAGCGATACTGTAGTACTGGACCCCAATATTTTCCTCTCCTAACTTCCTAAACGATAGACGTAACCCGAGACGGAACATTTCTGACTCGTGATGAACCCTTAGGTGCAACCCAGTTTTGTCTGTAGCTCACCCAGTTTTTGAACATAATATAATTCCCAAATCTAGATAGTTTTTATAACAAAATACCTACTCTTTTTTAAAACTATTTTCGAACGAATTATTTTTTCGTTTTAAGTTAAGTGCAAATAAAAGTGTTAACAGAAAATCTATATATATTATATATCTATATAAGCTTAAATGTTTTTCGGAAATTGTATTTTTTAACAAAAAATATTTAAGCTTAATAAATTAAATACTTTTGGAAACTATATTTTCTAATGAACAATATTTATTCTAAAATTTGTTTCAGAAATTATATTTTGATTTTAATATATTTTCGAATATAATACTTTTCTAATAATTTACTTTTAACATATACTAAATATATTTATCTCATTTAAAAATGCTCCATCACAATAACTGTATTAATTTATATTTTCTAAACAAACATTTTTGTAACAAAATTATTTTCTAACATTTTCTTTTCTATTTATTTTAAATTATAGATATTTTACACTTTCTTTACATATATTTTCTAACTTTGTAAAGCCCCCATTTTTAAATTTGTAAGTTGGAGACAATACACATGAGGGTGTAGCGTCCGTAATTAAGCGTCTTATTACTCTTATAAGCGTTCGTTCGTTCGATTTTGGGTTTTTATATTAGGTAGGTATACCATATACCAGTTGCGTATCTACGGGGAGGAGGGGGATTATATTCTCCTCCCGAAGACCAAATTGTGTACACAATACACATGTATATAATAATATGAATATAATATGTGTATGTTGAGTATTTATTAAGAAATTTATATCCCCTTCCTTGGCAAAATCCTAGATACGCTACTGCCATATACAATATACAATTAACATAATTATTCATATTTCACCTCAAACATTGACGAAAGAAAAACTAACGGTTGCAGGCCGTTTGAAACATCTGTATCGGAATTTAGTGCAGATTTTTTTTCAACTGACAGCCAATATTTTTTATATTATGCATATTTTGAGTGCATAAATTAAAAATGATAATGCATGTATAATTATATAAATGTATGTTTGTAAATTTTTTAGTGCATATTTTAATAATTTAATGTATATTTTTCCAATATTTAGTGCATGAATGCATGCTAATTTATGCTTGAACTTACAAGCTCTGGCTCTATGTAGGTAAATTGTGTATTTGTGTAACGATAGTTAAGATAAAATAACACTACACTATAGGCGCAATTAGAGGGGGGGACGAAGCCACCCCAGTTTTTAATCATATATTGGTTTAAAATATTAATTATTAGGGTTTGTGCTGCTGGTCTTTAGCACTCACAAGTTTTAATTTAGCACACTTAGTTTTTTAGGTCTACGTGACTACGTCTAACTATTATTATTATTATTATCATAGTGAAATACCATCAATTTTATGTTATTAAATTATGAAATATTTACCGAAAAAAATTAAAACAATAATTGTTCGGTTATATTGGTATTATTATTTTGGTCATAAATCATAATTGACATAACTATATGACTTAAGCCATAATATTAATTCATTATAAATGATTACATATTCCTATATAGTTGTTAGACGATTAGAATTAAGATACACATTACGGAGAAATGGTTAACGTAATAAAATTACGGAATAATTTTAGTAACCCCCTTAGAAAAGTAAATTTTCAAAAATCAGCATTTTTGTCCGTATAGAATATACGTTAACTAAAAAGAATCTTTTGAATAGGTTGACAAAGGCGGCCAATGACCCATATCATTCCTCATTTGATTTGTTATTATTACTATTATAAGTTTTGTTAATATTACTGTATAATGCATTGATAGTCACTCTTTATAACTAATGGCTAACGAGAGTGTCATAGTCATGATAAGAGACAAGAGTATATTAATTTTCATATAGCCACATAGATGTTTATATTAAAATATAAGCATTAATGGCGTCGCTAACTCAAAAACGAAAAAAAGTGTGTTACGACACTCTTCATTGGGGCCGTCGAAAATTTGTGCCCTGTGGTTATCTATTGTTATGTCCATATCTAAATAAACTGTTCCATCGGCTCGGACGACACCCATCATTGACCATCGACCCGATCTGGACAACACCATTCTCCATGGGTATGCGTATGCCCTTGGTAGTTGGTAGTTGGTGGTATAGTCATACGTGATGAGCTTTATAAATATAGTATATGTTCAATTTATTCAACTCCTTTTGGGTGTAACACGCTGTGGAAGCAATGCCCGTGAGATTCGATTGTGATTATGTTAGCAGTATATTATGCCATTACAGTGTATTACGGTATACTACGTACCCCTAAATAAATTCAACCAGACTTTAAATATTTTAAAAAATCTATACATTTTACGTACAAAATAATTTGGTAATTTTCATAATTTTGATCTAAAAATCTATCTTCAATATTTTTGAATTGTTATTATAACAATTGTTGTGGGACCTTATTATATTCAATTTTCAAACTTTTTGACCCGACAAAGAAAGCAGAAAAAAACTAAAAATGTCAGTAAATAGTTCAAATAAAATCAAAATATTTTTAAAAATTATACAATGCATAGTAAAATATAATATAAAATAGGCAGGTACTTGGTTAAATTTCAAATATCTACAGTTGAGCGTTTTTGAGTTATTTACTTAAAAACTATTGTGAATTTACGCTAATTTCTTTTTTTTAATTACACTAGGACTAGGTATAGTAACACAATACAAGCCTCGTATCAAATATTCAAGTTTTTACTGAGTGAAATATTTTTTCTCGACAAGAACTTAAAAAAAAAGCTAACAAAAATAAAAAATGTCTTATGTCTATAACTTATAAGGCTATAAATAACTCAAAATGAATCAAATCATTTCGAATTTTCCGGTGAATAGAAATATATAGCTCATATAAACAATCGTCAAATACATCACCTATTTACAGTTAAACTTTTTAGAGTTACACCAAAAAAGACAAAACGGATTTTTCAAATACTGGTTTTGTGGAAAAATTCCTGTCTTAAGTTTTTCCTTAATTTTTGATAGGTTTTGATTACTGAGCGGAGCGTTGGATGTATTTATCTTACATCGGTGTGGTTTTTTTGTGTATGCATGCGCATACACTGCAGTGGCATTTCCAGAATTTTTTTTCGGGGGGGTGAGGTGGTGGTTTAAAATTAATTTTTGACGAATTTTATCCGACAATAATTTATTAATAAAAATAATGTTATTCTTTAATTATTTTCGGTGGGGGGAGGGGGGGGGGTATGTATATACACTATAAGTAGTCGAAAACAAAATTAGATACTTTAAATATTCACCAGATGTTTATATAACATTTTATATTCATCTCTATTCTATTCAATTTTAAAAATATTTCGTCTCTTTTTAGCTATTAATAGACAAAAGAAAATTTTTATTTTTATTAATTTTTAAAATATTTGTCCATAAAAAAATGTTCTCACAGTCAAAATACTTGACATTTTAATACAAGGTTCCTCGTAAGTTGTTGAAAGTGGAAATAAAAAAAAAAGTGGAGTTTAAATTCACACTAGTTTTTATGAGCGTCTGAAATTTAAACTTTTTCGACATTGGATTTTCAGCCGTAAATTAACGAATTATCATCAAATCATCTTCTTATTTTGTTACACTTCAAAAAAAAATAATCGTAGATATTTGAAATTTTCACCAAATTTTTATACTATAATTTTTTTTTACCAATAGGTAGGTTAAATGTATACAATATTTATATGACATGTGACATGTAAATATTGTGATGAGAGTAATACCTTTAAGGTAAGCATTTAAAAAGTAAACAAATAATTCCTCATATTTTTCAAAATGTTACAAACTGTAATCAATTTACAAGTACACCAGTCACAAATAAAGTGATCCGAACATGGTTGTAAATAATCAAAATCACAATAAAGCAAAAGTCTGAGGTTTATATAATTTATAAAATTGCCCTTTAATACTTAGTAATAATAATCAATACATAAATTTATAAAATGTGACTAATAATGACTTGAGAATACTCACGAGAGCTGAAATACATTCAATATTAATCATTAAACTTTTAAGCACACTGATATTTGTGAGTATTTAACATGTCAAATGAATGTTTGATCTTCTCTTAAATTTATAAAAATGTTGAGAACATTCCTAAAAGAAATTTAAGTAATTACATTTTATCGTTGAATATGAATATTTAAAAATATAATGGCACTAAAATACATCCAATTAATTATAAAATTATTAACTTTCTTAATGTAAGTTGTTTTAAATAATAAAGTAATTTCTAAACATTAATTTAGTAAATAAGGATTATAAACAAAAGGTGTACTTAAAAAGGGGGTCATTTGACATATTCATTTGAAATATATTTAATTCATACTTGTATCCAAAATATTATACTCAAGTTAATAAATCAGAGTGTTTGGAATTCTATTAGTTTTATATTTAATTTCTTATGTTCTTCATTTTACCACAATTAAGAAAATTATTAATAATTATAAGCATTTTAGTCTTCTAATGTGACATTTTTAAACAAATATGACATGGACTCTTTATTATGAATTCTGCGAATAGCCTCTGATAATAAAATACTTATGTCCACGGTTTTGATTTTGTGACACTGCATTTTTTGGATTTCATGAGGAATCGTATTTGTCACAACCACCTATAATAAATAAACATAATGCATTTACTAATTTTTAACATGTATTATCATTAATTTACTTCATCGATTGGCGAAGATTCAATAAGTCTTGGAGCATCAGAAGATAAAAGACCATGAGTAGCTAAAACATAAATTTTATAAGCACCACGTTCTTTCAATACTTCAGCAGCAGCTACAAATGACGCAACATCATCTACCATATCATCCTGAAAAAATATTTATATTTTTTTAAGAAACTATCATTAATCAAGTTGTTGAAATCCGTAAATTTTTATCTTTTTTTACTGACCACCATAATAGCTATACGGCCACCAACATCTCCCACTACATTAATAGGAGGCTTTTCTTTGGCTGGATGCTGTGGTACTCCTACTCCAACATCCATTGTTCTTGAACGAGACGTTGATGGTGGCGGAGAATTTCTTCCATCAACCATATCGGAATCAGATTCTTTCTGTTCTCCGTGAATAACAGCAATTCCTAAACGTAAACGTTCAGCATATGATGTAGCTTTTTTTGCTGATCCGGGATTTCTTGCAACAATCACGGCATTGCGATAATCAGGGATCTATTTAAATTTAAAAAAAAACTTTAACACAAATTTAAAATCCTACTTGCAATGAAAAAAAAATGTATAGATATAATTTTGAACATAAAGAGAAGAACACTGTGTATTATGTCCCTGTATTTGATTTAGTATGAAAGCACAATGGCAACCTTGTATTTAAAAATAATATATATTATATTAATACATTTTAAAACTAATATTTGGAATATTGGAGACCTACACATTCTTGAATATATTGTAAAAGGAATGGTGAAGCTCTCAAATTGTCGACTGGACATTCAAAAAAACCTTGAATTTCTTTTTGGTGAAGATCCATTGTAATCACATGAGTTAAGCCTGACGAACACAACATCTTTGCCAAAAGTTTGGATACAATAGAACCACGTTTTCGCATTTTACCTTAAGCAAAATCAATTATAAATTATTCATGAAGGTTTTAAGAGTAATTATTTAAATACATTGTTTACTGTAGGGTAGATAAGGAATAACTCCAACAATGCTTTTGGCAGAAGAAGTTTTGCATGCATATGCCATGATCAAGAGTTCCATTATATTATTATTTACATCTCTAAAACAATTCCATAGAATTTGATTCATACAACAAGGTTTATAATAATTATTATTTTATAGCTTAACATAGGTAATTAGTAGTTACTAGAAAGGCATATAATATGCAAGAAGAATGTTAAAATAAAGGTTGTGAGTTATGATGTAAATATGTTATCATTTAAAAATACAAATAAATAAATACTCTAAAATACTAAGAGATATAATTAAATATTTTTATAATTCAGTGTACATTAAAATAGTATTCAGAGCAAATGTGTCAATGTTTGATGATTTGTGTACTATCTTTATAATAACAATATGACGACATCATTACGACATTTAAATTTTAATTATTATTACTTTTTTTTTTAAAATGCTTATGATATAAATATTA
Organism: Nasonovia ribisnigri; assembly: GCA_027563435.1. NCBI lineage: Eukaryota > Metazoa > Arthropoda > Insecta > Hemiptera > Aphididae > Nasonovia > Nasonovia ribisnigri. The sequence continues at coordinate 95,037 of JANEHU010001231.1, read as the reverse complement.
TATTTAACAATACTAGATACTAGCTTACTTTAATAGTTTAAGTAAGTAACCTAGAAATGAACCAATATTTTTTATACAGAGAATCAGCCGATAAAATTATACAAAGTCAATCATATAATAATAATTATAAAATCTATAATTTATAATATATAAATCTTTGATTTACAAATAATGTTTCATTTGTTCATAAGAATTGTTAATATTTGACTATTTAATAAGTACCACAAAATTAAAATAATTAGTAGTATGACTGAATGGTATGTTTTTTATAGTTATATTAAACTTGAGCTTTTTAAACAAAATCAGCAGCAAGTCTAGAAGCCAATCCATATTAATATTTTGTTAATAGATTTCATATTTTCAATACTCAAGTAAAAAAATAATAATATTGTAGGTAGTATAAAGAATTTGTAGAGCATTTAAATTAGACATTTTTTGTTGATTTCATAAATAATTATATAATATGTTTTAGGCAGTTATCTAAAAAAAATGTACAATGAAACCAATGTTGAGTTTGAGAAATGTTTTGCTTCCTTAAACTGTTATAGCATCAACAGTTAACACCGAGTTAATTCATTTGTAAAGCAGCCAAGCCAACTAATAAAACTTATTTTTAGCAAAAATTTAAATAAAATTGCCAAGAAAATAAACAGTTAATCAAACTACTATACGGAATGAACACCTTCACAATATATTAACAGATATTTATATCATATACTATTGTGTATTTACAAATGTTTCAAACTGTTGTTTACAATCTACAAAATATCATTGATAATATACAATGTTTAACATTATATATTATATCGTCTATGGAAAATCCAAGTTGTACGACAGGTATTTGTATTATGAGATTTAATGTTTGTTTTTATAATTGTAAATGGCAAATACACTTATGTCATAATGTCTACCTATTTAATGGTTACAAAAAATTTTAGGAAATAAACTAATATCAAATTTATTATTATTAAACTATTTATATAAATATTAGTTATACATACTTTGAACCAGTTTGAATAATATAAATGTCTTTTCCACGTACGGAATCACTTATTTGGACAGATGTTTCTCGGTTTGTGGTATAAGAAACGGCACACCGAGCCGGTTTTACACCAAGTCGACTGTGAATATAACGCTTTAAGTAACACCGTAGCTCGTGAAAATTAAAAATAGTGAATAAATTATAATTACCGAGCGACCAAATTAGCTAGTTCGAGGTGTGAATTTCCGCTGATTATCATGATATCCGTCGATGTAGCTATGTCCATGGTGATTAATACGTTTAGCCGCCTTCAAAAAGTATTAAATATTTCCAAATTGTTTAAACAAATCGACAACTAGACGGGAATTACTGCTAGCACCCAATGGCCAATGTGTTGATTTATAGAATAATATTAAACATCGAGGTTTGATCGATTTGAAAATAAATGAACTTGATAAGCCTAATTTTTATTTTTATCAGCAACGTCGAGAATCAAAGACGTTGTATTGTTACGGCGATAGCAGAGGCGGCGCACTTGTTGATTGTTGTTTAGGTATTATACAATTAATAATACATTTTATATTTTTCGACCTTCGTTTGTCGCCGTGTATAAAATATTTAAATACCTAGTGATAATTATATTACTGTAATGTACTTTATTATTGGCAATTCGTTATATTCAGCCGCATAGATTTTAGAACTGTCTTTACTCTTTGGCGTGGTATATGGTATAACGTTATAATATTAATAATATTATCATATGTAAGGTGATCATACGATCACGATTTGCATCCGTGACTGTAGATATTAATTATTATTTATTAATAAATATTATATATAGTTATATAACAGGATAAATAGTTATATAATCATTACCTACCTATAATTATTTTTCTTAATAATTAAAGTCGAACGGTCTGCAATGTTATCGAGATTTAATTGTGTAATTGCTAGGTATTATTTTTAATTTATAATTATAGGTACTTACTACATATTTTATACCTAAATATTTGTGCATACGAATTCAATTTTAAGCAAAAACTGTACATACTCAAAAGAAACAACAATGATATTCACACGGAGATTAATTTCGTGGGTAAAATTTTAAAACTATCCTTAGATAGTTATAAGGTGGTAAGTATAGGCTCCTAATCTGGCTACTAAAGTTGAAAAATTATCGAAATATCGTATTTTCTATTTTTGACACGAGATACTGTACGTAACGCCGCACCGTGTCCAAAGTAAACAGATTAAAATTTATACACCTAACAATGTATCAACTATTATTATATAATAAATCAGAAAACTTCATTTATTAAAAATGAATGGGAATGGAAATAGAACATGGCCTTGTAGGAAAAATAGGCATGCGGTCGAATGACAGTTGACGTGTTATTTAAGGTAAACACGTTTTATCTCAAAATGTTTTCCTTTAAATTTGGAAATATTTTTCTATAGATGATAAAACAATCACTGAGCATCATACTTGAAAAATCAATATATTTTATTACTTTTAAGTTCTTAATTTTTTGAATGACTGCTGTACCTATTTATTTTTAATTTCATATCCCGGAGCAGAATATTTTTTTTGAGAATTTCAATAATTAAAATCAAATTTTGAAAGAGTATGTTAATTAGTCCATAAATATTTTTAAAGTATACTGAAAATTTGGCGTGGTAGGGGTACTCGGTCAAAAAGTGCCTTTTCACTATACGCTCATCAACAATTTAAATACTTGTAATATTTTTATAGCTCGAGGAGTCTTTAGACTTACTTGAAGGGGGGTGAAAACCAAAGGTTTAAATCCAGCATTATCATATCATTTTAAATTGCTTATTATATTTTATTTATTTTTTAAGATGTTGTACCCGTGTGGTCGTGTATATGGTATATCTTATGCGTTGGTTAGACAAAGACAACACATATTTTATTCTACGATGTGTTATGGCTATACAATGTTAACGACAAAGTCAGATAACAACACCCGATAAAAATTTATTAAAATGTAACCATTTATCTAATATTATAATTATAATTAGTAAGCACATAATAGATTCAATAATAATATTTTTTAGGTACAGTTTTATTGAAATGTATTTTTACAGAAACAGTTCAGTTAAAGAAATTAATTGCGGGCCTATAATATTATGCAAGCAGTCAGCAGAGAAGTGTTCGTGCAATCATGCATTCGTGCACATTTCTGGCGTTGTATATAATATACGGCGCGTTAACTGAAGTCCGGAAATGAGGGTTGGACAGTGTTTTAAACGAATATTTAAAACCAGGGTTATGAATTGTATGAAAATGCATTTTTCTTAGCTTATTATCGTAAAACAAAGCTTTCTATTGGGGGATAAGGGGATTCCAGGATTCGATACTAACCGCTTATAAGGCGTTCGAAATAGTCAAATTTTGAAGTGCCAGCTTTGAATGTGGAGCGTTCATATGGATGCGTTGTTGTTAATAATCATTATTGTAACGGCGGGTAAAAGAAATATCGGCGCTCACGCACGTACACGCCATAGTGAATAATATAGTAAATTTTAATGGTGCACGCAGATATCGAGATATTATCAATAACGTGCTACACGAAAATTAATTATTTTGTATATTTTGTCAAAAGACAAAAGCATCAATATTTTGACAACTATTTATATTAACTATAACCTATTTATCCGATGAGATTTCTGAAAACAAATTTGAATTTTTCATGAAATTTAATTGATAACGATTTTCTCACATTCTTCAATTAATTTATTCATTCCGATGTCATTAACATTTTAAAATTCTAAATATTTGAAATTTAGAAATATAATCTTCAAGACGTAGCAGAAGTTCAATTTCAAAACAGTAAAAAAGCCGTTTTCACAAGGATGAATTCAAATATGTTTTCAGAAGTTTAATGATGACAAAGATATTGTTGGTATAATAATATTAGTATAAGGCGTAGGACAATTTTAGTATAAAACACGCATATAGGTACAAGATCAAATCCCCTTAACAGCAAATTTAATCAGACATAATTACACACAGTTTTGGAACTATATTTTGCATTTTTTGATTTTTAGGACTATTTTGGCCTTTTTAATTTATATATTTTTTTTTTATTACTTTCCATCGATAACATTTTTACAAATATATTATGAATTATTTTTAATTTTCGTCTTGTAAGTTGTAAACATATTTTAAACATGGTAACCTATTTATACATACCTACCAATATTGAGAAAACGTTGTGAGTGAATTAAGGAAACTTATTATTCAAAACTTTAAAATTTAATACATTTATCCTTCCATTTCGAGGTATAACTACTAATAATCCTTGAATTAAATAGATACCCGACTGTAACTGGTCATAAGGATGGTTTTGATAGGGGGTGCAGCGTAGACCGGACACCCTCGAACAAGTACTACCATCTATATATTATGATACCAGTCTGGTATATGATATGCTATATTATAAATGAGCTTCAGAACCGCCAATGGTCTGTGTATACATAATATGTATACGATAACACAGCAAGATGATCCAGCAGCAGCAGCAGCAGCAGCAGCAGCAGCCACAATTGCGCGCCTCATAATATTATAACGAACCGTTGGCAACCAGCAGAGGAAAGGCCGAGGCCGCAAGTTGGTACGACTACGACTACGACGACGACGATGATGCCGCCGCCGCCGTCCGAGCGCTTCGGCGAACGCCCACCCCAAATCGTTAAGGCGCAACCCTCACGCGTCGACACGATAATATATAATATTTTCAACGTATATATATATATATATTTATATATTGAACAGTTCGCGGGGAGCAGACGGTCCGGGGGCGGAGGGGCGGGTCGTCGCGTCGGGCGGGACACGACGACGATAGCGGTGGCCTAGCACGCCTGCACCCCCCCAACGTCACCCCCCGCGGGGCCTTTGCCCGCGACGAGCGGCGTCGTCGAAAAATCAATGCGCTCCGTTATCTCGCCAAAAGCTCTCTCCTGGCCGCCTCGTCGCGCGTTTGATAATACGCGAGTTTTGTATACACTAGGAAACATAACAAAACAAAGAAAAGAAACGAAATCCGCCACTGGCCGCACACCACATTCTAAACATAACGATATAATATAGGTAGGTGTATATGCGCACAGTTGCGATAGTGATTTTTACAGTAAAATATTGTCAATCAATTGCGCCGCGAACTTATTTATTATAATTGGTATAATAATATCGCGCAAAAGTCGGCCGTCCCGCGCACCGCGTCCGTCTCGCCGTCAACGTTTTGGTACACTGTCTATATTGTACAGATCGTAAATCGTCGTCGTCGCCGTCCGTTGCAAATATGGATGCTGGTCCGCAAGCCTACGGGGCCGGCAAAGTCGGCGGCGAGTTCAACATCCAAAACTTTGTCCGCAAGCCGCACGTGTTCGTCAGGCTGTTGTCGTTGGTACGTACGATATAAATATATTAATAATGATATCCTATATAGGCGCACACGTGTGCTGTACGTTGTACGTAAAGTGCAATGCGCACGTACAGAGCCATGTAATATATTATTATATTTTGTGCTGCTGCGAGGACACGCATGACGTGACCATATGGGACATATTTTGCTCTGGGAGCGTGGGGACGTACAATTTTTCAGTTTTAAATATTAATTATATAGTTATATCATAGCCTGATGTATTGCGAGAACTAAACGCACTTATATCACTGGGTGTATAGTGTTTATAACGTGACCTTATTATTTTTATGTTTTTATCAAATAATAATGATTTCAATACTAATATTTTATCATGTGATTTAACCACGAGTAAGTACATATATTATAGGTACATGTGAACATTTTTTTGAAAAATATATTGTGCAAAATTGTCATCAGTCTACTGCTCGGGTTTATAATATGCATTTTACATATTTTTACCGTTCGATTGCATAATCATTATGCCATAATGTATGCCAAGTGAGCACAATATATGTTTCACTAGAGTGTGATTAAAAATACGAATTCTTTAATAGCATATTTGTACCTCCTTCAATAACAGTATTATAATTACGTAATACTGTTGTAAGGTCATATTTGGTCTTTTTATTGAATATTGCATAGTTTGTAACTTGGTAAAAGTGCAAATTCGAGAAAATAAAAATAATGATTTTAATAAAGATTGTCAATTCAGTGGAAGCAAAAAAGATACCAAAATAAAATATGGATTTAAAGTCCACCTTATACCTATACCTCTATATAGTACATACCCTACAGATATTATTTTAAGTTATTTTTTTCTGTATTTTACTACGTATAGGTATTGGTGTATTATTTTTTTGGAAATTAAAATTAGGTAAGTACTACTCTAGTACAACAAGTGAATAATAGTGTAACGTATTATATTAATATAAGACAATAATCATGCAATTTATTTTTAAAGCATGGATTTAACGTGCATATATCACCACTGCATACTAGGTCATTTTTAAAAGCATACTTCGTGATTTTTAAGTGAATAGAAATCTCAGTGTTAGACTTTTTCTTATAGTAGATTATATTGAAGATAGTAGGTATAGAGATATATACGTATAAGGCGTCCAATGTTTATCATCGCACTGGACCAAGGATTGGTAAATCGGGACTACATAATATAATAATATATAATGCGTACTAAACATATACTATCGCGTGCGTATTATATTTTGTCCGTCTCCTTCGATCGTCGACCCATGTACGATCATGATCCGCAGATGCGTGTCGCTGTCGTCACGCGTTATTATAACCGTATAAGGTTAGAATGTATAGCTGCCTATTAGAATAATATATAAAAGTGGGCGGGGAATCGGATTTATGACATTACTCAGTGTTGTAATACCGTATGGGTATGGAATGTCTTTGCATCCGATACGGGAAACATAGCGCGAAATTGCACTGCCTACGCAAAGTCAAAATCGTGGCATTCTGGTTAATATCTGCAGTAGAGCTTAAAATGTTAACACCTGCAGAACATGCAAACTTAAAGAGGATAATATTTCCGAGATAATGTTATTCGAAGGAGTTAGAGTTATAGTTTACATAATTTATACTGCTGTATAATAAGACTTTTATATAACTAACCAATAGCTAACGCTATTTTAATTATATTTAACTTAGTTTTTGCTTAGTGGAATATTTTTATATTCTGTAGCTTTTGTTGGGTGGACGGAACCGGCAGGCAATATTATATATATACACATGCGCGTGTGAGTATATTTACGTAGTCCTCTTAAAGTCTCAATTTTCAATACTTACTTGTACTAGCGGGTATATTTACGAAATCACGCGAAAAGCCATGTTAAATAAATTAATATATTAAGTTACATATTATCAAAAAAAAATTTGCTGTTAAAGCTTCTATGAATCGAAGTGTGATTAGAAAATGTTGTAGGGGTGAAGTATTGACGTGCAGTATAGAAATAAAAGTGAAGAGCATCCCCTCATTTTCTTCCACGGCTCCAAGAACACTTCAAACCACTGTATAGACGTATAATAGTCCTCCAAATACATGTAAAATCATTACAATATTATAATGCGACAGTATATTATTAATTATTATATTTTGTAAAGGTGAAATGTTAAATGTATGAATAAAATATATTTATAAAATGTCATTCAAGATGCCGAAATAGCTTGCATATTTAAATAAACGTGATAATTTATTTTTTTAGTTTTAATAATGTATAGATAGTAAAAAAATATCAATTAGGTATATATAGATTACTTGGTAGTCAGTATAATTAAAAACACGATAAGGCATGGATTGTGTACTTAATTAACTAGGTACTAATAAAAATGTAATAGTTAAGGTTACCCTTATGGACTACGGATATGGTAAATTTGTTCGTAGGTTACGATGTAATTTGATTGTTATCGTAAGTAGTAAACTGGAATTCTAAAAAATAATAAAAATTAATTGTATTAAAGCAAAGGGTATGAAATTTAATGTATAATGTATTTAATAAAGTATAATGAACAATGATGTACGAAATGTCGTAGTATAGATATAATGTGCCCTATACTTTTATGGTGATTATTTTTTTTTTCAAAATTTAAACTTTGCAACTATCTGAATTTTTAAAAAAATGTTCATTGTAATAAAAGTCGTGATTAAAATACAAACACAATACCTATGCATTATAAGAAAAGAAATACTTATTTGGATATTCCATTCACGTGAAAACCTTTTACATCTTTGAAGGTTTAAAAAGTAAAGTGGCGAAGGCATGTATAAAATATTACATAGGGGCCTACATAATATATCTACAAAATAATTATCGATTGGACGTTTTTATCATTACATATATTATTTTATCTGGATTTCATTAAGTGCTCGTCTTTAGTTTAGTTAATTTGTTATTGACACATTTTACCGATGGGCTCAGCAGTGAACCTCTTTGAGAATATTATATCGAATATTAATAATAATGTTAACTTGTAACTGTGAATCATCAAATTAACTTACTATACCTAATAGGTACCTATAGGCTATAAGTAAGCGTAGTATAATAGTTTAACAAAATTAAACCGTGAAATACATGTTAACTGTGACCAATTTGGGTGTGTGTCTGCAGTAACCTATATAACCGAACCGAACAGATAAATCGTTCAATCCGGAAATGTATAATACCACGAGTAAGATTAAGTTCAACCAAAAACTGTCTAGGTATAATATAATATAACTTTATTGACACTGAGGTTTATCCGTTTTATATATTATATTTACTTCTCCTTAAATAATTCATTTGTGTGTTATAATTGTTTTAGTTGTTTGGTTTAATCGTGTATTTTTGTGCATCATCTGGCTCATGGACTACAGACATAAAAACCAACGAAGAAGTATGCATGTTCAAGCTTAAGAGTTTTGGATGTCACATTGGCGGTGTGGTGGGCTTTACGTCAGTGATCGGAGCAGCTGTATTCGTCGGCGGCGAGTATTATTTCGAAAACGTGCCGTCGGTAAAAAGCCGTAAACATTACGTGCTCATCGACCTTGGATTCTCGTGTAAGAGCCATCGATAAGCGAATATATAAAACTAAACTTATATCACGAATAATAAAGTTACGCAGAGTTTAGATTTTATAAACGTTAAATATTTTAAAAATAACTAAAAAAATTGTTGTACTTTATCTATAAATCATTTTGCTACTTTAAAAATATGTTTTTAGCTGGTTTCTATTGGTATAGACAATATTGTTAACAATGGGATATGACAATTATGAAATTCATATGAATATGTCAAAAAATCGTTTTAAACAAATTTATATGAGTGACTTAGAACACTTAGGTTACAACTACGACGAAATATGTTCATTTAATAAAAAAGTATAAATAAACTATTATACTTTTTTTTTTACCGAAAGACGAAAGCAATTTTAGTTCAGTATTGACATTTAAGTTTATACAATTATATAGTAATTCTATAGTATTCAAGTTTTTTCTATAAAAAAATGCATTACCTACTTGATGCAATTTTTTCAATAAGTAGTTTAAGATAAAAAAAATCCTTTAATAACCATTGTACTAAGCCAAACGCCAGATATCGTTTAGTATAGTTTTATTCTATGTTTGAATTTTTAATTATCATATCTTTCAAATATATTTAAATAAATAATATAATAAAATAATGTTTATTTTGAGGCTAGTGGAGGCAAAGGATTTGCATCACATTGGCACCTATTTTTAATAATATGTTGTAACATTTCAGGTCTATGGGCATTTTGGAATTTTTTACTTTTCATTTATCTAGCTGACTCATGGGGTAATACACCTGATTTCCCTGATTCAATTAGCACTGCCAATCCAACCACTGCCATTTATTTTGCATTATTTGCTACTTTTTCTTGGGTATGTACCTTTGTATTTAATATAAATGTTAAACTGATCATAATTCATAATATAATACCATAATATATCACAGTATAATCATTCATAACTTACGTGTTTAATTGAATTTTTTTTACAGGGGACTTCTGCATACTTTTCATACCAAAGATATAATATGGGTGTTGATCCAGCATTTATATCATCTTTTGAAGCCGATCAGTTTGGAGCGTATGACGAAACGCAAAATAACAGTAACAATGAATGTCCGTTTAATAATCAGATGTCGGGTATGAGTTAATATAATTTCGATTTTCAAAATGTAGGCGTTGTAAATATTGTTTTTGTTCATGCCATCATACATATTATATGTATAATACCCAACATAGTCTATGTGTTAATACGTCTCCATAACAATTCGAAACCTAATGATAGTTAATATATAGGTTACAGGGGAGGATAGACACTTTTTTGCTATAGGTAAGCGGAAAATGTTTAAAAGACCATCATACTCATACACGAATATTGCACAAATGCCGTATCAAAAATATCAGTAACATATTTTCTGGAACATAATATACAATTTTAATTGTTTGACGTATTACATATAGGTAGTCTATCTATTTCAATAATATACATATAGTCACTTTCCGTAAACATTATTATTGCTTGTTAACATAATATACAAATATTATAAAATTACATAAAAATATAAAAGAACAGGTCTGTGTTATACACCAATTTTCTGATGACACTATTGAACTTTTTTCCAATTTTCTCTCACAGAGTAGTTCCAAATACTTTCCTGAGTGTCACCACGTCACTCGATTTTTCATTTTTTTGTCTGATGAGGGAAGGAGGGGGGTGTATTGTATTTAAAGGTTATAGTTTGTTAGCGAGTCATTTAAATAATTTAACGATTTTTTTTTCACAGAGTTGTTCCAAATACTTTCCTGAGTGTCACCACGTCACCCAATTTTTGTCTGTGGGGGAGAGGAGTGGGGGTATAATATATTTAAAGATTCCAGTTTTTTAACGTGTCGTTTAAATAATTCAACGATTTTTTTTCACAAAGTTATTCCAAATACACCTACGATTGATTTATTATTTCCAATTTTGTTGTTATTTAAAGGGGCTCCAGCGTACCATGTTTTAAAAAGTAATATTTAGACAATTCACTTGACATGAAAATTTGGATTATGTCTATGTGTAAATTAACATTATAGTGTACATATCCGAGATTCGCTGCAATGCCGCGCCAGGCAACCGTCGCCGATCCAACTCTCGCACATGCCAATATTTTGCGAAAAATGAAATATATTCTTGTTTGCATAACTATAAAAGCTACTAAAAGCGGTAGTAAATTAAACATACTTCCTGAAGTTCGATTGTAATTTTAAAGAAAATGATTGCATTTATAAGCTCCTAGGCAATGCTCTTTAGGAATTTTTTCAGGTCCTTTAAAATTAAAAATTAAAAATCGACTTCCTTAAAAGCCTAGATATTTTGTCAAAGAATTCATACATGTATACAAAATTAAAATTGTACAATCCGATGTATGTGTGATTTACCAGCGCTTATTGCCCGTATTGATCTAAACCGTATGAAAAACACATGTGCTGCGATCCCTTTAAGAAAATGCAAATCTTATTGTTTAAGAAGCCGCGGTTTTATTCGTAATTTCATTAACTAAACTGTAATCTGTTTTTATGTTTGAAAAATACCTTTAATGTCTGTTGTTTGCGCGAAATTCATAAATGTACATATGCATTATGCACAGATTATATTATTATATTATTACGCACTCTGTCGTAAAAAAAGAATTGCTGAAATTATAAACTACAAATTAATATCCATTTTGTTACATAAATATTTAAATAATAATAAATACATTATTATCTATAAATCCTGACCTTTTGATGGCGGGTGGACACTAGTTGTGTCCCATGGTAAAAAATTCTTTTTAACTGCGACTTAGGTTTTTTTGGGGTACATATACGAATTATGGCCCAGGCTTTTTTATCGTAGGTATTGTAGTCCAAGTTATTAATTAAACATTATTGAAATATAAAATTATATAGGTACTCTAAAATTAATTTTCCTTCCCATTTTTATACAGACTTAGGACTGTCTGAAGTATCTTGTAAAGCGACGACTGAGGTGTATAAGTATTTGGTATTTTGGTATCTACATTATACTGTCATTATTAAACAGTCAATAAGTTATCAGATGAGATAGAAAATTATCTTGATATAATGTTATAAACAACCTATATGGCGACTGCTCGATATTATCGAACGGGGAATAATATTATATTGGTATGATCAATTAATATGATATAAACTTATATTATGATTGTGACATTGTTATTGAACAGGGAACGTTACTCTTTATAGTTTATGAAATCCAAATTCCCTCTTCCAAAACCGTAAAGTACCTAAGACTTCTATTCGATCGTCGCCTTACTTAAGCTCAACACATTAAGTTAAAAATACTACAACTAAATATCGTCTTCGCATGCCAAGAACACTAATTCACAGAATCACACGAAAAAACCTAAAAATTAAATAAGTAATATACAGAACTTTTCTACAACCTATCTAGACCTATTGGCTCCAGCTATGAAGTAGTGCCGGACATTCAAACTTTTCAAAATATTTCGATAAGAAATATAACTAACACCCCTCCTTTTGTTTTTAATCCTAGACTTCATAATGACTCAAACATAACAACAGTACTTGACGAATCAACATTTTCCTACAAAAATGTTTATAAAAAACTACTTTTTCATTCTAACCCTCCTATAAAAATTATATCAATCTTACCCATTTCAGGTAATCCCCGAGACAGCTAAAGCGAAGATGTAACGGCGATCTTCTAAATGATCATTAAACTAAACTAGTTTAAAAATATATAAATACTAAGAAAAAAAATTAATTAATAAAAAAATAAAATAAAACTCACAATAAGTAGTGTCCCTAAATGGGTGGTTTTCTCCCTCAGTAGCTTGACATTTAACTCCTCTCTCCCACATTTGCTTATTATTCTAAATAAGAATATACTGTAAATACCTTAAAAATAAAAATATTAAATACATGGGAGTTGTATGGAAAACACCGATCACTTAATTTTTATACTACGACTAGCCGAATTGTTATCGAAAAAATGTAGCTTCAACTTTTACATTACTATAACGATTGGTTGAAATAATATATTGTCTTCATGACTTTATATCTATTTTCAAGATACGCCAATGTACGTAGCACCGAATTGTAGGTGTATTCATTTTTCCCCGGGCAAAGCCGGTGTGATACAGCTAATTTTGTATAATATTTCAAATACAATTCATCGAAAAACAACGGAGTGCTTTCCTTAGGCCTTGGGGCCTCCAACAGTTGGTGCCCAATTCCAAATAGGGAAAATGCCCTCATTTCTATAGGCCTACCCACCAACCTATCCCTATTATATACCTATAATAGGTATATATGTATAAGGTATTTACGTCAAATGTAAAGAAAAGAGAATATTATATTAACTTACAAGATACCATGTCATAAAGTTAATTAAAAAATACTTGTATGTTTATCATTATTCTTGTTAATTATTGTATTTGTTAATTTGTTTTATATTCTAGGCGAATATCAAACTCAAGCTTACTAAGTACACAATCAGTTTTTCAACGATGATACAGAACATGCCAGCAGATTGTGTTTTTACCACACATACCAAATTAATTATCGCCGATGGTATTACTGGTTTTATTACTTCACAATAACTAAACAACGTAAATTATTGAATAGTTAGTTGCGATTAGTATCAATTTTTGAAATCTGTAACAAAATGATTAATAATTATGGTTATATGTAATTACCAATTTGGTTTCATATTTTTTTGATATACTTATTATATCATTACATTTTTCAACTAATATTCCATACATTATTGTTGTTGTCCATTTAAACAAACATAAGTAAATCTTAGAAAAAAAAAATGTGAAATGACTATTATTGATATTGTTAATAGTTTTTCTTTAAATACAATTATTATAAAATGCGTCGATGAATGTTAAAAACGAAGTATAATATTTGACCACGTTTAACGATCACATTTTTAGGGTTTATATACTCGATAACATAATATACATAGATATGTTTATGTATATTATACTGTTATAAGTAACGTACAAAAAAAAAACAAACATATTTCTAATCAATCTCTATAATAATAATATTCTCTTTCTAAAATATAAGTGACGAACATTTTTTTTTGAAATAAATAGAAGCAATTATTACCCATATCAAAATGTCACAGGCAATATTAGAATTTAGTAATATAGACATCATAATATGAGTAGATACAATATCATCGTGATCAATAAAATAATTATGCGATCATTACGAACGCATTTCTGTTTTGCCGTATCAGTATTTTGTCGGTAGATACCTATCTTAATATTATAATATTATACTATTATATAAATTATTAATCAACTATTAATATTAACATTATTATATTATTATAATTACATACAAGTGTTAACGCGCATATATATTATATATATATTTTTTTTCTTAAAATATATTTGAAGTGATGAGAAATATATGCATACGGATTATTTATGTTGCGGCTTTTGATTACCTATATATCTATTTCTTTATAGCTAATAAAACTATGTGTTCGATGTCTTGATCTAGAATGCGTTTTTATATTTTCATTCGAGATATTTTTTCTCACAAAAGTTATGGAGATAATACTGCACAACGGAAACGGTTGTACCTAATTATTATTGTTTCAACCCAAAAATAAAGTACGATATTGTTTTCCACATGTCCAATATCCATAGTGGACAATGCATAATATTATATTAATATTAAAAGAGTTTGTATATTACAAGTGATGAATAAAAAAAAACTATTTAAAAATAGAAATTTATTATATACAATGTTTTTGTTCAATTACAACATTGATAAATAATAATTATAAAATTGAATCCATGAGTAGTATATATTATATAATATAATGTAGCCATATAGACCATCCGTATTTGGCCTGTTTTTTAGATTGGATTTTTTCCATAAAAAATTTTAAATTTTACACCTTAAGTAAAACCACATTTATACAGTATTTTTAATGAAGTCTAAGAATTACAGATACATTACATATCGTAGTTCTAAAACTTTATATTTATTATTTGGTGGAATTTAAGTGTTATCTTGATAGTTGATTGAATACTTTTGAAACGATTGTGGCTCATTGTCTGGGAAACTATAGAAACCTTTGAGTCATTAGTTGTTGCAGCTCAACAATGTTTCTAACTTGGAAATTTGTGAGATCCCATTAAAAAATATATTTCCATAAAGTTTAATATTGCAAGACGTTTAACGTTCAGGGGAGTTCCCTTTTGGGAACTACCTATACAAATTAGTTTGATACACAAGTTGATATAAAAACCTTAAAAACTCGTAAAAAATTTTGTTTACCAGGTTCACCAAACCATTATTTCCTTCAACTGAACCACCAGAAGTGTATATTCTGGTTCTAATACGGTATAAAAAATATGTTTTTCTCACTTAATGTCGGTTACATATTTAAATATTTTGCATTTTCATAGTCGGGAATCAATTGATCTATTTTTCTATGGTATATTTGTTTATATTTGTTGATTTTTTTAATGTAGTTTTCTATTTTTACTTGAAATTATTAAAAAGAATTGATTTTTAAAAATTCATATTTATATTATAATATATTATGTTTTTGTTATTATCGTAAGTACATCAAATATATATATAGTTAATTCATTACATGTCCTTTTAATAACTTTCAACGAATCTGTTTGCAATGTTTTCAAAACATTATTAATTTATCAGGATTCATGACGAATACCATATTTTGTGGAACACACAAATTTAATATATAATTTCAATGTCTTTAATTGAATGCTCGTTTATACTAATAATATTGCTTTATAATAATTTTATCATGGCCATAACTATATTTATTCATACCTAAATAACAATGATAATAATAATACCTTATTACCTCTCCAAATTATCATCTCTTGCACGCCCGATGTGGTTGTCCAGAGACCAATTTTTCGTGCTGAGTTTTCCCATTGAATATCGTGCCATTCCATTTTCGACAATTCAACCTATATACAATAATGGATAAGTTTTCCGTAGTTGGGGGTTAGAATACTTCTGCAAGAGGTTTTTATCAATAAGAATAGATATGCATTAGTTTACAACTCTAAAATTATTCGGTATTATATTATATGAATTAGTACATTGCATGTTTGCTTTAATATGTAAATGCTTGGAGATGGCTACTTTTAACTGTATAATATTTGAGTTCATTCGTGTTGATGATGAATATTGATCTGTCTGCTGTGTGCATTTTTAAAAATACCTAAGGAAGGCTGTGGATTTAATGCAGTGAAAATCTTAAGATGCCAAACAGTGTAGCATAAAATGCACTTAAAATGCTTTTTAATATAATTCAAATATTTATATTGATTTTAGTAGGTACATTCCATAATATTATATAAATACATTTATTTATTTAAAAAAATGTAGATCGAATTTGAATTTCGATTTGGAAGTAGATTGTTTCTAAAATAGTTTTACTCGTTTGAAATTTTTTTTTTAGTTTTTTTATTATTTAATTTGCTAAAATAATAAAATAAATTTAAATTTATGTGTGAGTACCTTATTCGTTTTTATTATTGCATTGGACAACAAGTGCTCGTTTGATGTTGCCAAATAAAAATGACTGCCGATTGTCTGTCAAGGTTGGTTAGGTTAGGGTAACCTAACCTCAAAAAAAAATGTCTATAAGAAAGTCCACTTACATTTTTATGAGCGTTTGAAGTTCAAATTGATACAACATTTTATACTCAGTCGATTACTCATGTAGCGATTATCTTATATTGTTGTAATTGAAAAACGAATAACCGTTAACACTTTAAATTTATATAATGTGTTTATTTTATCAATTCCTATACTTGAAACAATTTTCAAAACACCTTGACTATAGTTTCGAGCTGTTTACGGACATTTTCAATTTCCAATTTTTTAAATTTTTTTTTTTATAAATGTCAATGAAATTGTATTTGTCGGGTCAAACCGGCTACCGTTTTAATAATAAGAAATAACAATATAAATATAATATAAAATATCCAAACTGACAAACCGTCTCAGCTCAGAACCGTTTTTCGTATACAATGATTTTAAATCATTGAATTCACATTTAATACCACCCATTATACGGTGACCTGATTTTGAAAAAAAATTCCTGGAAAAAAAAACATTTAAAAGCTATTATACAGCAAGTTTATTTAAAATACTATATAATATACCTAGAAAAAATAAAATAAAAATCATTTTTGCACTGTAAGAATAATAATTATTATATAATATAAGTACTTCGTACCGTCACCAATGTCGTAAGTTGGCCAAATTTGTTATTATAATACAGAAATAGAGTTTAACAAGAAGAATTGAAAATACAAAGATGATAGCACTTAAACTTATGACACGAATTTTGATAATTATATGGTTAATAAATATACTCATTCAAGAATTATTTGAAAATAATAGGTATTACGTTCTAAATTAATTTACTCTAAAAAATAACTACTTTACTTAGATAAAAGTTTTTAGTATCAAAATTGTTCTTATAATCATATTTACAAATTGACTATTTTTAAACTTGCCAAAAAAATTTAAATCAAATTAGAATTTTTTTATTTTCAGTATTAAAAAATAAAAATATTTTATTTTTATTTTATACGTGTAGCGCAAGTGACTTATATATTATATATATATAAAGTAATTTTAAAATATTGATTAGAACAAAAGTTATTTCAACTCTCATGTCTAATTAAGTTGATGTATGTATATTTTTTAATTTAATATCAAAACAACATCAATATTTCACAGAATCTAAAATAATAATTACTGTAAAATTAAAAAAAAAAACATGAGATGTATATTATATAGAAATTATTTTGTTGGTGACGTAAAATTTTTCAATATCTCGAGATATTTGGTGGAAATGGATAATGGTGGCAACGTGTCTCTACTCTTTGTCCTTCACTTCCATTACTATTTTAGTGTAACTGTAATATTACTGTAATATATCAGAGCCATACTGAGGGAAATATATATATAGAGAGAGATCAGCTATATAGCAGGTGGCTTATGTTTTGAGTAACTACGTTTTAGGAAGTAGTAAACATGTTTTTAAAGTTTCATTTACAGCTTATGCAATTTATCGGAAACTGGATGTAGATCGTAATTCGTAGGTATTTCAAATCTGTCAAAATGATAAAATTCCATTAATTTTCGAGAAAATCGTAAAAGAACGGTTTAATATGTTTACGGTCAAAACCCATAACCACACAGAGAGCTCAGTGCGGAATCGGGTTTTGACTGTAATGATTAATCGTTTTTAGATTTAAAATGACAGCACACTTTTAACGCACCCGTCCAAGTAACAACCTATCCAAAACGTGCAATTACTACGAAGCCAAAATCACCGTCGATGTTTAACGAGTCAATTTTTTTTTTGAACATATTGTTATTTAACTTCTCAAATAGTTTTATCGTTTAGATTATAATAAACATTACAACATAATCCTATTCTAAAAAAATAATTATTATTGCCTATTTGAATTCCTCTTGTTTTAACATAATTTTAACATTTTCGCAGATCGGTGACATATTATAATTTATAACAATATTTTATATCATAATAATAAGAGTAACACAATTATTACAAGAGGACGAAATCGAATAACTTAATTAGAATACAATAACTATAAGGTAAGTTATTGAGGAACTAACCTAATTTATACTCACTGGTTCGTATAACTACGACGTCCAGCGAAAAGTCTTAATAATTACGCATATATCACACCAATCGTTACATACATATTTTATAAAACTTATGTTGAAATGTTGGAATTATTATTTTTACAATACTTTTATCAATTGTAATTGACGATTTAGAGTATTATATAGGTACGATTTAATATTTATTCGGGAATCACATTAATATTTATTATTAATTGGACATCTTTAACACTAATGCGTGTGCATCGAAAACAAAATAGAGATATAAGTAATGTGTTTTCAAAATTATTATTATTATTACATCGCAATGTGGTTCCGCTTCGATGAGTTTGAATATTGTCTACAGCACTTTCTATATTGATCCGACAGTTGGAGTAGGTAATGCATAATGCAGTACACTCCAAATCATCTTTGGGTTCAGCGGTCGAAAAATAGCAAATATTTGAACGAATATCAGTACCTATATAATAACAAAAATGAATAAAATATTTGAAATATTTGTAAAACGCTAAACTGTAATATTATATGTCTAATACAGCTGTGGTCTAAAATAACCAATTTTATGAAGTCTTAACCGAATAACAACTGCAGTGGACTTATAAAAACTATTTGAGTGAATTCGAAGTACGTACAATATGGTCGAGCAGCAACACTTAATTAATTGAAATTAAATAAAAACTTATACTTAACTAGTTATTTAATTGAGTCTAAGAACACATATAGGTTGGTATTTACCACTTTTTAAAATTGTTTAATGTAAATAATTAAAAATATTTATAGGTTTAGATATTTTATATTTTTCAATCACGATAACACAAGTTAAAACCTTTCTGTGTTAAACTTTTTTCACAACGACGATTAATGTATTTTTAATATTTCATCTATTATGATGGCAATAATGTGTTTATAACAGACACGCAGTTTTTACGTTTTATACTTATTCGAAATATAAATTAAAAACCAAATTCTAATATTTGATTGTTATTTGAAAATATACGATTTGTAATAAGTGTATGTTGAATTAAAAAATAATTGTCGAACATTTAAATGGTTGAAATCATATTTTATCATTGTGCAAACTATATGAGAGTGTAATTGGATTGAACGCACTGAAATTCGTTGACATTTAAAATGATTTCCATTTTACACTCAGAAATGTCGGTTGATCTACAACCATCTTATTTTATAATGCCATATCGAATCATAATAATCCGAACCAGTGATAGTATTTAGTGCTGCCGTAGGCTATGTAATATTATATCTGTGTTAATAATAATAATAATTGTTTCGACTTTCGATCTCGATTCCGACGAAATATTATAATTATAACAATAATAATAATAATAATCTTTATTTACGGAATAAAATTCCAATATCAATTTAAAATACAGTGTAGTACAGACATACAGTGTAAATACTAAACATACATAATAATAATAAATAATATATAGATTCACAATAAATAGTTTAAATTAAAATATAATATAATAATAATATATAATATGAAATCATATATATATGAATAAATAAAATTATACTACAATAGTAGTTTTAAGTTGTTATAAATTATAATTGTGAAGACAAATTGAAAAAACTCCTACTGTTTCCTAGGGACATTAGTTTATTACACAGAGAATTTAATAAGTAGTTTATTGTAATATTTTTTAGATAAAATAAAGATTTATCACGTGATCCAATTTTATTTATTTTAAAATTAATAATTTCTAATAATTCAGAGCAGTCAATTATGTTGTTTAATAATTTAAATAGATATTTTTATTCATTTTTATTAAATACAACTTTGAGTTTTAGTAGGCTAAAAAATCATTCGACAACTGTATACCCTGTGTGTGGAATTCTTTCGACATGGCATTTAACCTTTAAACGAAGTCGCATCCTGAAAATCTCTACATGTCGGTTTTAATAAGCCTAATTTCTGGAACGCTTTTACGGAGTCAATATGATAGGTAAACGATAATTTCGAGTCGAAATTAATATGAAGATCAATTACAGTATTAACTCTATTAACTAATTGGTCATTTAGATTATAATTTATAATTAACTCTGATAGGATTTTATTTTTATCGAGAACAAAATATTTAAGAATTTACTTAGGTTCAAGGATAAACTATTTCTGATACACCAATTCTGGATATTTTTTTGATACATTTATAAATCACCTGTGTCTTTTAGTTTTTTTATTTCTTTGAACATTTTTTCACCGTCAGCTAATAGTAATACGTTAGAAAGAATAATTAAATGTCTAAAACAATAATATTTATACGCGAATACCACGATGGCGTTTAAAACAATTATAATCCGCGATATTATTTGACTCGAGAATTCATCCGCACGATAAAATCAAAGATTAAATATTAGGTATACTGCAGTAGCCGATATTAATATAATTAAAATTAATAAATTATAAGCTTAACGCCCGAACATTATATAATTTCCATTGGTAATGATATGCGCACATGGCGCTCGTATACGCATTAACGCGAAATTATTTTCCATTCAATTTGTTTGCTAAACATTATGTTTGACAGCCTGGCGATTAAATTAATCGATCCATTGACATTCATAATCGTATATATAGTTGCCCATTATAAGCTGTGACATTAAACGGCAACTTTTGTAAAGGTTATATATTCCCAAAGTATAGAGTATTAGCTGTGGCTCTGTTTGCTCGGCCCTCTACGGTAATGAATACAATATATGGTAATATAATATAATATTCTAATACGTTTTATAAGAGAAAATTATGATGTTCTGTCAACTTTTGAAAGTTCACTGTATTTTGTTTTGTGTACAGAAACTCGAGCCTTTCATACTATATTATAGGAAGTGTATAATATTATAAAGGTAAGTACTAAATTATTTTGTCAATCATTTCTTTTAATATTTTGATTGATTAATCGGTTTAAAAAACTTTGTAATAAAACTGCGTTAAATGTTATTATATTTATTATATTAAATAGTATACTTTATGTTATAAAATAACGCTTAAAAGAAAATTCGGTCAAAACAAAATTGAAAAAAAATATAAATATTACTTAATCTTTACCACTTTAAAATAACCTAATTCATAAATACCCAAAATCAGTGCATAATTTACTGCGTATAGTTATTAATAATAGTTAAATGTTGTAGACACATTACCTACCATTAACGACAATATTAAATGTATTCAAAATATGTAAAGTTCTACGAGCATACAAATAGCCTGCATAGGTATGCACACTAGTTCTTCCTTTGAAAGCATCTCAAAGTTTAACGAAGTGATTTTATTGAGTTTTTGTTATCACTTGATGTTACAACAAACATTTGTAATGCGCAAAGCAAGTAAGATACTGTTCAATATACAATATTCTGCAGATTTGAATAAACCACATCACATGTCGACATTCGTTAGCCGTATAACGTATTACCCCACGAGCAAAACATTTACCTACCTATCGGTTGCTAACGATTGCGACGAGACGATATTTTTACATTTTACTGCACGAATAAATACCTCACAAGTTACTGTAAAATATGTGTAGGTAGAAGCCATGATCGTATCTTAGGTTATATTTGGTATCTTACGCTATCTTCGAAATAATTATTCATCGTCTCCGATCGAAGTATTTTATACATATTGTGTTCTGAATGTTCTGATGCGATAACACAGTTTGCACAACTCAAAATCGTTACTCAAAATTCAAATACACGCGCTTAATTAAAATCTAAAAGCAATCAAACGAACAAAATCGTTGAAAGAATGCATAATACATTATACTATGGTAAACTTTCGAATCAAAAGTGTCTAATGGGCTACAAAAAAAATTCGTATTATTACAGAGAAATGCTTGAAGTATAATTAAATACATTTGGTACTCAATAATATTTCGTTGAGCAGAACATTTTGTTACATTTTGTTCGTTACAATGTGGAAGTTTCGCTGTATATTATTTCGACTATTATTCATAGTTTTTTTGTAATAAGTTATATACACCCAACTATAAGCGCATATTTAAATGAATCAATAATATTCCCGAGAGGGCGTTACACAATAACCATTTCTAAAGGGTTCGACAAAAGCAATTTTAACAAAATGTTATGGTAAATAAAAAATAAAATAATTTTAAAATGTTATAAAATATGTCATTTGTAAAGAAACGTATATAAGTGGGTCTTGACGAAAGTGTGCACATGTGATTGTTGCAACGATCGCGAAATTCGTTCAATATCATGGCATGGTACTTCTGACAGTATATAAATGCCGTAATGGTTGTGAAAACGAAACGCATGTTGTGAGTGTTCACACCAAAACAAATTTAAGAATTTGAACTAAACGTTTGTGTATATGTTTTTATAAGTATCTTGTATAAAAATATTATTGTGTGTACTTGAACTCTTGAACGACTCTTATGAAATATAAATTCAATATTTTGTAAATTAAAATTTGAAATTGAGTCTGCAGTATGAAAACATAATATGTATACAAAAAAAAAAATCCATACACAATAACTGTAATGATATTTAGAACGTTATTCTTAAATTTATTTCTGCGAACAAATAACGTTTCTACAACACTTGATGTCAGCATATTGTGTATATATACAGAGTGACTCACCAAGTGTGATAACCCCATTTTGAATTCTGATTTTTGGAATTTTTATATATACTTAAAGACATTTTTAAAATTTTTGAATTTTTTTGTACTACTTACGGAGATCTCGTGGCGATAGAAATTTTTTTTTTCAAATGAGAACCTCCCGTTTTACAGTAAATTATGTAGTTTAATTTTTTTGAAAATTTTGATGTACCTAATTTAAAATTTAAATGAGTAGGTAGTTTCTTAAATATTAAAATGTTTGTATTAAGGACAATAGTCCTTAAAAATATTTTACAAATAAATATGATACCTATTGGAATTAGTATTTATTAAACATGGGTAATTTTTAAAAATTATAAATATTAATGACTGAAATTTTCAAATCACCGTAGTCCTCATATTTTATAAGCCTTATATTTTATATTTTCAATTACCATGGACTATTAATCATCTTTAGAAGTTAGAACAGAAAGTTAAATAATTCAAAAACTACTCAAATAAATTTTGATTCTGATACATTAAATTTTTTAGAAAAATTATCCACTCAATAATTTACAGTTAAAAAATGGGTTCCCATTTGAAAAACCGAAGTTTTTACCTCCACGGACACTTCTTAAGTATTATAAAAAAATCTCAAGAATTTGAAAATATAATCTTTAAAAATATTTAAAAATTCCAAAAATCAGATTTTAAATAACTCCAATATTATTAAAGAAAAAAGAGGGTGAGCATGCTTGATGAATCATTCTGTATATGCTTATGAGTGCTCGAACATGTTTTGTAAGTATAATTTCGTTAACGTTACGCCTTCTTTAACTTTGGTGCTAACGACTGAATAACGCACTACTATGGTATATACTAATTGGAAGTTTCTTAATAACTATAAAACTATAGTGAAATACTGAAATGCAACTATGGTTGTATATTTTTATGATATTTGCAATTTGCATATCATTTAGTGTAGGTATATGGTTTTAAAAGTTTTATATTATACATTTATTAATCTATTAATTTTTTTCTCCTACATTATGGCTTTCTGTCGTAATTTAAAGTTTGATAAAGAGTGACTATAAGTAATGCATATCACTGTTCGGACAGTTAAATTAATAGGTAGGCACATGAAATTTAAGTTATTTAATTTTGTTTTTGAAGTTTAAGAAGATTGTACTTTTCATAACACAAATGTACCTAGTACCTAATTATTGATTTTTAAACTCTTTTCCAAATATTTCTAGTTTTTAAGTTGGTACATAATATTGTAAAATTTAAAATATTGAGTCATGATTCGTAACTTATATATTATAGTACCTAACACATTACAAATGTATCTATTCTAATAAGCACAAGACATCTAATTATATATAAATATTAAGTATATTTGTCTCTAACGTTTTGTTATTATTGCGTTAATGTTTTTCTATGTAAGCAATGTATTTATCCACGATAATCATCAGGTTCAATGAAGCACACGTCTCGTAACACAGTTCTAATATATTGTATTTATGTATATTTTTTCTTAGTTATTAATATCTGAGCACGCCCGGCATGCTAGGTTCAAGCAGCATGCGGTGTATCTTTATATTCATGAACCTATTCACACTGTTTTTTTCCACACTCATATCTCTGCTTTCT
This sequence comes from Nasonovia ribisnigri, assembly GCA_027563435.1. Taxonomy (NCBI): domain Eukaryota; kingdom Metazoa; phylum Arthropoda; class Insecta; order Hemiptera; family Aphididae; genus Nasonovia; species Nasonovia ribisnigri. The sequence continues at coordinate 70,145 of JANEHU010001231.1, read as the reverse complement.
AGTTTCGACTTTTGAAACTCAAAACATTGATTAGGCTGAAATAGTTAAGATAATATAAAAACCTGGGCAGTTCCCTAGTAACCTAACAAGTGAGAAAGGAGAAAACTCAGAAGAAAAGAAAAAAAATCAAAATCTCATCCAAAAAAAGTCAGCCTATCAAAGTAGGGATATCTTCATTGTGACCAAGTCTGTTTTGTGCATCATTAAAAAAAATGTTGACACCGAAAAATGAAAGATCGTACTTGGTTATGAATGTCAAGTGTTGACAATGTGCAAGACACCAATTCAGAAACTGGCCAAATAAAAATAATACAAATAAAAGAACATTGTTGCTCATGACAGTAGAAGTGAAGTGTGGTTATGGACTAAAGAAAATTACTTTATCCACATCCCACAATGCAGATAACACAACTTTGATAGGCTGACTTTTTTGGTTGGGTGGTTAACGGTTACGTTGTTGTTGGAAATTTTAATTAAATTATACAGATTTTACTTTTTCATACTAAATATAGCTGATATAATGAATATAATTAAATAAATAAATGTGTATTAATAATAAGAATTGCAATAAGAATAAAAAAAAATCATTAGTTTATAGTAATGAACATTCATGTAGATACTTACTTAGGTTTTTTTTTTTAGATATAACAATAATTTCTTGTACAGCTCTAAATATTGAAATGAAAATAAAAGCTAAATTGAATTTTGATCAACCATTGTCATGAGATAACGGTAGGAAATACATACCACAATATAAGTTTTATTAAAATACATTTTTTTTTACAAAACAAATATTAAAACATAGGTACCTAGTGTACTATTTCGGTAATTACTAAGTAGGTATTTATAATTATTATTATTCATCGGCCTTATTTGTAACTTAAATAAGTGTAAAATATCTGTAAAATTTTTGTCTACTGTATATATTTCTTATATTGTTTCTCCGCCATTAAAAAATGTCTTTTATTAAGTTTTCTTATTCGTTTGTAAGTTGAAAAGCTGTTATTTGTCAACAAACATGGAATTGTTAATTTATTTTGTGTATTTTATGTATTTATTCTTGTCTTTGTATTTTAATAACAAAAACTTGTAATATAGACTCAACTAGTACACAGCAATGTTTATCCAGACTCCAGAGTTTTTAAGTCAATTTAAAAAGTAGTTTTTATTATTATTTGTACTAATAGAGAAGCCACATAAATACAGCACTCAATTTTTCTGCGTATTTCTATGGCCTGTCCGGTAACTTTTGTACATTTTATGACTTCCTCTAATGTATTTGCTCATTTATATGGTTTCTAAAAAATTCGAAAAAAACCGTAAAATTTGTACGTAAAATTTAAACGAAGTCATAAAAAATACACGGAAACGATTTCCTCGGGTTTATATGATTTTTTTTTCCGCATTTTAAGAGGAGAATCCATGAAACGCACGGGGCGATTTTCGAATGTATCTTTATTGCTCTGATATTTTTATCCTGATGATGGATTTGGAATGATCAAGTATACAACTTCAATGTGTCCGTTCACCCAATAATTTGTATAGGAGTCGATTTTATATATTTTATTTTCAATGTCCAATATTTAGCTTTAAAACTTGTGATATTTTACTTTTTGAATTTAAATTATTTGATTAAGTAATTGAAATATCGAAAATTGACTTTTATACAGGTATATATTAACTTCTCTTCAACAATATTGATAATAGGTGTTTTTACCCTCAAACCGCTTAATATTATTGGAAATACAAAAGTTAATTTTCATAGAATTTTTCACTACTATTTATACCTTTTAAGATTTTTGTTTAATGAATAATTGAAAAGTCATAATAGCCATTATAATATACCTCAAACTTAACTTTAATAATCTTATATATTTTTTATAAAGTCGTGTAAAAGTCAAAACGAGCACTTGATAAATAATGCAGGAATATAGATGTAACTTGTAACCATACAGAATATGTTAGATATAATAATATAGAAACACAGAGATCTAACACTCTCGAACACTTTTTACTTTTGCAACTCTAAAACAGTAAATACGTTCTTTGTACGTTATTGAATCATATAAGCCGATCTAAGTTCAAAAGTGTTATAATATATTATTGATTTACAGTTTATAAATTATAAAAACGGGCGTTCGAGTACTATAAACTTTGAGGATGGAAAAGATTTACCATTTGCCACGTGTATTATTGCTCGTGGATCTGGTGGTACCCTAGGGTCAAGCAAGCCAACCGAACAGTTCCCCAAACGAGTTTTTCACTTCATTTATTTTACACTGTGTTGGTATTCACACCTGCAGTCTCCATCCTCTCGTCCTAGGTATGCGAAGCATTTCAGTCGTCCACACCTTCGACGATCTCGTGTTAACTACAGTGCAGGTTTCGGTTTCATCGTATTACAATTTATAACCATCACGGTTCGTGCTTTATTACTTCGAGGTCGGGTCCACGGCCTATCCTGCATAATTTTCCATTTCCACCCTAGACGTTTACCCGCGATTGTCCGCGTTATCGGTGCAGTAATCTGGTTTTAACCATATGACAACGACTTTGCCAAATATAGCCAGTCAGCCGGTCGAAATGAGGGGTGGTACAAGTCTGCATGTATACATGATGATAATGCGTAACTTCGGTACCGGTTATAGTTTACCGTCAGCTGGGAACAAGGCATCATTGCTGCGGCTGGCGGATGGACAGCGGTCGACCGATGTCGAGTCGAAACTCTCGATTTAGGTCCGCACATGGTTTATATGCTCCAGTATAGAGGTCTGAAATTTACTATGATCTATAGTTTAGTCGGTACTGAAGCCGTTATTCGTACCACGGTTCTGCTGTTGCACATGTCTGACCAAAGACTGTATATATAGACGCAGGCTAAAGGTTTCTTTCGTAGATTCCCTTCGCTCGGCAAATTTTTAGGGAACCCATAGCGTACTTGCCTACCACGGTAAGTCACGTTGGTATGGGTAGTTTGGTACTTGGGTGACGGTCTATTTCTTTCGGTCACTTCCCCGAATTTGCACATAAGTAGCGAGTCACCCATTTTTCGGTGCACGCCAATATGAACCGTTCCTACCTAGGAAATCGGAAGACGGCGGCGGCGGTGGTAGTGCGGAAACCTCACATAATATGCGTCCGACGCCGCGAATATAACAGGACCTCGGGGACCACCAAAGTCCGCTTTTGACACACCAAAGGCTTTCGTGGGTATACTCGACCGTCGTGTCAAGTTCCTGACCGGTACTTGCGATCGATCGGGCCGGCTAGCCTTTCCGCTGCAGCCACCGACAAAATACCGTCGAAAATCTTCCACGTTACGGATGTACCTAATTAGTATAATATACTAGCTGGATCGCCCGGTGTTGCCCTTGCCAAAGATTTGTTTTTTTTTTCATATATTTCGTAAAAAATGTGCCGTTGGGTTCCATCACTCGTTGGCATCCCTCCTCATATTATTCAAAGTTAAAATATTGTACATCAATTATCAAATTTACTTATTGTGCTGTCAAAGACAGATTGTAAATATTCTATAAAAAAAAAAAAAGGTGTAGGTATGTAATGTGTATTATTTCTACTGATTATTATAGTAATATACTAATATAATATGTAACCAATAACAATTATTTAAACAAATAAAAAAATATTCTTCTTTAGTGAGCTGAACAAAAATTCGTGAGTGAGCTACCCTTTATAGTTGCCTGAATAGGAATAGAAAATATAAGCTATAAACACCCTTCAAGTCTCGAGAAATCTATTGATATAATTTTTATTGAAAACGGTCCAGTAGTTTTTGAGTCTATTAACTTCGAATAAACCAACTTCCATTTTTATACATAAATGTATTAACTGTTACCAATGGCAACCCGACTTCGCCCGTGAAAAAAATGAACAAATATAAAATATAGCTCTGTATAGATGTATCTTGATTTTAATGTACCTACCTCGGTTCACGGGAAACTATGTGAACTAATTCAACCGAGGTGGACGATTTTCCTGTGGTAGATATTGTATACTTATTCACTTGGTATATTTTCAATCGTGGTTCAAACTACTTTATAAACTATCTTGGTATCTCCAAGAATAATTTAAAATTTTCATTCAAAACGGTTAAGTAGTCTTTGAGTGTATAAGCTACAAACATACATTATTCAACTCTCATATATTTGTTTTAAGTTATAATTTCATTGTTTGAAGTCATAAAGCGACGATTTTATTGCATGCTTTTAACCACATTTGTCCGAGTTTAACCGATGTCAACCATTTATATACAAAAAGAATAATTAATTCTATTATTTTCTAATATTATTACTATTAAAATGTATAACCAATGTCAATATAGTGTCTATAGGTTGGCAAACAACGACGAAAAAATAAAAATCGAGTACTCACTGCAGCTTAAGTCAAATGTCATTATTTTGTTATGATATTACGTTATATTTGTGTACCTGTAATACAATTTTTTCTCCAAGTGGGGTCGGTTTTTATTAGACACTATATAGTAGCCCTAACCCAGAGATAGCAAATACATGGCACGCGCGCCCGAGGTGGTACGCGAAAATATTTTGAGGGCACGCGAAAAATTAAAATATTTTTACTATATATATATTATATAATATGTATAATATTTTCATGGCACGCGAAAAAAAGGTATTTTTTGGCACGTAGTGTTCAAAAGGTTTGCCACCCCTGTCCCCTGCCCTAACCAGTCTATAAGATAATATTCGTAAATCGAAAATAATAATATTACGATTTTGGATTGAAATAAGCGTGGACTGTAATCCACTACTACTAACGGCACATCGTAAAAGTCTGATCTGATTTTGTAGACGAACAAATTCACGGTGACACGCACAGCGAGATGTATTATTATTTATTATATGGCCACCGGCTGAGATCGATTCCGAATTAGGATTTTGTCGTTCGCCGTCACCGGGAAATCCAAGTACTCAGCCCGCAGACTAACCGCTGGTACAACGTGTCAAAACCATAGAGATTATCAGAACTGCGATGCTTTTCGGTGCTGTCCACCGACTCTCTTTTCCGTCCAGTGGTAATCCCGTGCCAGCCGAGTCTGGCCTCCGGTCACCGCCGATTCCGCCGCACCGAATTTTAGCTCGCTCTGTATATTTTGGTCGTAACCATATTATGTAACTGCATCGTCATCTAGTCGCTTGCAGTCAACCGTCGCTTGCAATTAACCGTCGCCATCGCCGCACTCGTTCGCCCAGGACTGGCGCGAGAACGTTGAAGATGTGAACAAGTGGTCCACAACTTACCATGGCAACGTGTGCTTCGTTTATGTGTCCTGTCTGATGTATTAAAAAAATATATATATATACTATTAAGTCTTGTTTTCGTTTTTTCTCCTATTTTTTTTAGCCACTTTGAGTCACGCTCAATAATGATATTTTGTTCCCTTGAATTCTGAAATACAACATTTTCTGCCAGACCCACTTTGAGCCAATTATTATTTTATCGCTATTACTGTTAATGCAAAAATGGTCATTCGATGTCGCGATGTGTTAATGTAGCAAAGGATGACGATGTTGACGTTAGAAATATTAATTGAATTAGTTTTAAATAAATATACAAATTAACGGTTTTTATGATTCATGAATATAAAAAAATCATATAATTGAAAATTGGAAAAGCCAAATGTTCAAGTAAATTGATGGCTTCCATACGAATGAGCAGAATGGTTTTCCTCACTCATCTTTCCTCCTTTTTCACGTAGCTTTCTTTCCCGGATGGAAGGAAACCGTAAAATGTTTTTCTCGTATTTATGTGGTTTCTAGAATTTTTTGGAAGGTTTACATAATTTGTTCTATCCAAAGTGTATACAACTGGCAAAAGATTTTTCTATGTATAAAAATACAATTTAAGAGGACGTAACACTGGTATTTGTTGTCTCCTGCATACAATTGCGTAACAGAGCAAATTTACGCTCAGCAGATCACTTTTAGCCCGGTTATTAGTTTAAAAATTAGAGTGAATCTTTATGAAACATGACGATAAGAACATTATCTGTATTTGTGGGTTTTGTACGATAGTTCAGTTATTAAGTGAGTTACGAACATTTTTAATTTACACTATATTGTACATGCAAAACTTGCTAAAAAGTTAAACTATCGTAAAAAACCCACATACAAACACAGATAATGTTCTTAACATCATAAGTTTCATAACAGGTCGCGATTCACTCTAATTTTTAAACTAACGAAACTACAAGTGCAGATCTGTTGTGCTTAAATTTGCTATATAACGTATTTTACGTTCGTTAGACGGAGACAGCAAATGCCAGTGTTACGTCCTCTTGAGCAACAATTAATTTAAAATTAGAAACAGTAACTATAATGCTTTAAAAAAAATATTTTTTACACCATTTGGGGCAATCAGTGAATGCGAGATTAATTTTTTTTTATTCGTCTGCTACGAAAACATAAACGAAAATAAAGAATTTATGTAGGATTTTTATATATGTAATACATTTTAGTAGGTAGCTCAATATTGACAAAATCGTCAATCTGCATCCGCGATTACGTCTAACAACGTTATCGGTGAAATGTACGACAAATTTTGTAATGTAACTCGGTCGCTTTAGGTTTTCGTCGTCGCGTTCATAAACCGGAAACACGTATATTTTTTTTTATTTGAAATCATAATTCAAGCAATAAAAGCTTATAAGTGCATAATTTTTGTACAAAAAAAAAAAAAAACCAATAATAACACCACGCATATCATAATTATATGTAAAGTGCCAAATTGTATTAAATTTCCTTGCAAAGAAATCCAATGGGCCTCACCGACCGAGAAAAACCTCAGTTGCATGCACTTGTGTGGCGTCCACAATTAATTATAATATTATGTTTATTCGATAATAACTATAGTAATTATTCCTGAGCGGTTTCACGAATTGGAACTCCTTAACTCAAATGTTGTACAATGTTGTTAATGTTAATGTATATTATTATACAATGATTATTATAGAGTGGTAAAAATAAATTAAAATGCATAATGTATTATAGTAAACGTATAAACTTATAAAGAATTGTACGTTATTACTTATTACTGCTGCACTCGATGAGCTGCAACCTAACGAAATCAGGTAATTCTTTGTGATATTCGTCTATTTTATGATCTGCCACAGATTGATAAACATGATTATATTATTAAAATAACATATTCACTGCAATGTACGAAATTTACAGAAAATTGTTTGATGATGTTGTTAAACTGCAACCCATAACTGAGTTGAATTTGGATTGGTTCCGTGTACCTAATAATATATTTTAATTATTTACAGGGAATCCACCTCAACCAGTTTACGAATATTTTTTGTGACATATCATACTCCCAAATTTGTGTTATTTACATGTTATCACGAAAGACTGTAGATAATAGATTATTGACATCAACCAAGTTAATTTTTGAATATAAGCAGAAACTTTATGATTTTATTTGTATAATATTGACATTAACCGGAAATTGTCAACATATTATGCAAAATATGCTCGTAAATATTTATAAAAAATAAATTACAATATTTATTATTACAATTTTATGTAGTTTTTTGTTCTTCTTCTCAATATATAATCCAACATCTGTTACATACAAGAAAAATAAGACGTAAGTGATGAAGTTGATTATATGGCTTGAATATCGGATTTGAGAAACTTTCCGGCGAAGGCACTTTGACAGTTGTCATAAGTGATATATGCAACTATTAGGATGATTACTTTTATAGTTACAATATTATTGTTGTGATTTAATAATGATTATATGACACGTATTATGTATTCATTAATACCTATTAATATTAAAAATAATTACTATACACTTGGTGTTTGTTAAGTTACCAAAGTTTAATTAATTTAGATTTTAGTCGAGTTTGAAAAGTTATTTAGAATTCAATTTATTGAAATAAGCTGATGAGGCCACCATCAAATCTCTATAATGCCACCACCTAGGATTAAATTAAATTCCTTAACTTTTTCTACTACAATATTTTGAGCAGCACTTTAAAAATGTTTATTTATTCATTAATTGTATTTTTTTTTTGTACCTTTTAAGAAGATCATACAATTTGTTAAGTTTATATTTTCTTGTACTACTGCCAAAACAATTTTAGATTCCAAAATATAATCTAGATCAACATCCGGAATCCTTGCTCGTGCAGTATCTACAGAGCTTTGGTCATAGAAAACTTTTTTTTTGAACTCCAAGCCATTTTTCAGCATACAGTTTAAGGTTAATTTTGGCAGTGTCAACGTAATCAGATTTAGTCTTATTATTGTGGACAATGACATTAAGATACCTAGCAAACACGTTCTGTTTGCCAAACTATAATAAAAATGTACCTATCTGTAGTGATGTGAAGTTGGCATTATGATTATTATCAACATCATCCAATAAACATTTTTATGAATGTTGACAATCGCCTGTGAATGATGATCATCACAATTTAAGGTAATATTATAAGAAGATGTTTAGATCATTTCAAGATGATGATCGATCATTGTTATATGACAAAATTGTTCACACATTCACCAGTGATATTATCGAATGCCGACAAACAGTTTAGTAATATTGACATACGACCATTTTGGTCTTTTGCAAAACGATGATAATATATAATATAACCAACAACCAGAATATGCCTACACACTTGCAAATCGTAACAAAGCCATAAAATGTAGTGCATATTTTAATATTTCGTCAAATTGATCTGTGTGCGGGAACTATATATTTTAAAATATGCATTCCGATTAAACGATTATAGGTACATTTATTTCACAAAAAATAAATATTTAACTGTGTCTTGCAGTATTTTTCATAATATTAATTACCTAATAATACATTACGGTTTAATACGGTCAGGGGATATTAATATAAATATTAAAAACGTAGTTGTTAAATTATTATGATAGGTAGCTATTGTACATTTAATCCGTAACGGCTTGCAGTGTCATTGTTTCGATAGTTTGTAGGTGGCCCAACGAATTATTTGGTAGTGAACGATAACCGGATAGACGCCTGCACACGGTAGTAGTGATAACACGGGAAAAGGCTAATCTAAATTTAAATTATAAAATAATAAACAATCACCAACAGTGTGTAAAAAACATAGACTATAGCCATAATAACAACCCATAGGCCATGGCATTATTATGTATAATATAGGAATTATGTATAATATACGTTCAATCGTATATTTTATATTATAAAAACGTAAATAAAAATATTTTTAAAAGAACAATTGAATTTTTATGTTTTAAAATAATATTTTAAACCTGTAAATGTACCAATGCGCTGGATTTAATTATAAATTTAAAAAAAAATTACTTAAACAGTTTATTAAGTTTGAAGCTTTTTAATAACGGTTGTACCCATAATATTATTATTTATTTATTGACAATTTCCAAGCATTAAATATTAATATTTAAAAATACAGAAAAGATTAATAGTAGCTAACGTTTAATAATTGTATTATGTAGTTCTTCTTTCTTAACGTAAGAAAGACATTTATAAAATTCTTTGAGCATTTTTGTGTTTTAGTTTATTTTAAATCAAATTATCTCCATAAAAATTAACACAGTTGTTTTTAACATTAAATTTAAATTAATTTTCCTATAGGATGGAAATATATTGATGAATTTCATAAATCTAAAAAAAAAATTACAAATAATTTAATAATGTCATATTTTGTTTTCAGCTACGCGTAGTATATGGGTTTTTAAAAAATGTAATATTCTTAAACGATTATTGTTCGAAGAAAACTGAGCTGTGTATGACACTATTATAAGTACAAGTACATACTAGTTTTAACATGTACGTAAATGTGTTGAGCACATTTTCAACCTTAATGGTTTTTGGTTTCAAATTGTTTTATCGCATGCGCCATATTATATAGACACAATAAAAAGTAATTTTCTATCTATTATAAAAAAAAAAAAAAAAGGTTTTTATCGACAACAAAAAAGGAATTATATGAATACATTATAAAAAGAAAAAAATTATTCGTATGCATATAGAAAAATTACAATACAATATTGTATTTTAATCTTATCATTGTTTTTAGAATATTAAAAAAAAAAAAAACTGTATTAGTATAATTAGAGTTATCAACTCGAGTACGCTGCATCGAGTCACATAATATAATGGCTCGTATATTATAATAAACTATCCTGGTTTTTTTCCCCGAGGATCATTCATACCACTTTGTATAAAGCACATTTTATATAATAATATTATTAGGTAGCTAAAATGTATATTCTGCTGTCCGTACAGGTGTATAAGTATACGAGTAAACGAAAGAAAATATTGTTGAATATTTCTTTTGGTGTTTGAGTTGACATAAAATGGGTAAGTGCGACGACAACCGTGTAAAGCACAATTAGATTTCAAACACTGTGAAATTTACATTTCACGTCGACAAAGGAAAATGGTAAACCATAAATTGATGCTGGAAAATTGGCAGACATTTGAATAATTATCACGAATGACGGCGACGGCGAGCACGCGTTTTCCTCCCTCACTCCACGTTATACGTATGTATAAAGACGTGAAAGTTTTGTTAAAAGTAATTTTTATTTTTCTAACGTCATTCTCGTGGGCTCACAGCGGAGTAATTAAATACGGCCAACAGACCGGAAACACTGCGTAGTTATATGTAATGGTTCAGATACTTTAACGGGAAAACCGCGTGTGAATACTAAAACGAAGAAAAAGTTTCGGGATTCCGCGCAGCCACAGTGCGAGGGACAGCTCTATACATGTATACAAATATATAACTATACAGCTTAGTCGGCGGCGGTCCCTCTCACACGTCGCCGTTGTATTAAATGCAAAACGGTTACTCGATGCGTTATTCTCGTCGCGAATTAGAAAACATAGACGAGACGGCGTTGCTGAAATCCTGCCGACCGAATCTCGCGCCGGTGTGAAGAGAATGGAAATCCTCCGTATACGGTCAGATCGTGCATTGTATCACGCGTCTGTATATATATATGTGTGTGTGTGTGTGTGTGTGTGTGTGTGTGTGGATGGACGGTAGTGGAGGCGGAGGTGGTGTTGGTCGTGGTGGGTGGTGTTGGTCAGTGGTGCGCAACTTGTTCTGATCCACGAACCGCAAATTAACATTTTACCCTACCAACATTACGTATCATTATATAGCATATTACACGCAAAATTTGTACATTCGTATAAATGAAATCGTAAGCTGTAGGCAATTTGATAAATTAGTCTGATTTAATAAGATGATTCGAAATTAAAAAAAAAAATCAAACGAGATATATATAATGAGCCCCTACCGTGTGTGACGCTGCATCTTGTAGAATTACGATTACGCGCGGTCACCGACGACGGTACAAAATAATTGTACGTATTTAATATAAAACAATATACGTATAGTGCCGTAGTATATTATGACTTGTTCGTTTGGTGTTAAAGTTATTGGTGACCCCCCCCCCCCCCTCCAACATTTCGCACTACCGGTGTTCGTGATGACGTTATACTTTAACGGAATCGTGCGTTTTCCCGTCGACAATTTATTCGACGCATTCAAAGTTTCGGAACAATTCTGTCACACAATTTTGGTCGAAAAACAATAAACAGCAAAGGACTAGTGATCACGTCTTATCGAGCTTATATTTCCTTATTGTAACGATGATTATAATGTGTATTAGATAGATGCAGAGTGCAGTATATTATAATCACGAATTATATGCTCTGATACAATTTGCTGTCAACTGTGTTGATTTCTTGGTAAACGAGATTAATATTTTTATTGTTTTCATAGGTATCTTTAAGTATTAGAATGTTTGTATTTGAAAGTGCAAAATTCGATCAATTTTAAAACATAACATTAGCTGTAACATATAACAGCCATACTACAGAGATATTATACTAAACATTTTTTTCTTTTAAAGAAATTCCATCACGAATTTTTAAATAATAATTCACAATACTAAGAAATGACAATGCAAACTATGTGTTGAGTATATATTGTGGTATTTAGTTATTACGTTTTAATCTATTATTTATTATATTTTTTTCAGGAAAAAAATGAAAAGCTCTGAATGTATTGTGTTGCAGTAGTGTCTTTATACAAAGACGTTATCATCTAGATAGCTCACTAAAAGAGCACGTTTAGAATTGTTCAGTAGTCTTCACAAACAATCACGCAAAACATCAACCAAAAACCGTCAAAAAAATATGTTGTGTAAGTACCGCACCGAGTATGTTTTTTAGCCGAGGTCAGAACCATTTATCAAGTGTTTTGATTTGTTGTTGTTTTCTAATTTAATGTCATATCGTACCGAGGTGAACAAAGTGAAATGCTCTTCTAGCACCACATTCATACGGGGACTGAATTTTTCAAATGTAATTTGTAGATTTGTAGTTATTAGAATATTTTCCACCACCATTATTATTGTGTTTCATAAGATTAAAAATAAACTTAAATTTTAATAACAACGAATGTATTAAATTCCACTAAGTCACCGTTATTATTTTATGTCTTATATTTATGTCCGAATACCATTTTAGTATTACCTACCGAAAGTTTATATGTGTAGACTGTAGGTATATCAAGTAATTAGGTACCTACTACCTAGATTAGATATATGATTTAAATTACATTTTATAAAATCATAATTATAAGTATACTTTTTTTCAATTAAAATATTTATAATAACTCATTTAAAATTCAAGAAGAACATTTATAATTGAAATTATTGAACTATTCACGACTAAAAATACGCCAAAAATTGTTATAACAGGTGGCATATTTCCATTTATGTACAAGCAATAGTATAATATGCTAGCACATGCGTGAATATAAAATATCTTTATTTCTACTCATCGTATTCATAAAAATATGAACACGAGAATTTGTGATATAAGTTGCAGTGTTATCAAGACTACGAAGTCGTATGATGTAAATGCCATACGACGATCAGGGAAGGGATGGGTAATAATAAAATGCATAGTTAACATTGAAGATTACATTGGTGGGAAATGGGAGGACTTGGCCTCTCCAAAAGTTTTCATAATCTCCCTAAGATCGGTTGGAAAAATACTTTTGATATTTTAGATTTACGAATTTTCATTCAAAATGGTTGTAAATTGGTACATTTATAATAAAAAAATATGACTGGAGAATATTTTAGTAAATATTTCCTTTTTTCCACGAAAAGATTTTGTGAACAACTTACCACGACCACTCCGTTAAACGTACTCTAAAAATAAATAAATAATAACTTAAAAAATGTTCAAATATTACTATTATTGTCTGTGATATCGCACTTTTTTGCAGTCCGCTAGAATTATTATTGTACAAGTTCCGTTCCGGCCACGCGTATCGAAGGGCGTTTTTCGATTTACATTGTTAAAGTTTTTTTTAGTTTTAATCCATGTTCATGATTCTTACGATTTCTAACTTATAAACTGATGTATAATACTCGCATAAAAAAAAGTTATTTACTTTACTTACATAAAACCCTACGTAATATAACATGTATTATAGATTATGGTGCACCCGGACGTGTTACGCGACGTCAGAAAAAAAAAATATTGTCCAAACGTGTCACGTTGTTTTGGGGATAAAATGTCCAAGAGGTCACTGTAGCGTTTGACTTTATAATAAAAATATCATCGTGTAATAGAGAACTGAAAATATGTCGGAGCAACGTTTTTCACGCTTCAAACAGAGAGAGATTAGTTTTTCTATTTTTCACACGACGCGTTTGTTTTAGCAAATTGTGCGACGCAATAACGAGCCGTGTTGACGTACTCGACGCTCATCGCTATGTATTCGACAAACGAAAAATGTTATGTACATTGTACGGCACTGTAGTGTACCTATTATTATTATTTATTCGTATTGAGTAAGAACGAGTGTCAAAAGTGGTGTTTGTTCGTTTATTTAATTGATGAATAATATATCGCTGCGACTTGTGTTAAAAAATTCATGTTTTCGATATCGTTATATTCTTATTGAAACGACAACATATTATATCGTCACTGCTAATTGGATAGGCGTAAGATATAATAACAACAATATTAATAATAATAATAATAATAATAATAATCATAATCATAATAAAAATAATAGTAATAATAATAAAATACGTCATACTATTATGGGCTCATTGTGATTATAACACGCTTTTCCTCGTTTTATACACGGTAATAATAATGTTGCTCAAAAAACCAATCAATTGTATATACCTATAGAATACATTTAAAACTCATTTATTTGCTTCGGTAAAATAATTGCATTTAGCGCGTATTCTGTTGTAGATGCTACCTCCTATACAGCGCGGGTTATAATCCTCGTAGTAGATTAACATAAGTTTATACAACTGGGAATTATAAGTATTCGAAATGGCAACTTGGGTAGATTGTTTGCCCGCACCGTAATAACGAATGGTCAAAAAACAATAAACTGAACATCGATTTCGTATTAAATTATTATCTTATAGCTAAAACAATATAATGAATTATCAAGACATCAGTCTTAATGCAACATTATTTTAGTATGACGAATGCCATATATTATTATGTTATGTTTGTTTCCATACACGATAAGTAACAATTCATTTGGGAATTGTGGTTTGCATTGACGGATGCACCACGTCGAAACCGAAAGTTATAATTATTTTGATTGTTATTACCTCGAGGCTTAAAACGTGATCGAAAGTAAAATTATGAGCTTATTGTACAATCCATGTTTAAAACATATATTTTTAGTTGTACATACTGAGCGATTTCTGTTTTGATTATAAGAATAGTCAATATTATATGCATTATATAAAAAAGACGATTAACTAAAGTGTTTAATGATTTTGCAATATAACTTTTCCAGAGCTTACGAATATTGTTCCTTTTCATGATTCAGTTGAATACTGATTAATTATTTATTGGATTTTAAAGTCCCGAAGCAATTTTAACTCCACTGTTTAATGCTGTGGAAAAATAAACGGTTTTGTAATTCGTTAAATTCCCAAACTGTACGTTCTGGTTTTATCCATCAAGTAGATATTTACAAAAATTAAAACATCTTTTTTTTTATATACCTATATTTATAAATATAGTAACTGAAAAATGTATGACATTAGGGGTGACGTTTGAAAATAGTTATAAAAATAAATCATTTAACAATAGAATATAATTATTACTCTATCGTAAAATAACCTTGTGAATACCTACTTCAAATTAATAAAATAATACAATTTACAACATTATATAATACTTGGTCATTCGTAAACAAGTAAGCTATAATATTTATCAAATACACGAAGATCAGGAACCATATTTATTTATATATACATGAATAGTTATATATTTTAACCTTTTTAATCCTAGCTTAATGGATATTGTCATACCTAGATATTATTTAATTAGGTTGCTGTTTAATCCTTACGTGAAAATTAGGTTCATACATTTTTCAAACTTAAATCGTATAGTTCTTAAATAAATTTTACTGCGGTTAAAACTTTTTCAGTGTAAATTACCATGTGAAGTGTGGTTGTGTGTGATAAATTTGGTTGCATTAGGATAAATAGTTTTGAACTAGCTATAAATTGTTAATTCAAATTGACTTACAACTTACAATTTTAATTCAGCGCATTAATATAGTTTGGTTTTATCTAAATTATTCTAGGATATAACTTCAGTTGATGCAGATATAGTTTTATCACATTTGTTGTAACGATGGTTGGTTTATTTACGGTTAGAAATCAACCTATATTTTTTTTTTTTTAAAATCTGAAAAACACTCAGAGATTAAAGAATAACGGCCAAGCTCGTTAATTTAATCAGATTATTATTATTTTTTTCGTTGAAATAGTTTTACACTTCCTAGTTTTAAACTAAATCCTTTTATAAGCGCATCACGTCACAACAGGTTTTATACAAGTATAATATGTATATATTGTTTGTTAAATTTAAAAAAAATATTCACAACAAAATTAAAAACATTAATTTGCAAAATTTTATGTTTGTCCAAAATTTATTTAATCTTAATGAAAAAGTCTTAGTTTGACACTCTCCCGGAACTATAAACAATATATTTTTTTTCGAGTCATTAAAATAAAACAATAAAAAAGTTAAAATGCTTGTGAAATAAATAATAATTAACTTTGAATAAGCGTATTTTAAGCACACTTAAATTCTGTAACATTTTTTATATTGTTGAAATAGTGAGTTCTAGTATAATTTAAGTTTAATTCACTCATATTAAAGTTTTATTACACAAAACATCAGTGGTAACAAATTATTACATATCATAAAAGTTTTAAGTACTGTGGTAAAATGTTTAATATAATATATATTTTCCAGAACTTCAGACATCTTCTGCTAATATATAAATCAAAATATTCTGTGAAAAATAACATACATAATTTGGCTTTTGAATTTGGGGTTGGAAAATTCCTGAGAATATAACTTCACGAGAAATCCCAGGAATGCACATCAATGACTGGAAATATTGAATAATTCACGGTAATCAATTAATGCTTATGATAATTACATTATCTATTCTAATGGTGTGTTTAAAAAAATATAAATAAATAATTAACTTGTAAGTTGTAAGTGAAAAATAAAATAAGTTGCGATTTTCTTTTAATATCTAATTTAATTTTGAAACTTATAACATTCACATAGTGCTTATCACTGCACAAAATATGTCACAAAAAAACTGAAAGATAAGTATAGTTTTTAACAATTTTTATAAAATATGAAGTGATTAATTCAGTTCAACAACAAATAGTTAAACAAAATATATTTTTAAATCATATTGAAATAATTAAAATGTAGATTTTTAATTTGCTTACTGACTAAATTTATTTCAGCGTGGATTCTGTTGTTCTATTATTGTAAATAATATTTGCACCTATCATTTAATTTTAAAGTACCTATTATTAAAAAAATTACATACAAAAACTAACTTTTTTTTTCGTTGGTACTACCAAGTATGGTTCGGTTTACGTGACCTTCTGAGAATTCTCGATATAGTGTTTCCGTTTCCGTGAATTTCCGGTAGTGCCAACTAATTTTGAGTGAATCCCAGAATGTATACATTTTATAAAAAATAAAAATAATCTCTGTATAAAAATATATAATATATAATAATTTTTTGAATGAAGTCACCGTTAAGATTCATGCTTAAGGAAGTTAAAGCAAAACTTTTTTCTTTATAGTGTTTATACACTGTTCATATTACGCGTACATTTGAACTGTGCCATTGTGTGAGTAGTAAATGAACATTAGTGAGAACATGACTATACACGTTCCTTATCGATAATCAAGATAATGGTCGTAATAGATCGTCTATAATTCCAAGAACAGCCTCACACACACACCCACATACAAAAGTCAGCAAATTAAATGTTGACATTTTTCTGTTTATTAAATCGGTACAATATAGCTAAAAGAGAAAAATTTATTTTGTTAATTCACGTGACTAGCTTTAAATTTTAAAAAAATGTGTAGTTTACTAGGTTATGGAGGAAAAATTATTGATAGTTTATAAATGTAAGTATGAGTAAAAATTAAAAACACTTACATGGTTTTTAAAAAAGTTAAAATTTTTTTTAAACCTTATTGAAAACAGAAATCAACAATTTGCTACATAACCTAGAAAAGGGGATGGAGAATTAATACGGTTATTCAAAACAATAAACGGACATCAGGAATCACGTAAACTAATCTTCCACTTATTGGTTTATACCACAAAAAATACGTTGGGCTTCAACCACTTTATTGATACCAGATTACATGGAAACACGTTCACCTGGCTATTTGTAACACGGCACCTTGAATAGGCAATTTAATAGCTTACGTGCGTATTATCATTATTATAGAATATCAGTTTACAGTTATGATTTTTTTTAGTTTTTATCCCAAATATTAAACAAATTTGATTTTTATTCATCATTATTAGAAATTTCTATTTTAAGATAAATTGTGATATTATATAACACGTTTAACTCCATTTAAATTTTATAACATTTAAAATACAATATTACAACATTACAATACATATTTGAAAAAAATGCATAATAAGTATGTAATTACTAATTAGAACTCAACAAAATGGCGAATGTCATTGCTACGTGTTACAGATTTCATCGACACTGTACACATTGATTATGTACCAAAATTATGTATTTGTGATATTTCGCTCTAACGGTGGACTTATAAAATATATTAATTTTTTTTAAATTCATATTATATTATCTACAACATGCCCTGTGTTTATTCGAATTTAATGATTATTTTCCAACCTATATGCCACACTTATACTATATATAAGTTTAATTATAACCTTTCTGGTTTTCATTAAATTAAGTCAATAAGTGATAAAACGAAGACCCAAAAGTGTATACACACTTCACCTGGGGATTTTAGTACGCTCAGTTTTTCAGACAACTATTAATTTGAAGTTGTTTAGTTTGTAATACACTTTTAAAGTTTTTAAATATAAAAACTTGTTTTAGGCTTCTATGTGGACATTATAATATATAGTAACCTTATATTCTGTTCAGTATGGCATGTCTGTCTGGTCTCAAAGTTTTTTCATACATTTTCGTTACTAAGGTTACTTCAAGTTTTATAAGTATGAAAATATATTCATAAAGTAAATTTACAATATAATATGATAGAGATTAAACAGGATGTTTGTTTTAAAATGTATAATAATAATAGTAATATTAATTTTAGTGTACATAATTTTACAATAAATGAGCACAGTATAATAAATATTTTTATAAAAAATAGAATTGAATTTGAACAACAGAAAGACATACAAATAGAATTCCCAGCTGTCAATATTAAATGAATAAGTTTTGCAGATATAAATTAATAATATGCAATTTTTATAGTTTAATGTTAAGTGGGAGTTTTGCACGATTATGGAGAGGTTTCCACTATCACTTCGTATTTCTTTCATTTTAAATGAATTAAGATTTTAAATTAGGATATTATAAATTATCATTATAACAGTATATTGTAAAGACCACGTCAAATATTTTGATTTTGATGAAAGTATTTTTAGTAGGTAATTAATATAGATAAATTTTTTTTTGTTATTTAATTATACTATTAGTTCTTAAAATATTTAAAAAACAAAGATTTTCACAAAACACGGATAATTTTATGCCTCATAATTATATGTCACGAAACTTAAATTTCAACAACAGAATTACTATATGGGTGAAATACGGAGTGAGGTTTTAACTATAGGTATTACGCGTGTGTAAGATAGAAAAAATTTAACTGGCGTGTCATCTGGGCCACTGTAGTTTAAATAATGTAGTATACTAAATTTAAATATTAAACTATTGTTTTTTTTAATGTGAGCACACTATATAAGTGTGTCATGCACAAAACGATCCTCACCCACAAAATATTTATATAAACTGCACAGAACATATGAAAAAATTAATTCTCTTAATTTTTAACGATTTGAAAATCGACGAAACGATAAGTTTATACAATGTATACATAATATATTTTTGCAATAAACGTTTAAACATTTTTCTCACACTCCCCCCGAATATCGTCCACAATTTTTTTTGTCATAATTATATTATTGTGTCTCAATATAGTTTATTATATTTCAACTATTTTATTTATTATAATTCCAACGACTGTATAATAGCGTTTTACTATTATATACGGCGATGTATATTATATCGATATACCTACGTTATAGTTGTTGTTGTTGTTGTTGTCCTACGATCTGTTCATATTATAATTTAGCAGTGGCAGTAGTTACCGGCATACCGCACAAAAGGTATATATATTTCGACGAAAATGATCGGCCAACTCTTGAAAGCATTAACGCAGCCGACGCGACGATGCGGTTGTTGGTTACTTGGCAACAGATTAAACGATAGGTCGTTCAACAGATTATAAATTTGTGATTAAACTACACTGGTTTCAGTTTCTATTGAAACACGACCAAAATGGCAGTTATACAAAATTAATATACATATATTATTGAACAATTACTGAATAACACCGCTGCGAATACAAGCTTGAGTTAATTACTGGAATAAAACAATGCGTGTAGGCCAATAATTGCAATTACGAAGTTTTCTGAAAGGAATATTGTTATATTATCCCGAATCCGGGCCGATCAAGTAGGTGACAAAATCTCGTTAGAAATTTAAAAAAAAAAAATATTCTGCTTCCTAAGGTTAAAATAAATATTATCGTGCACCTATTCATCACAAAAAACACTACCATAAAAAAAATCAACAAAATACTATGACCTAAAACTAGACGTGTCCCCTAGAAACTTTAAAAGTCAAACGAATAGAAATATCTAAAACTATTCCATATAGCTGGTAAATGTTTTTTATATTAATTACGGAGACAACTTCTACCGAATTCGCTCAAAATACTGGGATACAAATATTATCAATTTATAATCTTTGCTCATAGAGTTAAATATATTATTTCTGTGTTTCACATATTTCATAGCAAGAAAAAAATCCATCGTGTAGGTACACGCGTTATTGCTATCGACAATACAATATTATTTATCATAATATGTTTGTTCGATGATCGAAGAGACAATGTTATTTTTTTTAGAATATAAAAACGAGCTGCTAATTATAAACTGACGACGTTGATTTTTTCTAATTTGTCACGAATTAATTTTAGAAACAATACAAATTTTCAACGGAATCCTACACAAACGCAAACCCTTACATTACAAATTCCTGCCTCGACGCTCAAATAACGAGCAATATAACTACTCCACAGCATAAGATAATAATAGTCTATATAGGTACGGTCTATTCATCGCTCGTAAGACTGAAGTATTACGAGAAGAGGTTAAGAGTTTAGAGTACGCTACGTCTCGATGTAAGCAGTGGCGGCGACGGTGGAGGCGGGCCTCATAATATAATGTAGGAAAATCGAAAATCTGAATATTTCCATCACGAACTGTGATTGGCTGCCTCAGGTTAAAATACGAAAAGAAATAGCAGGTACCTAAGTGGATGTTGCTCTGCTGTACAGTAAGTGACAATTGTCACTTAAGTGGGTCACTGTAATGGATGGTATTACATTTGAATTCAATGATTTAATATCATTGTACTTATACGAAAAACGCTTCTGAGCGGAGACTTAGTCTTTTATATTATGTTTGTTTGTTGTAACTTATTATTAATACGCTAGGTAGCTGGTAAGTTGAATTAATATTATAAAATAACTAAAATCGTTATTCCTGGTTATTTAATATATAATTTCGTCCAAAATTTAACTTTATAAAAATACTGTGTTTTTATATTTTTTAGGCTCTTTGGTTACAAAATAACCTACTTACGTAGAACCTTGTTTTCAATTTTCGATTTTCAGCTATAAAAGTTGAACATTTTATACATTTTTATCTACAAAATCATTTTTTAATTTTAAATTTGATACATTTTGTCAAAATTCAAACTGTAAATGCTTATAAAAAAAAATTATGCCTAAGTATTTTTAATATATAGGTACTTATTATCTTTAAACAGCCAACAGAGGTGGATAAAGTGAAATATCGTGCGTAAGTACCTATATAATATGCAGGTCACAATATATATTGACAAATCAAGCCATTTACAAAAGTATTAAGAACAGGTTCTGTCGGTTAAACTACGTCTGCTATTATACACGAATAGTATCCGATGTACCGTACACAATAAGCTACCTAAATCATTGAATCATTACAATAGGTTGTTAATATTTCTTTTTAAACAAAAAAAGCAAAGATTTATTTTACTGCACATGTACCATTGTAGTGATATGACTGTATGAGTATCACTACAGTGAAAATGGTCAACATTGCTTTTAAAATTTCGTTATTTCCAAAGTATGATATACTCTTAACTAAATGAATAGGTAATATACTAGGTATCTACGATTTAAAATAATACATCTATAATTGATTTATGACCGTTCATTTGTTTTTATATTAACTTCTATATTATAGTATATCATGGAAGTAAGAACTCCTATTTATATTTATAGAAAGGGCAGAAGAGGTACTAAAAATAAGGTTTTCATTGTAATCTCTGAGGTGTACGCGTTAGCAGTACCCTTTAAATTATGTGTGAATTATGACGTAAGGTCTAGTTATAAATCAAGAACTGAGAACTAAACATAATTTAATTTATAGATGTATTCCCCTGAATATCACAACTATTGGTCACAAATGATGGATATATTATAATTATCTTTATTAATAATTATAATATTAATAATATTGTGTGTATTCTATAATATGTCAATATACTCATGTCTGACAATAATTGGCTGTTTAAGGTAAAATATGATTAAATAAATAAATAATACAATTTTAGATTATGAGCGCGGAACGGTGTATTATTTTTTTTTTATTATTTATGTTAAAGCCTTAGTCCATTATTTGCTTGAATTACGTACTTAAATTAAGATTTAATATGTTTCATAAATAATAGTGTTTTTTAATAATGTCTTTGTCGGGGCCAAGTGCACTGCGAAGGTTTCTGGCATGTTGAATTGATGGTATATGATTAATGTATTGATTATACAACGATCTATGTTTATTTTGTGTATTGCATATACACTATAAGTAGTTGAAATAATACTTCAGTATATTTTTTGGTGAAAAAGTGAATCTAATTCGTAATTTTGAGAGGACAAAATTGAAAAATTTCAAAAAGTATTCAATAAAGTATCGGAAAAAAAAATTAATGAAATATGGGAATTTTTACTTAACCAGGTTTGGAAAAAATAAATTTTGTTTTTTTGGAGTAAGTTAAAAAAAATAATTCTAGACAGTTGAAATTTTCTATAGGTATACCATAAAGTTTTTAAAATATTTTGATTCTTTTTGAGCTATTTATAGACATAAGAAGTTTACGATGTTTATTACCTAATTTTTTTTTTAAATTACTGTCGATAAAAGTGGTCCTAAAATAATTTATTTAATTAAAATACAGATCCCAAGTATTGAAAATGTGGCCGTAGCATTCTATTATTTTTAAAAAGTTTAGAATGAAATCAAGATTTAGTATTTTTATGTACTTACTTATTTATAATTTAAGAAGATGTCAGCGAACTATTTGTTTTCTCTTTCTGTCCACGCGCAACATAGACAAAACGGATTTATGCAGAATCATTTTTTTTATGTTTTTAAGTAATCTTAGAGTAAAATCACCCATAACAAAAAAGATAGAGAATAATATTTTTGAGGGAATGACATATCGATTTTATATTATATTGTTATTTGACTTTGTATTCTACTTTTAAAATAAAAAAAAAATGTTGTACATTTAAATGATGTTTAAATTGTTTTTAGACAATATTTAGAAAAATCGATATGTCATGCCCTCAAAAATATTATTTTCTATCTTTTTTGCAATGGGTGGTTTTACTTTAATATTACTTAAAAAAATTGAAAAAATGATCCTGCGTAAATTCATTTTCTCTATGTTGCGCGTGGGCCAGAGAGAGAAAAAAAATAGTGCGCTGACATCATCTTAAATGTTATCGTTTTTTGTTTTTTTGTTTTAAGTCTATATACAATTATGCGTAGTTTGTACAAAAACCAAACTAGAAATCAATTATAACATAATATATTCAATATTATTGATCACTGATCAATTAGGTACCAATCTAATAAATAATAATAAATTAAAAAATACTTGTAGTCATTGCTTGTGGTTTATTAGATCACTGAATCATAATAAGTTACAAACAATAGTAAACTCAAATGTATAAGAATTATCTCAGAGTATTATTATATTGCCGACGGCTGCAACATGAAAATATGTAATATTGTGTATGAAAATAAGTTCCAAGTGGAGAAATCCAAAAATTAAATGAAAAATCGTTGTTATAAATTAAATTAAATATTTAAATAAAAGTTGTAAAATAGCAAAGCCAAAAAAAAAAACGATTTTACCTAACTTTTGTAAATAATCAGTTTTTATTTTTACTTTCCCGTTATTTATAGATTATCCGTCTGATATTTTTCATAGGTGAAGTACTATCATGGTAGCTTAGCAGAGTTTTATAAGTAAAATAATACTATATAAACTCTTTGTATTTCG
Source organism: Nasonovia ribisnigri (assembly GCA_027563435.1). NCBI lineage: Eukaryota > Metazoa > Arthropoda > Insecta > Hemiptera > Aphididae > Nasonovia > Nasonovia ribisnigri. The sequence continues at coordinate 46,053 of JANEHU010001231.1, read as the reverse complement.
CAAGTTATATCTATACGTGTTTTATATAGGAACTAAAGTTTTAATACCTTCTTCATATATTTGTCCATTTGGATACTTAACTGATAGACACCCGGTAAATATTTACCAAGAGCTGTTTGTCTTGTAGCTTGTTTCTTCATACTATAAACATCATATCTAAATCTAAGACCATAGTAAAGAAATAGAAAACTTAATTAATTAACGATAGTTATAAAGCTTAATGTAAATTTATGTGGGTAGGTGGACCTATACTTGTCTATGTTTTCTGCTTCAAAAATCGGTTCAACATGTTTTAATACACGTAAATATCATTTGAATGAAATAAAAATTTGAATAAAACTATAAAAAAATTTTAATAAACGTTATTAATATTCTGCTTTGATGGCAACAATATTACCTACGCATAATGTACTATAGATACAAGTTTTAGAATAGGTATATAATATTATAATCAAACCGAATAACATGTTAATTTCATGTTGAAATAAAACGAAGAGTAATTATTTTACTAAATTGATAACAATTATATAATAATTAATAGCTACGTGTGTATTGTTTTCTAACTATAAGCAAAATACACGCATCTTAAACTTTCAGTCTTTAGAATACTTTCATTAAGAGTTTCAAAAGTTTTACCTTCATTACTTCAACTAAATTATGTAAAAAAATTTAATTCAACACAAAGCTGCGATATATATTTTCTGATAATATTACAAAACCCATTATAATTTATAATATTATGCATACACTGTTTTACTATTTTCCATCAGTTGGAAGTAATTTTCAAATGTAATTTCTATAAAAGCTTGAGTTTTCCGGATTGTATAGTATATATAGTTACACATAATTTACCGCAAGTCACACAATTTTACAAAGTTTTACATTTATATTTTTAGGTTAAAATTTTCCAACGATATTTAAAAAATAAATATATACCTTTCACAAAATAGATAGATTTTACGCACTTACATAATATAGCGATAAATATTTAAAGTAGTACTTACTTATTAACGGTGATATAAAAGTGTTATAAAGGGTTTATACAGATTTTTTGTTCAATTTTTTAGTTTTCTTCGCTTATCGACAGTAGTTGATGAATTTAAAGTCTTGCAGTTCAAGTTGATAAAAATGTGCGTAATTTACGAAGATTTTTAGTTTTTCTTTTCATCCGGCTCATTGTAAAACCTTATAGTAGGCTAGGGTCTCCTCGCCTCCCCCCCTGTCACTCTTCCCGCCAACTTCGTCACCTGGCTGAGATTTATATTCTCTTCCATTTCAAACTTTTCTCAGTTCCGGAATCTCGACCTACCTTTCCAAACTCGACGATATTTCTCTATCCCATCTTCGTCTCAATCTGCTCCCTATTCACTATTTCCGTTTCCACTTCAGTGTATCATATATCAATAAACGTAAAGCTGTGATATATTGTGATGTATGCCATTATATTTTTGACTGTCCTGATTATACCTTTATCGCGTCGTACTGTTCTTCTTTCTCGCATAAATATATACATTTTCTTTGCCATATCTCGTCCATTCGCTCTTCCCCCGCCAACTCTGTTTTGTATTTCTCATAATATTCTCGTCTAATTTATTACGTCATAAACTCTGTCTTTTCGATTTCTTTTATCGGAGTTTTTCCTATTGGGCATGCCCTGTGTCGTTACACTATCAAACTATTCAACATCGTCGATCTGTAGTATGTATACCTGCTATAATATAATGGCTGTAGAAAAAATATATCGACATGTACTGCTGCAGGTTGCACGAACTTTTACTAATCACCGGTGTAAAGTTTTAACCGGCACAAATATTTAAATGATAATTAAACACCCATTGAAAATTTAACTCACATTTTATAACAATTTTCCAATAAGCTAAGATAATTTTCATTCGTCAAGCATGAGTATTGAGAATAATTTTTAGCTACCTATTACTAAAATAATATAGTGTTTTAAATTTTTCATAATAATATATAATATAATATGGTAGAGTGATCCGTTTTGCATGCTCACCCCACCACTAGTATCCTTTAATAGTGCATATAATATAGTATTTGTAATAATTGGTTTTTCCGTGAAAACGAAATAAAATGTGTCTATACATTGCACAGTAAAAAACGATTGGTTTCATTTCAACAAGCCACAGAACACCATTTAAATGGCGTAAAAGTATAAATATTTGAAAATATGCTTTTAAATATACTTAAAAATGTAAAAAATTGTAGTTAATATCCATTATGCTATTCATAACTCACCGAAAAACGGGGTGAGCATACATCTTTTTTAGGCTTTTATTATAATATTGACTATTGTCCAATATAATATTATGTTTTCAATCAATCCGGCAACAAAACACCGTTTTTAAGCACTCGTCAATTAATTTAATTGGTATGTAATAGTTTGACGTTTAAGTGGGGTCAATAATATTACTCGTCAATCGGTAATAAATATAAAAAAAACTATTGGAAACCATATAGTGCATTATCTAAGCGTATAATGGAACTTACATTAACTCCAATATAATACATAAATCAAGTCCCCTAGTTGATTTGTTAGGAGGAGGCTACACTAAGATTTGTTGTATTTTTTTTACGCGTAATAAAGCAATAAAAAGTTTGGTTGGTCTCAAAACTAAGACTTAGGCCTGCAGAATAATATTAGAATTTATTGATCTATTTACCAAGGGCAACATTCTATAAGGGAATTTAAAGAAAAAAATATCAATTGTAATTATTATGGTAACTAATGAATATGCACTGAATATTGAGTACCTAAAGTACCTTACACGAATCAAAATAGTTTTATTACTTTATTATTATTATAATTTTATAGATTAATGTTAAAAAAAGGGGGTCAAGTGGATGTCGCTCTGCTATACAGTAGGTTACAAGTAGATCACTGTATAATGGATGGTATTAAATTTGAATTCAACGATATAATATCATTGTATACGAAATACGATTCTGAGCGGAGACGGTATGTCAGTCTAGGATATTTTAAATTATATTGATATTGTTATTTTACGGTACCTGCTAAGTTTAATTAATATTATTCATATTATTTAATTATTAACATAAAATTATCAGTGATGCTAGAAAAATATTACAATATATACTTTTACTCGTTAAAATTGATTTTAATATGTAATTTCGTCCGAATATAAACTTAAAATGTCTGTAAAAAATAACTGTGTTTATATATTTTTTAGATTTTTTGTTTACAGTATGTACTATTTATTAGAATCTTTATTTTAAATTTTCAATCCTCAGTTATAAAAACTGACCATTTTATAATTGTTTAATTACAATGATAGATAATTTTCGAGATTTTGATGAATTTTGTCAAAATTCGAACTTTAAATGCTTATAAAAAAAATGTGTGGCTATGTATTTTTAATATTTTTTAATTGCTATTGTAACAATATATCAGGAGCCTTGCATTCAGTTTTCATTATTTTTGGCCCAACAAATAAAAATGTATTGGTATTTATATAAAAAAAAATAAAAAAGATGAAAATTTAAATGATCCGTAAAAAGCTCAAAAACAGTCAAAAACTCAAAACATATTCAAAATTAGATGGTGTATAGAAAATGCTTATATAAACATCCAGTGAAATTTGCATGCATCTACAGTTATTAGTTTTTGAATTGCAACAAAATAAGAAAATCGCTACATGAGAAATCGAATGAATATCTATAATCTTGTAAAAATTTGTACTTAAAATGCTCATAAAAATTTATTTTGACTTGCTTATAAACATTTTTTTATTGATAAAATTAGGCAAACTTATGAGGAATCTTGTATTCCATTTTCAAACCTTAGATTTCAAAAGAAAATTTTTATGAATTTCTAACTCAAAATAAATTGCACATTTTCGTCATTTTTACGTATTTTGTCAAAATTTGAACTTTGATAACCTATAAAAAAAAATTGTGACTACGGATTTTTAATATTTTTCATCTGCCTTTGAAACTATATATTAGAAGCCTACTATTAAATTTTCAAGATTTTATACCAAACAAATAAAATTTTATTGACATTTATAGAAAAAAAAACTAAAAAAATTGGAAATTGAAAATGTCCGTTAACAGCTCAAAATAAGTCAGAATATTTTAAAAATGCTATGGTGTTTAGAAAATGCTTATATAAACATTTGGTCAAAATTTCATGTATCTACGGTCATTTCTTTTAGAGTTATACCAAAAACCAAAATCGATTTTGTAGAAAATTGGTTTTCCGTAAAAATTCCCGTTTTCCCTTAATTTTTCATTTGTTTTTCACGGCGTTTTTGAAAACTACTGGGAAATTTTAACTTTTGACTCGCCAAAGTACCAACTAGATTCACTTTTCTATCAGAAAAGGTACTGTTTAAGAAAATCGAACCATTTTTACTGTCCTAAAAAGTGATGACAGACACAAAAATAAAAAAAAATAAAAAAATAAAAATAAAAAATTTAAAAAAAATATAAAAAAAATTTTAAAAAAAATTAAAAAAGAACACACATCATTGTAAAATCAATACATTCATCGCTCCGCTCAGAATCTAAAAAATGTTGAAGGGGAACGTGGGAGCCCGCAGGCAAATACATTTTTAAGGAGTAAGAAAAAAGTTAATATAGTTTTAGGTTGGTAATGTATAAAAAATTGGTTTAGAAATATCTGCAGGATTTAAATTCATAAAAAAAAAATTGAAAGGGGAACGAGGGAGCCCGCAGGCAAATACTCTATAAGGATGAGCACGAAAAAAGAATTTAGAAAAAATGTACATGACACTAGATTGTTGATGTTTAAAAAATTGGTCTAGGAATAATTACAGGATTTAAATTCATTAAAAAAATTTGAAAGAGAAACGTGGGAGCCCGCAGGCAATTACTTTTGTAAGGAGCTCCGCTCAGAATCTAAAATATTTAATTTTTAAACTGTATTTTTACAATATTTAAAGTACTTGTATAGTATTCATAAATATTTCCAAATTGAATTCCACTATTTAATGGTTACAATAATAATAATAATAATAACAATGTAATTTTGACAAGTTAAATACAAGAAAAAGAGAAAGGATTTAGATATTATAGTAATCTTTTAATCATTGTTAATATTATGAAACTACTCAAACCAAGATTGAATTCAAAGAAAGGATATTATGAATAACTCAAAACAATTTCATAAAACAGCAAAGTGAATTATTTCCAACTCTTATACAACTATATATATATTTATGTAAATTTTAGGTATATAATATGTACCTAATATACACCTAAACACCTAATGGATAGCACTAATATAATATTATGGTATTGTGAATCATACTAATCGTAAAAAAAAATATAAAGGATATAATATTATATGGCATGATAAGCTATCATTAGGGAGAACATGTTTGAATACAAATATTATGATAAAACGGAGAGAATATATATATATGTGTATAGATTAAAAGTAATGTTTGTATATAGGTTAACGAATGTATTTTTCCTACATATATACCTACATCTCAATGTTAAAAAATTCCATTATTTTAGCGTCCCGGACATAGTAGTAGTAGTAGCGGTAGTAGTAGTATGGGTTTTTGAGCTCATTGGGTTTTTTGCAAATACCACTCAAATAAGCTTTTTGAAAACGCGTTGGCTGTGAAATTAGATGTCAACGTTTTTCTCGTGCTATAGTACCGAATAACGTAAACGACCGTAAAAGTAAATTGCTTTCCATTGCATTTAGTGGAAAGGTTTCCGCCGACGAAGCAGTGGTGAAACAAAACTAATGCACACCCGCTTGCTATTCAATGAATCAGCAGCCAATTTAATTGGACACCGTAAAAGTAATCAAGGCATTAAAACCGTTTTTATGAAAACAATTTTTGATCAGTGTGATTTTCGGGATTAAAGATAATGTCATTTTTACGCGTTATTGCTGCACTATAGATCCTCTGCAGTACAATATTATATGTAAATGATAATATTATCGCATATTATTGTCGTCCACGTGACATCTGTTTTTTTTAACTTATCGCCGATCTGCGGTAGCTGAGTAATTAACTTGTAAAAATACCCACTCGACAGCCGTGGTTAACCATGACACAGGATTGCTCAAAATACTATCACATTAAAAGTCACATTTTTTCCTCGTCGACTCGGTACCTGGAAATTAACGAAAACACATTTTGAAAAAATAAAATCGCAACACTTCTTTCGTACATACGTCATCCAAATAGTAAGTTTATTTAGTATTATAAATTAACCTAGAAATTGGGTTACGTAAATAAGTTCATCTCGAAAAGAGACCAACCTTTAAGTACCTACATCTGGGGGTCTACTTGCATCAAAAACTGATCCTTGAACTACTGCGCTGCAGAGGCGCAGATGGAATTATTAAGGTTATACTTATAAGACAAGTACTAATTAGTAATTAAACACAGTAGAACACAAATTATGGTATCTCGCCGCAGTAACTTTTGTGTTCATTGCATTACACAAATATTAGTTCAACAACAAATGTATTCTCACAATTAGTAAGTAGATACATTTATTTTGAAAATTACATGCAATTTTAATATTATATCATTACATAAATTACTTTGCTAGCTCACAACCAAAACATTCTATCTATCTAAAAATATCAAATCATCCAGGATATCAATTTTAAACTTCAAACTGTTACCTGCTGTAACCTATCTTCTTACTTAATGAATGATTTTTCATGATTGTCAACTCTAAAAATTAAGAAAGTTTTCTTCGTTAGTCTTATAATTTGGATTTTTTTTTAGCGTAACTTGAATGGAAAAAAATTCAATGTAAAAAATGTCAGTTAAGAATTAAAAAGTAACAAGGATAAAATACATTTTATTGGTTGTGTATAGTGACTATATACTGTACTATATTATTTTCACTTAATGAGAACTTTCTTGTTCTATGTTTCTATAAACTAATGTTTCCTGGAAAACAAAAAGGTCATGACATGTTATTACAAATAAAATAATATTGCAGGTGGTAGCTACATTTATTTACAGAATTTTTTATTTTGTTTATAAATGTAAAATATATTTAATAATATTGTATGAATATCATATTATTATTTTCCAGTTCACACAAAGAATATAATATCACGCTTTTCGGTTATCAAATACCAATAATTAATTTTTATCATGTAGGTAGTAAATATAACCTGTATTGATTTAAAATTTTAACACCATAGTTAAGAACCAAAAAGTTCTTATTAGATCATCACAGTAAAATAGTACATATTTTGTAAATGGTGTTGATTTAGAACATTTTCGTTCTCCGGCTGTTCCTGAGGTTAACTATAAAGCTTTGATAACTAAACCTATATGCATATTGTATAAAAAAAATTTAACTAGCACCTTCTGGTTCTGAGTCAACGATTTTATAATCATATTTAAAAAAATCGTTTAAATCTTTATTTATAATATAATAATCACTATAACTAATCTACACTCAAAAAAGTACTTTTAATGTGAATATTTATTATAACGTAATAATATATCCAGAAATAATAGCGAATACACGCTATGCTGAAGTGAGTGGTGCGAGACGACTTCAATAAACCGCATGCAGATCATGATAATATGTATGTTTGTTTACTTAATTAATATAAAAGCAAACACATAATGTTGATATAAAAAAAAAAAGTTTTTTGTGAGTAGGTAAGTACATAAAAGTCATATTATCCATATTGAAGAGTTTTAATGTTTGATACATTTCGAATGTCAATAAAATACATTCATCACTTAAATCAATATATATCAAAATTCCAAACGCATACCCAATTCTTAACGTTTATAATTATTTTTTAAATTGTCTCGTTTATAATTATTAATTATTTAATGATAATATTTTATCATGGGCATGCGAATGTTTAATGCTGGTAGAAATAACCACTGCACCGAAGCTACTAAGAAAAAAGAAACAGAAAAAAATCATACGACGAACAATTTTCAATTTCCAATCTATGTATTATATTAAACCGACGCTCTGTACTTATAGATAATTAATATAAATACTTTAAATATTTACTTATGACTATTTTCGTAAGCCTTATTATGTTGAATAAATATAACCAGTTTTCGATTTAACAAAATATGCATCTCGTCGTTAGGTATTAGGTTAGGTCTCGAGATGGAGCAACGTTTTATTTGACATACAACGATGTTGACTAATACGAAAATTATATCATTATTTACAAATCATTCATTTAACTTAAATATAAGCGTATAGCAATAGGTACATAATATTGTGTGAACAAGTTATTCAAAATAACACAAATATAAATGTTGAAATATATTAAATCTTTTATATTCAGCGAGTTGCAACTTACAGGTTATTTGGATTAATTTCCTCCTAGTAATCATATTCATAGAATTTCTATTCCATTTACCCTAAAATTAATGGATATTTTTGTTTATTAGAGTTGTTTATTATGTTGTTTATTTAAAAATGTTGACTCTACTTCGTGTATTGAAATAATTTCCGCATCAATTACTTTTTTTGATATAACACTCGATTTATTTGACGCCGAAATGATATTTCTGATAAAGTGTCTATTCCCTAAATCGCTAGGTATGCAACGCGTTACGCGTTCTAAACCGTAACATTTTCATAAAAATTTATACTCAAAATTCATCATTCATCAATAAATTATCATTATTTGACTGTATATAATATAACCATATCTTGTTGATCTTCGCATTATTATTTTACATTATTTACGCGTATCGCAAGCATTCAATTTCTGATGGATATTTTTAATTTGCTTACCTATGCATCCTGCGCAATGCGCATAGGCAATAAAAAGATTTTAATGCCTCCTCATAAAAAAATAAACGTTTTGTAATACGAGTATTTCACGTATTTTCATAAGCGATACATCAAATTAAATGTCGCATAGTTCTATTTTTCCCTAAATAAATAATGGTAATATCGTAATAGTATACCATATTATACCAACTATAAAATCATAAAGAACATGCCTTACAGATAAATATATTGCTGTATACGTAAATATATTTATATATAAAAAATCATGTACAATACATACTTAAACTAAAAAAAAATCGTGACCTTTGTCTTAAAAATGTATATCCATAAGTATTTTATTATTTTATTAAAACTGAATTCATTATAAGGATTAAATTGCGTTTTAATCTTATTAAAAATCAAGCTTAAGCATTAGTTTTATAGTGCCTTTTTGACTATGATTGGATTTTTTTTAATTAGTTGAAAAATATGGTGATGACGAAAAATGAGATAAGCGAAATATGCTCGGATGGTGAGGAATTTAATATTTGATTTACTGTAAAATATTTTTTGTTTAAAGTTTCTTTTTTATTATTATTATTATTATTATTATTATAATTAAGAAAGATAATATATTTTACAATCTGTATCACTAAACCCAACAATAGTAATATGTCCAACCGATACGCACAGGACTCCTTGTTTGAAGGGTATCCATTGACACATTTTAAAAACTTGTTTATAATAGTTAAACGATTACGCCATCGTTAAAGTTTAAGCATATCAATACATAATTATATGATCGGAGAATAGAAATATTTTCATTCATAATTCGTGATATATTGACCTCAACTAGGAATAATAAGTAAATAATAAAAACGTAGGTTATATTCAACGATATGCAAATTTTAAACTATATATTTTATTTAAAGCATTTGTCAAGCGCTTTATCAACAATAATACCAGTAAGGTAGTAACCACTACTTAACACGTATACAATTTCGATATTATATATGTGTTGAAAAATGTTTATGGGATTGTTTCTTACATGCATATTCGTAACCAATCAACCAAACCTAACGTAATTCCTATAGTTATTATATTATAAGGAAATAATATTACACACGTACAATAATAATATTATTAAGATCAAAGATGAAAAGATGTAATTGTACATATTTCCAATGTAGAAAATAACAATGCAACTCATAATTATTATTAGTAATTTTGATATGATTTATTAAATTTGAAGGACAAAGTCAAGTTTTATTTGATCATTCAGGGTGAGGAATTCAAGTCCCACGAAACGCTACCCATATGCATAAATACCTACGCCCAAGAAACTTAAATAATGAATCACGTCATTTTTTTTTTATCGTCAAAATGAAATTGTCAACAGTATCATTAGTATCTACTTAGACTTGAACATAATATAATATGAGTACCTATGTATTGTGAAATATTTATTACCTCCTACATAATATATAGTTATATACAATGGCGTGCCCAAGAATTTTCTTATTACTACTCAATAATATTATTTTTAAATTAATTTTGGTGGTAATACCAAATACACAAACAAGAGGAGCTCGCCCGGCCACTGGATATGCCTGTAATTGCAGAGCATTATTCTTACGTTCGACTTTTGACACTATTGAATTCCTCACACAAAGTGAAAACGTTAACAAAACGCGTACTGCACAGCAAAAACGTACCCATATGTATATGCGGTGTATGTATAACACGAAAAAGGTCTTACCTTTCCGAGCGAGCTTTTACAACCGCTCAAATGAGAAATATGCATACCTCGTTATACATATTTATATGTAAGCATAGGTATCGAAAAGGTTGCCTCGGCAAGTAATAATAAATTGTACCTACACCCTTGCAGCAGGGTAGCGAAAGGGGACTGTGTGGACAGAGGAGGGGGGGACGTGGCATTTATGTTTTGGACCGACGGCGAAGACGACGGCGAGTCCCGGCGGCCAAAATGTCAGTTCGCGCGCACTAACGTCTCTCTGAAGTAATGCACTAATGCGCACGATCGGTGCGGATTAGTTGACGGCGGCGGCGGTGGTGACGACGACTACGACTACGACGACGACGACGACCTATTGCCATTTCTACCGGTCGGGCAACACGACGCGTATCGCACCGCATCGCGCACACTTGCACGCGCAGACCGTGAGGCGAGTACGTACACGTGATTGGTGAACATTTTTTTTTTTTTTTGAAAAATTACGTTTCAAACTTTATACCCTCGATATCGTGTGCTCGTCCAGCGACTGGTTCGAACGTTTATTTATCTCGTTTGATAATACTATATAATATATATATATATATATATATATATATATTACAGACGCGGTGTGGGTAGGATATCATATTATAATCATATCATTTCGGATATTTTCTCAACGAACAAATTCGAACCGCCATGATAAGAACCATGGTCCTGATCAACCTCGTCGTACTTGGATTGTCCTGCAGTTATGCGCTGGCGGGTAAGTCTGTTTTATCTCATAATATACGCACAGGGACGTGTCCCTAGGGCACGGCGAACGGGGACGGAGTCTCGCTGCGGTACCTAAATTTTAAGCAAAATTTTCAGGTTATTCAACGTTTACATAATTAAGACCAATCAATTTTCAGTAGTTAGGTGGACATCATACCCACGTGTGTTGTCTGTCTCTGTCTTACTAGTGCATAATATACCTATACAATTTCAAATTAGTTCATTTTACTCTGTAATTTTAAATATTAAAGAGAATTTACCTACCTACTATAATATTTTAAGTTTTAAGGAACAATTATTTATAAATATATTAATATTAATAACATTTATATGGTAATAAAGGCCCACGTCGTCGATATTTTTGTTATGATATTTAAATTTTGAAATGCTCGTAACTCGCTTTGAAATTAAAATTAAAAACATAAAAAAAAAATCCTACGAAGGACTAAGAAAATTTGTTTTCCTTGTTTGATAATAAGTCAACAGTGACAATGCATACAAAATAATACAATATTATTTTTATATAAAAGGTGTATGATTAAATATACTTTTTTTGTATCGATAAAATATACCCTATGAAGGCTTCATTTATAACCATTTTTTGTTATTATATTATATTTACTAGGTAATAATTATATTATGTAGTAGGTAGGTATGCAGGCACGCTATAAGATAACAAAGAAATATTCAAAATTCAAAATTAATTTTTAACAACGCTCAAGTATTTTTATTCTTTAAAACTTGTATCTTTATTATAGTCTTCATAAATTAATTTATTATATTATATTTAAATGAACATATTTTATATTTTAAGAAATGTATGATGATGATTGTTAATGTTTTAATGTTATACATTTACATACTTACATATAAATACATACAATATAAAAATGAGATCCAACTTATTAAGTATTAATGAAAACTTTTGTAAAGAACACAAATTGAAATGGTTTGTGATTCGATGAATTATTGCGTAAACATTGTTTTCATTAATATTTTTCTCAGTTTACGTGTTTATTTATATACCAAAAACCGGTAAATATTAAGTGAAAAAACAACACTCAAAGAGCAATTATTATTATATTGAATTATATTTTAATGTAAAAACTTATTCGAAAGTCAACAGTTTTATTTTTTTATTCTAATATTTATATTAGTTTGTTCATATTATCTCGATTCGTATTTTTTTAATTTCTACAATTATTAAACATCAAAAATTCAGAACAATAAAATACATCTGACACTACTTTTTACCTCAGCACGGTACTTGTTACGCTAAATCATACGCCATCTTTTTTTTATTGCACTGAAAGTTGTACTTTCAAATAATCGTATGTAAAATTAAATATTAATAATATAACTTTGTTACCTAGCAAAAATATAATGTTTTATGTAGGTATTCGGTTTTTTTTTTGAAACTCCTTAAGAAATAATTTATTATTTCAATATTTTATGTATATTTTCATTAAACCGCATACCTATATAAGCTTTTTATTCGTTAAAATGATTGATCTACGCATATATGCATAATCATAATAAAAATAGGTAGATACCGCCACTATTATTCAATGTCTATTTACAATAAGCTTCGATTTTTTTCATATTATATAGGTAAATCAATAGTAAATTAATATTTTTTTTTGGGCGAAAATCTAATTCATATAGTCCAGTTTTATTTCGAAAATAATATATTAATGCATGAGTTTTTTTTTAATTTAAGTTTATTGATATTTAAAATAATTTTTTACCCTTGTATTTTTTATGTGAATATATAATTGTGTGTACATTAATAACATCGGCTCGTGTTATATATATTACACATATTGTATAATGTTTATACATCATAATTAAATCAAATATTTATTTTAAGTTTTAAATCATATATATAATAAACTGTAATGTAATACTTTAGTTAAATTCTAAATGTACAGGAAAAAAAATTAACACAAAGTGTGTAATATTATACCTAAATCATTGTTATTGTATTAGGACGGGTAGAGTGCGTTTCAAAAAGCCTGATTTCGCCTAGAATTTTTGTAAGTAATAAATATTCACACAAGTCTTTAAACTGTAGTGTGTTCGTTTTAAAATAAAAATATGCTCTACAGTTTACAGCCTAATTGTATAGGTGGTGTTTACTATTTATTAACCGGCACATCTAAATGGACTATGGTCTAATAACTAGCTTTAATATAATATGCATTCATTTATTATTAAGTAATTGATTTATTTAATAGATATTGTCTGCGGTAACTGGTATAGTGGTATATATAGTGACTAGTGATATAAAATATGTATACTAAGTATATATTTTATAGGTAGATGTATATTGTATAATCTTATTTAATACTTTATATATTATACTATGAACTCGTATAATATTAAAATTAAACCTTACCTTTTCTTCTAACGTGCGATGCACAGCATTCGCATCAATAACTAAGCCAAATAATAATATATTTTAATATTGAACATGTCTTAAATAAAATCAAATAATTCGACTTTATTAATTTTTTTAATTTAACCCGCCCTCATATATAAATATATAATAAGCTATTAAATCTATAGTTATCGTGATCATACTGCAGATAACGTGTTGATTGATTACATATTTTTCAATATAAAATACCATACATCATTATGTACATGGGTACTTAAATTTTTCAAAGCATTAAAATTCAAAGTTAAAATCCAGAAATGTATATATTATGCATAGTTTTATTTAACTCGTCGATGTTACAAAAAATTAATGAAAAATGAAACTTGCACTGAGAAACAATACATTTTAATATAATAAATTGTATTTTTGTAGATTGGATTAAAAACATTTTATATACATTTACATGCGTTTATGATGTTCAAACTTTTTTTACCAGTTATCACGTCGTAATAAATCATTGAACTATAAAACCAGTAATATTTGGTGAAAAATTACGATACTTCAAAGTCGCCATGATTTTATTAGAAATTATGGTACAAATCACTAAATTATTTGAAAAATCAAAAACCAGCATTTTAAAGTACTGAAATATGTATTTAGCATCCAAGACATTTATTGGATTATTTGGCCTATACTTAAGACAAATATAAAAAGCAAATTTATTACAAAAAAAAGTATTTTCTGAATATCAAGAAGGTAAAGTAAATAAACTAATGAGTAGGGCTCGATAATTTTAGCATTTAAAATCATTAAAATAAGCGCTTAAAAACATAATTATAAGCACTGAAATAAGTGTTTAAAAATCTAAAATTTAAGCTAACATATTTCGTTTTATTATTGTCGAAGTATTCGGAGTTCGGGCACATACCTACGATGACGAACGTGAACGAGATTACGAGAATCGACTACTAAACTCAGTAAACTCTGAAATCAAAACATTATTTGTATGACGGTCAAATAATAATATTATTATTTACCGAGAAATTAGTGATAAACTGATTAACATGAACTCAATTATACTAATTTGTTAAAATTTTGTTTCCCCGAATTCCAGTTCTATTTTGAGCATTGGAATATTTTTGTTACACTGCAACGATGCACTTGGACGGCGACGGACTACGTGAAAATGTAGATAAGTTGAGAATTATTTTTAATTTTAATTCCATGAAAGACAACTTTGGAGAAAACCATAAAAAAAAATAGAAAAACTGGTAAAAAAAGCAAAAATAATGAGAAAAACTGAAAATAAGCATTTTTTTAGAAAAATTGTTGAAAAAAGCAAATAATAGAACTTTCAAATTTCATAATTGGACGTGTTGTAACATAACATACACTACCATAGCACTCTGCTACATTTTAAGTCAATCCATAAAAATAAGCAAATGCTGAAAGTCCCGAGCCCTACTAATGAGTAATACAAATACACATAGTTTTAAAATCAATACAGTAGTCCTGTTTTGATTGCAATCTTAAAATATGAATAGCTATATGAAAATTAAATCCATAACACAATAATACTTGTGTTCATAATAAATTATTTTAAAACATAATTAATTATTTTTGTTTTATGTATACACTTCGAAAGTTGATACATAACATTTCGCATTATTATTATACCTATCTACATATTTTTGGGGGGAAATGTGATACATATTAATTTCATCATTCGCATTTGTTCAGCCTTTATTTGACTTCATTGTTTAGGTATAAGGTAGGTACTTATTCAAATTATTCAAACCAAACTTCAAATGTACTTGAGGTAAATTGTGTTAAAATATGTACGTGTTGTATTTTAAGTTATAATTAAGACTTAAAATTGAATTAAAAACATTCAGTAGTTAAGATAAAACATTTGTTTTAATTTGGTACTTCAAGTTCATTATTGTTTTATTTTCAACCCATTATTTAAAAATAAATACATTTAAAAAAATATTAATGAACATAAAATAAAGAATTGTTTTTAGAACGATAGACGGAGTAGGTAGTTGTACTATTTAGTACCTATTTACAATTTTTAATAGAACGATAATTAAATCATGTCATAATTTCAATACAATGCATTGCCTTTGTTCATTACCTTATTTTATGCGCATTGTTATTTTTAAGCAATAAAATCATTCATTTATAAATACTTTATGAAACGCCAATAATAAGTCATTTTTATAGTTTATCTTATTTTCAATTACCGATATTATACAACAAATTCAAGACTTACATATGAAAAATAAAAATAAAAATTCTTGCAATTTTCAGAAAACAGCATGTAAGCATTTTTCTTTACTGCGCAAAAATCGATATCTGTGACATAACAAAGAATGCAATTTATAACAATAATATGATTTATCAAAACGTTCTTAACAAAAAAAATCTGTCGTATCAGATCTCTCAGCGAAAGACTTTTTCAATTTACACAAATAGGAAATCGACAAGTCGACGCGTGTACGGAAAATACGCGGGTTAGTTTATATAAATATATTATCAAACAGTAAATAAGGTGGTTCTCCGAATCAATAATTTGAACTTTTGAATATGATGTAACACGCACGTTTTACTATTAGAGCATTTAGTTAACTAGTTTTAATAGTGTTATTATAAATGTTTAATTAATATTAAAAATCATGTTATATTTATAAATTTGTATGATATAAGAACAAAACAAAACGATTATCTATAAATCAAACATTTTTCACGAGACCAACAATATTATAACCAATACATTGCATTTCGCGGTTTTTATGATTTTTTAAATGAATACAAATTTGACATAAATAATTAGATTCTGCAGAAGAAAAATATAAATTCAAAGAGCTAATTCAATCGAAAGTCATTTGGTCGATAATTAAAAATGGAAATATTGACAAAACTTTTTGGAAAATATTATTAACTCCAAATGTAATAATCTTAAAATCAAAAACATACATTACTATATATTTACTGCCTATTGTATATCATCTGATATCAAAATTCTATACATATCCCGTTATATAAGTTAAATTAATTGGGATATTTCTTATAACTGAAAACTTTCAATAATATACTGATGTGAGCACAACAAATATATTATTTACAAATATAACATTTATTTTCGTTTGTATATTTTCAACATTGAAGTAATTTAAAAAGTTTGAAGCGATTTAATTTAAATAACTAATCGTATTTTCCCTATAAGTTACCGCTGAGGCCTGAGATGAAACACGTTTTGGAATTGTTGAAATAGATTTGTCATTAAACATTACATTTATTATCATAATAATTATTTATTATACATAATATACAACGTCTTTAAAATATGCGAATTCACATATTTTGATGTAACTTCATTTCACGACGAAAGCTCACGGTTTATTAACCATTTAAAGAACACGGTCTGTGTAAAAATGAAATTAATCTCCCGCAAAAAAAAAACTTTATAATAGAAGCTTTAATAATACACATTTATATATTTTTCGAATAATTTCTTCACAAAATTCGAGAATTTGCATTTTAAATTTTACTTCAAAGAATATTATGTTAAATAAAACTACTATATACCAATCTAAAAGCTATTTCTTCTTCTTATTATTATTATTTAAATATCAAGGAATTTGTTATTACTTATATAAAAGTGTTTTAAACTTTTATTAAGATAGATACTTAAGATTTAAAATACAAACTCAAGAATTAAGATATAAATAAGATGTATAAGTTTTTTATGTTTGAGTTACAGTTACTGTACCTCATCGTGACTTTTATGAATTCATTATTACAGAAATATTTTGAATTGTTGGATAAAAAAACACACTAAGTATTTTTAAACAATATTGTTTGTTATTTTTTTATTTTTTTATTTTTGATAAAAATTGAAAATGTTATTGGTTATTATAAGAAATGATATGAACAGACGATTTCAAAACATTGATGATATTATATTATTTTCGAATGAATCGGACTTCTACTATATATGAAATTCGTAAAACCAACCGAAATTCAATAAGAACAATATTACACTAGGGAACAATAACGTGTATTACTATATAATATATTGTGAAAGTTTTTTTATATCAACCGATTTAGGAGATATTTTAGTTTTCTAAACATTACAACTGATATTAACAAGGATGCTAGTGTTTTTTTTTTTCAAAAATAACCGATTTGCGCGGAAAACAATCCACATAGAACTTAATACACCACATTTTTTAAAAGAGTCGGATGATAACTTTATCTGTGCGTTTTAGGTTTCTGTAAGACACATAATATAAAACTCTATAAATATTATATCCATCGTGTCCATCTGGCTGTACTTACAGTTAATTTTCGTGGTTACATATTACTATATAAGTTATCGAAATATTGATAGACCTAATTTTCTTTTTTTTATACCTTCTTGACAGCTTTGATGGTAGTTGAAAGATAAAGTTGATTATTAAATAATATCACATACCCAACACTTCAGACATGATAATTATGTACTTCAATAAATAAGTACTATATTTCGATGTAACATTTATAAAATACGATACACTATTATATCAATTGCTTTCAAACTACATGTAGAAATCAGAAAATCTAACAATTATTTTAGTCATGAAAAATATGATGAAAAAAATATTTAGCATATTTTAATAATAACAGTATTTCCTTTGTACATTTGTGCGAATAATTTTATTATTTATTGCTAAAATGCCAAAATAAAAAAAAAAAAAATATTGTAACACTAAATTTAGATGACCATTGTCAGGAAAACTTTAAAATAAAATAAATAAACAAACTATATTATAATATAGACAATATAGTAAAACAATATTGCGTAGGTATAAATAATTAGAAATAGTTGTATGTTCTATGTTATTATGATGAATGTTTTATATTATGTTTAGCACACTTTTTTTTCGATTTTGGCCCTCAACAATTAATAATATGTAGACTGTATAGTGTTAGGCGTATTTTGTTATTTGTTGGTAAAACCTTCAATTGATAAATAAAACTACCTAAAAATGTCAAATAGAAAATTGAATAATCAGAATTCATAGACAATACCAATTATTATAATATAATCACCATGACGACATGGCTTTATATGAAAACGCAATGAATTCTGATTTATTAGATAAAAACAATTATTTGAAATGAATTAAAAATTATTGTAATAAATAAATTATTTATTGAATTCTTTTTCCGTCAAATTCAGGTATATGACTCTAAATGACTTAAGTCACTGGAATATACCGTTAAATACTTTAATTAGTATATTTACAGCGGTAAAACCATTGTTTATGAACACCACGCATATTGTATATACAAAGGGGTGCCTTGGAATATGTAATATAATAATATATAATCATGGAACTATAAATAACCCCTTTATAAGCGGTCGTTAACGTTACAAATATTACAGCCAATGTACTAATACAGTCTCACAACATCAAACTTGTTAATGTGAAATTAAAATTAAATATTCCCAATATTCTCAATATTATATACTAAAATATAAGTTGTATGTTTTAATGGTGGGTTATATACATATACTTACGTGAAAATATTACACGAAGTATGATATAGGTACTTTAAGTATTATTTGTTTTGATGCACCTAATGGGAATTTAAGTCTGGCTTTAAAATCAGAATTCGTTCAGTCCATTTATGCTTTCAGATTCCCTTAGGTATTGTACTTTGGTTTTAGTGGAGCAAGGGACTTTAATTCTACCCGAAATAAATTATTCGCGTTTCCTAGGATTTTATGTTTTCCCTACTCGACTAGATAAAGACATAAATTCTACAATATGGGAATTCAATTAAGAACACGTTGATAACAATTTGGATGAGGATTAACTAATTTTCCATCAATTTGTTGAAGTAAAGATAAATCATTTCATCCTCCTAATCTATTGTTTTCATATTGAAAATTACCATAGTGAGAAAAATATAAACATTCGACACCAAACTGCACTGTGGACCTAACATTATCTGTCGTCATCATTATAATATTATTTCCTTTTTTACAAGAACCCTATTGTAAAGGGAAATACTTTAAATTCGATTAAATTTATATTACTCTTCGTCTAATCTATTTTAAAATATGAAAGCATTGAAAGCGTAAATTATGTAGGTAGTTAATACACTGAAAATATAATATAAAAATGATTGATTTTTTGTTTGGCTTAAAATAAATTTTGTTATACAGTTTTAAAAATAATTTTGTTGTTCTCATTATAATCGTTTATATATTATAATCATATGATCAGTTATATAATATAGTAAACTATAATAAGCACTAAAGTCTAAACTGTGCTAACGAACTTGAGTTGAAAGACTCAGGTATGTTTTTAAAATAGGTAGCGTAAAGTGTTAAGTGGGTAAAAAGACAATTTGATGTTATAAATTAATAACACATCCGTTGTCATCCGAGTGTCCGACATCCTTTATTCGTCTGAGAGACTTGGCCCAAAACGGAGGCGTGTGTCCGACTTGCAAACAATGTCTGTCATTAGATTATTTGAGTTTAAAAACGAGCAACTTTTATTAATTTACCTTATAGTTTGCCCAATGTCAATAACGCGATGAAATAATGTAAACGATAATGACAATTAACAATTAACAACTGTCCTAACTTTATTGTTAAATATACAATTTTGTAACTTGTAAAATTACTAATGAGCGATGGACAGTGTTTACAAAATGGTCGAATGGATTATATACCTGGGTAGTGTTTAAGGGACGGTACGCAGTCCGTATATTTTAATCGCACGTTCAACTTTAGGCGAACGGATAAGCTTTTCAGGAATTATTCTTTCGAATTCCGTTAAGTGTGAACACACAAAATAACTTCACACGTACTTTACGTCATATACAACTCTTTGAAACAAAAACTTATTCATCGATTTTTATGTCAACGTTCGTTTTCTTAACATCCTTTACAAACATTTATTTTAAATTTCTCGGCTGTGAATTTTTTATACTGCCAATCATTATCGATCGCAAAGAATACAATAATAATTTAATGGCAACCAAATTGTTTAAATAAATATAATCATTATTTCAATAGCCGCGTCCATTACTTGCTCGTCGTAAAATCATGTAGATATAGGTACCTACCTTTTTTGTTTATTTTTTTTAACGCAAACGTCACAATATTTTATACATTTAACAAAAAAATATAGAACTACATATTTCGGGTTTTTTTTTATTCTTATTTTACATATAAACTATAAAGTGAGTAAAATTTATCAAGTTTTGACTGTTTATATTATCGATGTAGTAAATACACGACTTATTGGTATAAATTATCATATTATTATAATATTGTCACGTTGATCAAAATAATAAACATAGTTATGTATAGAAGTGATAGAACTATAGCTGCAAATATTTTAATATAAATAAAAAATGTTTAAAACAAAAACTTAATAGGTGCATATTAGTTAGGTACGTATGTATAGTACCTATACAAATAATCTTTTGAGGTGGTTATGTTGCAAATATAATCAATTTGGGGATTTAAGCATTAGGTTATATAAGAGCGTATTTTTTCATATTTTAACAGTTTATACCAGCAAGAAATATTTTTCTCTTAAAAGTTCTAAGCACGATAGTCGCAAATAGGTTATGTGAGGTGTGGCTGTTTATACGTAAAACACGGTTAGGTTAAATTTTAAGTCAAATTTTAATCTTGAATAAAATACGGTACACTATCGAAACACTGATTGCCAATTTCAAAAATAAAAATTATCATTCCGAAACGCATACACTTTGTTCTACGAAAATCACAACAGTAATAGCGGAGAAAATATATGCAAATCGTGTTGAAAATAAAAATTGCACGAAACTATGGTAACAGGTTTGCTACCATATGTAGGGATGTTAGGTAGTTAAAAAAATGAGCGTGCAAGAGTAAACAAAGTTTTTATATCCGTTGTCATCCCAAATGTCGAACTGATTGCAGGTTTCCACTTGTTAAACAAATACTGAAGCCAGTAGACGTAGGTAGTAAGGATAAGTATACATAAAGAATTGAATAAATTCAATTTTGAAATAAAAAATCATTTTGTGGACTTACTATGCGATTGATGATTCATTTTTAATTAATTTGTTTATCGTCATTAAAAATAATTTTATGTCCTTACAACTGTAGGTATACCTACATTTTGACTTGAATAAAGTCACCTGAATTATCTTAATTACCTATTATAATTAATTAATATAAGAACATTACGCTTAACATTAACTTTAGAATATGTACTGTGGAAATGATAAATCACATTTTTACGAGGCAACAAATTAGATTATAATTATACACTTATTATTAATAAGTATCTACATTTGAAAATGTTTTCAATAATTTTAAACGTGCCAAACTAGTTTTTTTATAATTATTAATTTCCATACATTTAAATCAAATCATGTTATAAATATACATAACATGTGTGTTTGTCTTTTTGCAAGTGTGTATTAAGTCTAAAAAAAAGCCATACAAATTATAAATAATAATAATAATTATAAATAAATTATAAATTATAAGTTTCTATCTTGAGGTCGAATTTATATTGGTTTAATAGTTGATAATATTCACAGAATTCAACCTTTCAAAATTACCCTTTTTATGTTTTAAGATCATGATAATATTGTATTACCTTTATCAATCTTTCAGTTATTAACTTAGTACTTAGTTAAATCATCATCGCAATAAAATATATAGTAGGTATATTTGGTACCGTATATTTATTTATTAAATATGTAGAACTCATTCAATATTTTATTCCAACAAATGCAAAAAGTATGAAAATACTAATATAATACTCAAATAAGTAATCGGCATCATGCATAATATTATTATATTGTACAATGAATAATCACAGGTTCGACGCACACTTTTAAAGTCTTAACATCCTTAAGCAAAACCTAGACAACCCTAAGCGATCATCTATATACTTTGCCTAGTTAAAAAAAAAGAACATTCCAAGTCTCAGGAATAAAGCGTACTTTTGTTAAAACCAAAATCCAATTATAATTTTTTAAATTATTGTTCGATTGTTTTACTTGTACATATACGCTTGTTAAATAACAACTATACATGAGCTTTGGAAATAATATAATGGCATCTTCAAATTCTATCGCATCTAGATGAAAACGTATACCTACGTCTAAAAAGTTGCTGCGTAAGAAACTTTCTACATATTGTACCTAAAAACGTGGTATATTTTTGTTTAACCGTATTGCATTAAAACAATTTTCACGTTTTGCTTAAAACCTACAACGAGAGGAAGATAACAATTACAACAACGATAACGTAGTATTTAGCATTTTCAGAGAACTTACAGATAAATAAAATAATGGTCAAATAATAATAAATTATATTATGTATATAAATTGTTAAAAATGGTTTGCATCAAACACCTGCAACACGATAACATACAATCCACAATAATGTATAGACGTATATATTATATTACTAGCTGACAGTAGCTGTCACTCAGTTCACGAGAAAATCGGTGTCAGTGTGCCTATAGCTTTGTGAAATAATTCGACCTAGATGCGCAACCTCAAGTCGCAGATTGGATTTAGTACTTGGTATACTTTTTTAACGCAGTTCAAACTTCAACTACTCTCTAAGCTTTTCTGATATCTCTAAAAAAATCTCCGAAATTTTCGTCAAAATCAACTGTGTATTTTTTGAGTATATACTATATAATAAAAAGTATATCTGTATATAGTATACATATATATATAACATGCGTTTGGTTTTTATATATATTTTCTTTAATCGAAGCCACGTATAAACACGAAGATTTGATGCTTGCTTTTATCTCATCTGCTCGATTAAACCAATAGCAATCATTTATATTTTAAAAAATACTAAGTACTAATTTCTACCTAGGTACCGCTACTATTACTATTATAATCTGCAACTAATGTCAACTATTTTTAAGCAAAAAAAAAATGTTCAATTTCTGTCGTGAATTTTTAAATCGTTGTGAGGACCTCTGTAAAATGCGAATTATGGAAAATCCTTTCTTAGTGCACCTATCCTCCAGAAAATATCTTGTCGGCGGCGTGGTGTCGTATTGGTATCCCTGAGAAACCTCTTATTGACAAATCCATCAGAAATCCTGTGATACCTTTCAGAGGACGATAAACCTCCTGTGAAATCACCTCTACCGGTGCCGGTGACATCAAATTTATATCATATCGTTTTCGTTACTCTAGATTTTTCACCAAGTTCAGCTCTTTTACTTCCTCCATATATTCACGATGAGCACGCAGTCTAGACAGTTCCCGAATGGTTACCGGTATCTATTTATCTACCTGCGGTCGATTTAATGCTGTGGTGGCCTCCACATCGATGCTGTCATTTGTCTGCTTGTCGCAACGAGAAAACCTAATGGAAATTATATAGTTGAGTTAACTTTTGTCTACGCAAGACTGAGTAAAATAAAAAGTCTATCCATCTTATTCATTCGAAATAATGTAGTATTTCTCCGGGCAGCTAATTATATATTACATTATACATGATACATAATATTATAAGAAGCATAAGTTTTAAAATAAAGTTCTTTAGAAACCCCGTCTTTAGATTAAAAACTAAGATACTTCGAGTTTTTTAGAAAAAGAGAGAAGAAGTTTGAATCCCAATTCATTTATATATTCAATGAGAATTGAAAATAAGTAATAGATGATTTGCTTAAAGTTTATTACCAGTCGTATGTACCTATTATATGTGAAATGTACTATATTTTAGTGTCTATATACATTGTTTTTAAGGTATATATATATATATATATATATATTATAAGTATCCAAGTCTGGAGCTTAACTTTTTGACATCCAGAACATTTTTTTCACATGATATATTCATATTTACTTATGTATGAATGTATGATAACATATTTATATACACTTCCATAAGTTATTCACATTTCACATCCCGCAATAGAATTTCAATATGAAAAACATACTTTATAGAAACAGTTAAAGTCACTCGAGGAATTTAATAGTTTAATGTACTAAATACGAGTAATATCTCAAATTAAAATGATTGAAAATCCGCCCGTTTTTGCGTGCTGTTAATATGCACAGGTAACACAAATAAATTTTGTTCAAACTAAACATCAATTTTTTGTTTGATATTTCATTGAATTACACAGTTTAATGCCAATAAAATTGTGTTTTAGTTATATATACTAAGTTAAGTGCGCACTATATTCATAAAAATAGAATTAATCAAACCAAAACCATTGGAAACAAATATATATATAAATTATAATAATTGTATCGGTACTTATAATATATTTTCAATAATATGTACAGTTGTAATAATGTATATTACCTATATCGCATTGATGAGAGAATTTAATTACAAAAACACGAATCAATAAACATATTATATAATAAAGTTTTTACATTTCTAATTATCCCGTCACCTCTCGAGTATAATTCATTATAATATGCGCCTTCAGTTATAATACTAAGACCTTCACCACCGCGGAATTTTCAACAACGATATTAGACTCGTTTAGTCAAAATATTTGAAGGCCTCGCGCAAGTTCTAAAAATGAAAACTTTCGTCGCTTTTTCAACAATGTGCCGAGTAAACTTTATAATTATTACATCCTATAGACGTAAAATATACACGTACCTATATATTTTATGTCCTTATATATTTTATCTTCGAGCAATTATTATTAATTTTTCCGAACCATCGACGACGACGAGACAAATATATACCTATATAATAGGCACGAAACAAAGGCCCGAACAGAAACCTTTAGGTGGGCAAAGGCACCTAACTTAAATAATATTATTATAAACACCGGAAAAGCCATCGACCTGAACGTATTCATTGGTGTACCTGCAGTGATATATTATGATAATGGGATAATATTATATTGTAGAGGTCGGTCGCACAAGTCCGGAAGTCATATGTTATTATATAGGTAACAATATCGTGTAATATACATTTTACATCCGAGTCGAAGCGCAAAGATTGCGATGAACTCGTATGTATACTAAGTTAAACCCGAAAGATCTTTCACGTTGTTATTATATTATTATTATCATCATATTTTATTATATGACTGCGTCCCCGATTGGCCGTTATATGTATAACCACAAATCTATATAATAATGATAATAATAATCATAATTGGCTTGTCAAATACGGACAGTGGTCGTGATATATATGACACATAATATATATAATATATATATATATATCATTTATCCTATATACATATTATCATATAATATGTCATATGTATATGTCATATGACTGCAGCGGGCCGACGTTGTAGACGCGCGCAAGCCCCGTTTGATGATAAACAAATATAAGGATCAGTGGAGTGCTGTTTTTTTCATGCCGTGTCTTTGTAGTCTCGTTCGTAAACAATGTAAATATTGTAATAATTCGAGGGATCAGGTCTTATCATGAAATAACGCGATAGCATATTATAGTGTACGTAGTATGTACATGTATGTGCATTTTTTGTTTAACGCCGTGAACCACTCATTATTTTTATTTTTTTTTATAGGAAGGTTGTATACACCCTATAAAAAATAAAAAATAAATTAAAACAAAAAATAAAGATAACGAGTGCTTCACGACGTTAAACAAAAAATTTATTGTAAATTATTTTTTTTTCACAATAAGCGTACGACAGAACATAGTAAAATATGATAGTATGAGAATTAGCTGATACAAAAAGAAGTCGTACCTATAGCGGCATAGCGCCGACAATTTTTTTTTCGTCACGTAAGCCACTCGTCACTTTCTCTGTTGATTTTCTAGTTCGTCAAAAAAATCTAACTTTTACCATCTTTTGGGTTTTCTATGTCAACCCGAATACCCGATATTGAAATCGAATTCATAATCTAAAGAAAAATATTTTTTATAAAAATATTAGTGCATTGCATCAATTACATAACATTATATTGAACATCAAACTAGTGTACAGGTTAGATGTTCTCATTTAAAATTGAATTAATTTACTTACTTACCTACTTAATTATTATAGAAAGCAATAACACTTACAACATTTGTTAGAATATACGGTGATTTTTATTGTGTTCAACTGTATATAGGTACCTTATAAGTAGTACCTAATAAAATGAATAATATATATAAACACATTATTAATATTATATGAATACGAATGTAATGTCTGATTTTCGTTAAAACTTATATTATTCTTAATACAGCACGGCATGTATGTGTTACAATATGTATTGCTTATAGTTACTGCAGACTATTTTTTGGCGTATGGCACTGAAGAACAAATTTACAGTCGCAACGGAAAAATATATTTTAGTCACGTACTTGACAAATCGTTTCATTTTCCTCCTTAGGTAGGTACATGTGCATTATACGAAAATGATAAACTGTAGTCTTCAATATTTTACATTGATATTGGAAAATTTGTTAGGAGTAAAAATAAACTCAAGCAGTCGACTAAAAAAAAAATGTAGATCCTTGCATTTACCATGTTATAAGTTCATAATAATTATACTGGTTACAATGATACAATGAATAAATAAATATGTTTAATACATTTGACGAGATTATCGCAGCTTCACATTGCATAATAGGTATATAATAAAAAATCTCAACAAGGCAATACAATATGACGAAATTATACATTATTTCAAACTAATTTTATTTTAGTACTTATATAGACCAACATATACGAATAATACTTACGAGTACAACTACAATTATTATCTCGGAGGAAAAAATATTTAAATTCTTTTAAATTAATAAAGTATTATGTTGTGGCAGTGACAAAATACCTAGTACAGTGATTCTTTTGACAGCAAACACGCTCTCAACAAGTATTGACGTTTTTGAAAATATAAATTAAACCGGCATGCCACACCATGATGTGTGAATATACATTTTGTCAAAATACTAACTTTAAATGCTTGTAAAAAAATGTGTGCCTATGTATTTTTAATATTTTTCAACTGATATTGTGACAAAATATCAGGAGCCTTGTATTAAATTTTCACGCTTTTTGACCAATATTTTGAAAATTGTATCAAGTATAAGAATTGATAAAATAAACATGTGGTATAAATTTAAGTATCTAAAGTTATTCGTTTTTGAATTACAACAAAATATGAAAATGGGGCTAGAGTGGCACAGTGGTCACGCAGTTGACTACGACTCACACAGTCACTGGTTCGATTTATAGCAAAATGCAAAATATGAGTGTAGTTCTACACGGTGCGATCACCATTTTCCCGTGCTGTTGTCCGATTGCGTCATCTGGTTTCCAATTAGGTCCCACCACTGAGAGTGAAGACCGCACATGTGTCCTTTTGGAGAAAAGGGTAGTATTGAGCATATAATGATATGTATATAAATAAATAGATCACATGATCTCCCTACTACACAATTGTGATAAGCATTAACAAAGATCAATGCTCAATGTTGATGTGTTAACATATTTTACGACTTATTTCGGTTGGTTCAGATTTTTGGGATTAACAATTATTTTCAACAAAATTTAAAAATAAATCTGTAAATTTATTACTACCAGGCAGGTACTACCATGCACCTATACATTATACGAGTATACCTATTCATTAAACTTATTAGTTATTTCTTATTATACCGTGATTGCTATAAAAATACATAACTATGGTTACACATTAACTCCGTCGTTATCTAATAATTTTTTTATAAATTTTTAAAGTTCTCACACGCAATTTAGCTTATTAATATATAATAATAATAATAAAACAGTTGTTTTTGGTTTCCCTGCATTTTAGTGTTCATAAAAGTAATCTGAATCACAAATATCTATGGAAACCAATAGCCAGACCCACAAATACAGCTTTCTACTTTACTCTGTTTGATATACAAAAAAAACACTTTAAGTTAGCACTGGGGTGTCGTATCATCTAATCTACCGCAAATGGATATCGTAACCAAGTCCGACTTCCCTATTAATCTAGGTACATAAAGATTTTTCCTTGGACAATAGGTACACATAATCCGATTTGCTCATGAAGTTATTACACTAAAACTAAAATAATACCAAACAATAATCACTGTTTCTGATCCGTCGTTGCAAGTGAAATTTCCGTGATTCGTCCACAAAGTTCACAGACGTCAATTACGTATTTACCCATAAGGCCATAACGGTCTGAGGTACACTCCCATCAAAATATAAACCAGACATATCTATAATCTCGTCTCGGGTTATTAATATTATTTGCTTAAAAGAAAATTCATAATCTAATTCGATAAAAAAAAATGCAGGAAATTGTGTAGGTTCTAGGTTTTATAACACTATCTATCTATTTTAACCTATTAAATATTATTCTTGAATAAAATTACAGTTATCAACAATACAATATAATATATGAGTTGTAATAAAAGATCACATAGCACGTGCTGCACGCCTGCACCTGTAATATATGTATTTTAACCTATCGGAGTATCGAGCATTCGGATGTGTAGGCTTTGATATCGCAGCATATTCGTGTGTGTTTATTATTATATAATATACGCTCCCAATAACACTATTATAATATAATATTTTATTATTTCAATGTCGTATTACAGTGAGCTGTACGATGGTTAAGAAAACATTGGTTTTATTATTATTCAAAAACTTCCTTCTTTTTTATAATTTATAATAATAATAATATGTATGTATATAAGCTGTTTGTATAATCGCGATATCATGCTAATTCCGGGTGTTTGTTCAGTTTGTTATTAATAATACGAAGTCGTGTATACATAGGAGGGTATAATATTAATAATAATAATAAATAATAATAATATGAAATACGATTAACAATTTTACAATTTCAAAATATAATTATTAAAAATGTATTTGTAGTATGGACAAAGACTGAATATGCGTATACAAATTCATCTATACTATGCATTTCGAACTTTATATAGATTTTTCAGATCGATCGACAGTTGTGGGACACCCATCCATTAAACGCATCACAATTATAGTTGCTTTAACACCCAATGGCCTATGTTGCCGCGAGTTAATTAATTTTAAAAACTATAGTTTGTAGTGTCAAACCATAAACGTTGACTATAGTTTTTTCACCCACAAAAACTAATATCAAATCACACATGACACACAATTAAATATTAGAATAGTATCATGAATATCATAATGAAAACTTTATTATACATTGAACAAAAATATGGAAAAATAAATACATTATAAATTAGTATTTCATATGTTTATTACATGCTTATGATATTCTAATAACAGAGTTATATGATATATTATTTTGAGGAGTGACATATTATGCTTCTAGAGAACATAGTTATTTGGCACAACTTAAATTCTGTGTAATTTATGTTCGGATCTTAAATATGATGTATAAATATTGGAAATTGCCAAGAAAATAAATAATAATACCTATTTCTATAATATAGTGAACTATTGATTTTCCACGTTTATTTTTATTTGTTATATAAAAGAATTTATTCCGGGTTAAAGTAAAAATAAATAACATAGTACTTTACGAGAAATACTGTTAACCTTTCTTTAAAAACGTGTACATAAGTATATATAACAAGCAATTTCTTTTTATTAAAAGATCAAATTATAGAGCCATAATTTGTTTAAATTTATTAAAAATTGTAATTATATTATTGGATTAATCAATGAATAAATTTAATTATAAGATACTTCAATGATATAATAATTACATTTTTAAAGTTTAAAACGGCTATTTAACAAACAATTTAAGTCAATGTTGTTGAAATAGACATTTTGGTTTAAAAATAATTTTTTTGTCTAATTATTATTATCCAAGTACCTATAATGTAATGCTAACACGATGGTCATTTTTCAATAGATAACTGTAATTATTAAATATATTTTTGAAGAACTATACGATAGTAAGCAAAATGGTATATTTTCTGAATATTGAATACTTTTAAAATTAATCATCTATAATATTATGATTTTATAAAACAGTAAACTGTAGCAATACAACATTATAGTATTATATTATTAAGTAACGTTTCAAACGTTTTCGCTATTTTTTATTAGTCTTTAGGTATTTCGAAAATCCTAGTTCGGTTGAATAAAATTCATGCCCAATTTATTATTATTAATTGATACCATAATATCGATTTGTATATTTATTAAATCGTACTTTCTAATGTGCGTACCTCTCTGTACTCTAAAATCCTTCAGTTATATAGTTTGAATAATACGCGTAGTATTTAATCGACAGTTGATAGCGAATGTCATCGATAAAAAAAAATCACCCACTGTGCACCACTTCACCTATACATAAATAAAATATTCCGAAAATTCATAAAGCTACATACTTATTCGTTTCGAATATTTGTATATAGTGCATTTTGAGTTCTGCACACACTGCGCTTGGTGTTTATAAAGTGCACTCAAAAACATAGGGTGAAAGGTGTCGTCAATGCGTATTAACATATAATGGCACTCAAAGACTTCGTTTTCTGCAGTCTGGGTACCGTCTACCGTCATTGTCCCATCATCTTAAAACGTATCTATATATGTAGGTGTGTGTGTGTATAATGCACCACATACCTATATAGTACGAGGTACTCCGCAGAGTAGTATCGTGGCCTTGAAAATAATGCGTTATACCTGACTTTTTGGTATGCAAATTACATGAAATAAATCTACGAATCTCGCAATCAAAAGCACGTAACCCGCATGTTTATAACATATACATATCTATGTATATATATTTATATATAGCTACATCAAAACCACCAAAATGTATTTGACACTCGCGTGCTTTTCATTATCTTCTCGGGCGCACTCTTATAATATACTTATATATATTATGTATATACACCGGTATATAGCAAGTATATAAAGTAGCTAATTAAGTCCAGAATTTCGTTAGCGGACGATTTTCGGTGCGACTTGACTTCACTCTATAGGTATAAATTATATTTTATCACGTTGCCGTATCACATACTGCGATATTATAATATAGAAGTGTAGGTGTCGTACTGCAGCAGTAGTCTCATATTATTTTACTATTTTATCGCGCCGCCCGTGTCAAAATGAATAAAATGTGCGCGCGCACATTGTTGAGAAATTATATGAATGTCCGACAGACGATTATAATGTTGTATGACGGGAGAAAAATAAAGTACACACAGGAATCATATTTTTTCATCGTCGGACCATACTGTATAGCGCACAGAGTTAAAATATAATATACAAACACGAGTACATGTCATCCACACAAATGCAGGAGCTCTATCCGTTGTTCCTACATCTACGTATAATGTTACAATTCACCAGCGAAAATGTCCCCATCTCGGTTGGTACGAACATTACGTACATATTAATATATTATTATATATAGAAAGCGATCCCGAATACCAATACACGTTGTTGTTGTTGGTTTGTTATAATATGCGAACTGCCATAAGAGAAAAAGACCGTATAGTCTCTATAAGCAACATTTTTTTTCCGCGTTGAACGTATTTTTAATTTAAATCGTAAACCTGACAACGGCGCTACCACGTGTATCGTTTAATTTCAGCTGCAGTTCACATTTTATACGTATTATCGATCTATATATATAGTTATACTTATTTTACCTATATAATATGTATCGATATATGCGTATATATTTATATATATTATGTTACGCCCAGCGGTTGTAAAATAGTTCCATACATGAAATGGCCAATTTTTTTTTACTCAGTTCGTGAAACGGACAGTCTAGTTAGGTCATTTCATGAACTATACAGGGCGTATTTATTTATTATTTTATGCAGCACAATTCACCGCGAACCGGACATGATGAAAACCTTCCCGGTTCGTGAATTAAACAACAATAATGAATATTAAAACAAACAAGTATATAATTTGCATAGACGATAATCTTCTCAATGGCTGACAATAGCTAGTGTCATTCGATTAGGATTCTGCCAGTAATACCTCTTCGTCAGAGTTTCTTACTAAAATAAAAAAACTAAAATTTCGGAGAACGATTAAAAAATATAATATTCCATACATGTTAATTGCGATGGTAATTTAGATAAAATAAGAAAGTCGCTACATCAGAAATCAAGTGAATTTCCAATGTAGTAAAAATTTAAACTTCAAACACTCATAAAATTTTAATTTGACTTTCAGGAAGATATTTTTTTTGAAAAAGGTAGGCAAACTTATGAAGAATGTTGAATTAAATTTTCAAGTCCTAAATGTAAAAGGAAATTTTTATAAATTTCTTACTAAAAATAATTTGCACATTTTCGTGAATTGTACGTATTTTGCTAAAATTTGAACTTTAAATGCTTATAAAAAAAAATTGTGACTTTAGATTTTTAATATTTTTCAAGAGTTATTGTAACAATATATTAGGATCCTTGTATTAAATTTTCAAGCTTTTTTACTTAACAAATAAAATTTAATTAACATTCATAGAAAAAAAAACCTAAAAAAATAGGAAACTGAGTATGTCCATAAGCAGTTCAAAACAATTCAAAATATTGTGAAAATGTTATCGTCTATACTATAAACTCTATAGAATATGCTAATATAAGCAACCAGTGAAAATTTCATGTATCTGCGGTCATTTGTTTTAGAGTTATACCAAAATCAAAAATCGATTTTGTTGAAAACCAATTTTGCGTGAAAATTCCCCTTTTTTCCTAATTCTTCTTTTGTTTTTCCCTTCGCATTTTACAACTATTAAGAATTTTTTACCAACTAGATTCACTTTCCCATCAAAAAAGATACTATTGAAGAAAATCGAAGCAGGTGACTATACCCCAAAATGTGATGACGGACACAAAAAAAAAACTCACATCATTGTAAAATCAATGCATTCATCGTTCCGCTCAGAATCTAAAATAGCATCGAACAAGATTGGGAAACAATAGAAGCATGAATGATTACACATACAAATAAAAAACTTAAGACATTTTCAGTAGGTGATTGATTGTGTAAATGTGGTTGTGCCACGATTTGATCGTGTCAGTGCAGATTCCCCTATAATATTAATTATTATTATTGGAGTAGTAACAAGTAAACAATAATAAACTTATAAAATTGGAACTCTATGGGAAAAATTGAAACATGTATTTTGCGTAGAAATGCACTGAAGATGCATAGAGGATTAGAGGACTGAAGATGAGTATTGATGAAGACGTAGCAAAATAAGAAACATGTTATAGTTTACGGGAATCATTAAACATTATGTCGGTGGAACAGAACAATTATATAAGATACCAAAAATGATCATGTACCCAAAAGAGGTTAGGTTAGGTTAAGTCTTATTCTATAATAAGAAGTAAAAATATTTAATATAGTATATTGGTATTACACGATTAAAATAAAGTTTTTTACAAAATATTGTAATTTTTTTTAAAATTATTATTTAAATTTATTTTTTGCAAAATAACTTATATAATATGTTAATGTATTATTACGGTTTTATAGAAAATATTGAAATTGTTTTAACTAAACTTTATAAGCATGTATAGGTACAGTGTATAAACTGTGAAAGAAATTACCTATAAATATGCCCAGTTCATGAAATGCACACAGATAGCCCATTTCACGCACTGAGCAAAAAATTGCTCATGTATTAGACAATTTCATAACCGGGATGTAACATATATAACATATAGAATTGCTCCATATAATTATAAACTATGTAGATCGCCCTGGATCGCCGGCGGCCCGTCCATCTAACCGAGTGAAAATTAATTAAAACCAAATACGCCGCGCTCGCAAGTAAACCCGTTAAAGAATTTGTTACAAAAATTAATTTTTTTCCTTAAGTTAATAGGTACATTGGTTAAATATATATTTTTGTATATGTTTTATACAATCAAATGTGAATCAATGTCCAACATAATATAATAGTATATATTAATAATATAATATAATCACTACCTAAAATTCACGAATTGTACTACTATACACACCAGCTAGTTCCACTCCCCAAAATATTTAAAAATAATAGACCCGTGTGCCTACTGCACACTTTTTTAATTTCTTCTGCACGTTTCATATACTTGGTACTGCACATAGTACGTGCTACTGCACACAATTTTAGGCCCCGTGAATATAAACCACCTATACATACGGCACCAGAAATGTCGAATTTATGCGAATATACTACTGCACAATATATTATCATAATATTTAGATATGTGGCTCACGATTAGGTAACGATAAGTTTTTAGCAAAGGTATTATATAGTATGGGTATAATACAATCATAAAGGGATGTACCTATAGTTTAAATGTTTTCTTCTTTGGCGTCCTGCCAATTTATCTCGTATAACGGCCATCATTAAAATTGCACCACTGCGCGCCGTATCGGCCTCGTATTCACTTGTCGCACAGCATAAAGCCGTGACCGTTTAATAAAATATACCTTATATTGCTGCAGTTTTCCTTGAAAATACAATGATGATATTTCAGATGAAATAAAAACGCTTAAGGTACAAAAGATTTGTAAAAATATTTTCGAGATTTTTATACGATTAAACATTATATATTATTTCCCTTTGTTTTATTTCAGAACAAACACGCTGGCGGGTAATATATAGTGTATAAATATTTTCCTTAAATATACATTGTTGCCGTATTTCACTAAGGATTGTGTATACACAAAAGTCGATAAATAATTAAAAACTGACTGAAAATTAAAAAACCGTTCCTTTCAAAGTTTGTTTTACAAACACAAATCACCGTCATCGTGATAAAAATTATTGTCTTTCAATTTTTCATAATATCCACGGTATCGCGATTCTTTATTGTTTGTTCAACAATGTCTTGTCAGCGGATAGTGATACGTTTATCGTATACGATATTTTTTAGGTTAATATTGGTACTTTTTTTTTATCATTAGTTTAAGGCTTTGACGACTGACGCTATTAGCCTGTAAGGTTGGTAGGGTTGGTACGGTAAGATTGGAACTGTTGGTACGGTTGGCTAGGAGCATAATGACGTGTATGTGTGTCGAGGTTTTGGCACACTACGAACCCAGGTGGTCACCCATCCGAGAACTAGTGGCAGCGGTTAAAATTCTGCATCCCAATTACTTTCTTGTTATTAAATCTTACCTCTCCGATCGACATTTTCAAATTCACGTCGGTGATGCTTTTTCGTTCATAGCCAATATATCTTCCGGTGTCCCCCTAAGGGGTATTCTATCTCCTATTCTTTACAATATTTACGCCTCTTACCAACAAACAACCCCTTACACAATAGTTGCTGACTATACACGGATAACAAGGCCATCTTATATATTCACTAAGGCCCTCCTATAGTATTACAAAATCTCCAATCTCACCTCACTCTAATGGGAGTTTGGTACACTAACTGGGGATTTAAAATCAACCATTCAAAATAATCTATTCATACGACGTTCACCTTCAGATTAGCTCCCTGCAGCCGTGACGTCTTTATTTATGGCACCCAAATTTCAAATGCTCTAAATTCTAAATATCTTGTGCCAACCCTAGATAAAAGGCTGAACTGGGCCCAGCATATTAAATCTAAAATAGAAAAATTAAACCTACGGTTATACCTACTAAAAACCTGATTAATAATATCAAACATACATACGTAAATACTTAACTTATCATTTATAAATTCTTACTTAAACCTATATAAACACATGGCTTGTAACTTTGTTGAAATTATAAGAAGTCTAACATAAACAAAACATAAACTTTCCAAAATATAACATTAAACAAATTAGTAATTACTAATGCCCCTTCCCACGTCTCTAACCATAATAGCCACTCAGACATCAAAATTACTTTAGTGTATGATGAAGCTAAATCATATTACAAACGTTTCCACCTTTACTTGCTTTCTCATCCCAATCCAATAGCTAGAAATGTCGCTACTCCAGTAATTCCCAGTAATCCTCCAAGGAGATTAAAACATAAATAGTGTCCTTCAGACGTGAGCTTCGCTAATGGGTGACTGCTGTCATAATCATGTGTTATGTTTAAGTAATCAACCGTTAAAAACCGAAAACGATATAGAAACTGAAAAATGGAATCGAAATCATCAATACCAGTA
This sequence comes from Nasonovia ribisnigri, assembly GCA_027563435.1. Lineage (NCBI taxonomy): Eukaryota > Metazoa > Arthropoda > Insecta > Hemiptera > Aphididae > Nasonovia > Nasonovia ribisnigri. The sequence goes on along the minus strand of JANEHU010001231.1, from coordinate 9,336 downwards.
TTAAAACCAAAATCAAAATCGGAAAAAATAAATGCAAATATCGGAAACCATAATCAAAATTGGAAAAGATAAATACCGGTAACCGAAACCAAAAAATTTTCAGTTTCAACCTCTGCTTGTTTGTATGTTGTCCTGTATCGCATTCACTCATTGTGCCACTTTACATTACTTTCCTATATTGTAAATTTCAATAAAAGTAAAAAAAAATGTATATTAGAATTTGTCATGAGAATCATCGATTATGAAAAGTTATCGTTGGAAAGCTTTTAAATATATATATTAGGTACTTACCTTTACTGCGATTAAATTTATAAAAGTACCAGCAAACGGAATTACATTCCACGAATACTTTTTAATTTTGCTCACTTGTCATTTTCGGCGAAATCATAAAAAATAAAATATTAACGTCATCTGCAGCTGCAATAGAACTGCATATTCTATAATATGCTGGTTACTCATACTGCCTTAATTGGATATCACAAGCATTCGTATTATATTTTACCTACACAGTACCTTTTTATAATTTTATTTTGTTATTCCCTGCAATATTGATGATGAAAAATAATATTCTCGGTATAAGTTAGAGGAGATCTATAATGAGAACATATTATTATTCCCAAAAGATCCCTCATATAATATTTTGAAATTCATTTTCATTTGTTCTTTCTATATACTCCCTTGGTGGCCTATATATAGGTAATGTTCACGTCGTGGGACATAATATTGTATAACTCATTTGCAATAGGTAACCGGTATAAAAATATAATATGATTTTTTTTGCATTAATTTTTTGATCGTCAAAACTTATTTTTAGAAATGTATTCAATTTTTAAAAAAGAAAAAAGAATTTATACTAAATAATTTCTGCAACTATTCTATACTCGGGACCAACAAGTTCATGTGCAGGTATGGACGTGTATAATTTATATAAATTTACCTAACACGTAAATATTACAAGTAAATCTTATGGAACTATAGATTATAGATTACTCGTAGGTGTGTATCGTGCAGAGTCTACCTGAATACCTAAGTTCTGCGTGATAATTCCAATAATATTATATTAAGTATTATTATAAATTACAATGGAAATAATCAAATACACGCGATTATATAATATACAGCTGGTACTATGTTATAAATTATCATAATACCGTGATCAATGCAAGTCTCATCTAATGTCGTGTCGTTTCGGCAATGTTATCCATACCGCAAACTGATGCATGTGTTCGTCGTTCGTTTTTTAAACGAGTCACACAAATCAGTGGTAATACATTTTATACCGCGCAACGGTCGCGGGGTTACGACTATAAAATACGTAGGTATCAAAAATATTGCAATCGTTACCTATACCTGTATTATAATATAATAATAATATTATGCATAATATCAGTGCAGCTGTTATTATAATATTGTCGTCATATAGGTACCTACGTTTATATATTTTCTTTGAAACCGTCCCGCCAGTATAACAAGAAAAATGTCCGCGTTTTATATAAATGTGACATTGTGTATAATTTTGTCATTATAAACAATTGCACGGTAGCGGAGGTGGCGGGGGAAAGAAAAAGCGGAGAAAATGATGCCGCGCGAGGGTATAATTTATAAGACTTAACTGTTAGCGCGCATGCATTATGTAATATGTACGAAACGCGGCAAATACGAAACCGGTAAAGTGTAAAATTAAAATGTATATATAGTTATGATGATTTATATAATATATAAAGGTGGGTGGTGCGCGTATCATGTGTGTGTGGAAAAAAAAGTCGGCGGCAGGTGCGCAGCATAATAATAATAATATACGTTTATAAAGTCGTGTATCGCTTTCCGCTCATCGTCCTCTACGACTGCGTCCCACCAACCACGAGTCTTAAAAATACGAGACATTTTCAATAATAATAATAATATGAAAATTCGATGAGTAGCAATATATTTTACTTCGAGTGATTATATTTTATGGTAGTGATTCGATACTGTCCACGTGTTTTTTTTTTCCTCTACGTGCGATAGGTCACAAGTCACATCTGATCATAACATAATATTCATATGCGTAATATACGTCTTCATCCTGAGCGATCCCATTTATTTTTTAATATATGAATAAAATATAATGTAATATGACACTCGTCACGCGACCCGGAGAATCCAATACGACTTCCCGTTTTGAACAATATCATAATATTATACATTTCGGATGTTTTAATTTAACTATACAAGAATTCACATTTTTCACCGTTGTACCAGCTACCCACGACAAAACGATTGTAACGGACCAGAAAATAACAACAAAAGGCAAAAAACTTTACGCATTTTAAATAAGCAATAACTTCGTGTTGTTTTACAAATAAAAAAGGATGAATCATAATTATGTATCGGTTAGGTTAAAAAGATAGTATTAAAGATACCTGTACACGAAAAGACGCTCAATCGTTTTATTTTCGATATCCTGAAGGAAATTGTACTTAATCATAAATCCTGCAAGACTCAGGAGATAGATTAAAACGATAGCCGATTATTTTTCGGTTACTTTATAGTTTAAAAATTGATGATTTATTGTTTAAAAGAAAAAAATACTATAATAATAAAGTATATTTTAAAATGTAAGTCGTTGTGTTTATTGACGAGATGTATATGCGCCTAGCTAATAAACTTTATAAATGTATACCCACAGAGTTTTCGCACATGGTAATTTATATCCGATTGTGACAATATATTATTTATGTCAGGGATAGAAGAGTGTACCGCCGCGCTGTAGTCAACTTGAGTATTCACGCGGATGCAGGATGAGTGATTGTATGTATTTCCAATTTTTTTTTCTCTCTCTCTCAAACGATGTGATTTCCATTTGACTTTTTGCAAACCGAAATGTTTACGGTTGTTTAACGGCGTAACGCAGTCATAAGACACGATAATTCGATGTAGGTACCTCGGATAAAACATAGGTAGGTATACCGTGCAACGGCCGAGGTAAACGAAGAGTTAAATCGCCCTAATAGTACTTTTCTTAGTATACAATGTATACTATACATATTATAGGTAGTACATAACTAATTGTATACGCGATGGACATTTCAGGGGTAATCTACTGGCCAATAGGAATATAATAACTGTTGACATATTATATGGAAATATATATTCTGTATGTGATGAATGACCAGTGGATAGGTACTTGTGTTTGTGTTCCGATTCGATCGTGTCATCTGTTGGAATTATTCATCGCATAAGAAGCAATGTACGAAATTCAATTTGTTTTATGCATTTCAATCGTAAAATTACGGTAGCGCAGCGTTAAAGATATTGACACTATCGCGTAGGTTCATCACTTTCGTCGGCCGTTTTTCCACCATATCGCATCATTGCGATATATTTATTTTAACAATACATTCAAAATTGTAAAATTACAACCACCTGACATTGAACTATATATTATATGATATCGTATGATATGATATATGATTTGTGATTCACCAAGCATGTTCAACCCACCTTTTTTTCTTAAATAATGCAGTCATTAAAAATCTGATTTTTGGAATCTTTAAAGTTTAAATATACTTAAAAACCATATTCTTAAATTATTGAAATTTTTTGTACTGCTTAAGGAGACACTCTTGAGGATAGAAACTTCTGTTTTTCAAAAGAGACCATCCCTTTTTTACTGTAAATTATTTAGTGGATATTTTCTTTGAACATTTTGATGTAGGTACCCGATTCAATATTCGGACAAGTAGTTTCTCAGTTATTACAATGTTTACTCTAAAGATAGTAGTCATTAAAAGTGGTTTTACAAAAGTATTAAACACATGTAATATTGGATCTAGTATTTATTATAATTGAATCATTTTTAAAAATTATTAATGTTGATAAATTAATATTATAATCACCAACATTTTTAAATTCCTATAGCCCCATATCTTCTAACCCATTGTTATGAACTTATTATTCTTAGAACACAAAGTTAAATAACTCAAAAAATACTTGTTTGAATTTTGATTCTGATACATTAACATTTTCAGAAAATTTATCTATAGTAAATAAATTACATGCAAAAGGCCGATCATTTCAAAAACGAAAGTCTATGCCACCACAAGACACTGCTTAAGTACTGCATATTATATGGTTTTTGAATAGGTATATTTAAAAATTGCAAAAATTAGAATTTGAATAATTTCATTATTTTCGGAAAAAATGGAAGTGAGCATGCTTGCTGAAACCCCTGTATACGTATATGCATACATAAAATAACTATATAATATATAAATATATTATATGGTTATATATATACTTATGTACATTGAACTATATATACGAACAAATTATTTTTGAACATACATAATTTAATATAATATAATATGATAAATTTTCTTTTTCTTCTTATCGTGTCCGAATATAATAAATAACATCATACATATTATACATTCCTACGCCGTATTATGAAGCATATCAAATACTAGTTACCTAATTTAATATCGAAATCACTGATGTAAATATGTAAACGAGCAATACAATATTATAATATATATAAATATTATACTGAGTGATTCATCAAGCACAATCACCTACATTTTTTCCTTTAATAAAGAATTTATTCAAATTCCGATTTGTTATAGAATTTAAATGTTTAATTATTAATTGACCTAACCAAATTTCCAAACACTCATACCGGGTTGCATGAAAAATATTTTAAAGTATTTGGTTCGCTACAATTTTGGACCACTATAAAGAATAAACCGTGTTTGAGGGAAAAATTACCTCACTAGTCACTATTGATATTTGATTCATTAAATGTTTAGTGATTGTTCGCGCAATTCCTGGCATTGGACTTTTATACCATTTAAAGAGTGTCCCGTGGCGAAACAAACGTCTTTTTTTTTTCCAAACGAGAATAAAACTTTTTCGCTGGCAATCGTTCGGAAGATGATTTTTTTGTAAACGTTGATGACATGTCTAAATCAAAATTCTAACGAGTAGTTTTTACGTGAATCGCCTCCTGTATATGTGTGTAAATACTAAATGTATATACGACGAGACGGAAATTGTATTTCCTATCGTTCATGCTCGGCGAGTCGTTTACGACTGTATTGTTTGAAATGCACCCGCAGATTTCGCGTTTGCATTACTATGCCAACTCTCGGACTTTGTACGGACTCTTTGTATATTATTGTACACACCCGGCGTCGTAGTAACAATTTATTTATAACGCCACGGCGGCGGACAGTGATAAAGTCGTTGGCAAATTGTAAATTGAAAATTGCAAAAAAACACAAAACAAAACAAAACAAAAACAATCTAAACGCGTGTATAATTGTGTATACGATGTTTTTAATTACACCCCGAAAAGTTGTTATTAAATTTAATCACGCCCGCAGGGGCAAAGAAAGCGCTGCAGCGACAGTATATATATTATTATTATTATTATTATTGTATACGTATACCGTATATCTAGACGTATTACGAAATATCTTAAATTTCACTGCGGCGCTAATAATTCGGAAATTAAATCCGGCGTAAACTGCTTACTCGTCGATGTGTATGTGTGTATATACTATTATCCTATATAGTATATACGACGTATACATAAAATGTATATAAACGTATTTATATGTGTGTGTATATATATATATATATATATATATAATATTGTATAGTTGTATACAGTGAGTGGTTGAGGGTGTAGGCGCAGCCGCCGGAACGAACGGCATAAGATTGAGCCCCAAGGTATATAATATGGTCTCGACTATACAGTGCATATATATATACATATGGCGGTTTCGCCGAGACGGGCACATTATGTACAGGAATTATAGCAGTTCGCCGGATAACAGTAATTATTATTATTATTATCATCATCACACACGGTCCGCCGTTGTACAAAAGGTCTCCCGCGAGGGGGTTGCCTCTAAAATATAATATATAATGATTACTGAACCGACGGCGCGCTTGTACACCAGACACCTATATATATATATATATGCAGGCATTACTATTATTACTATTATTATTATTATTATTATTATTATTATTATTATTGGTTAAACCACCAATTCGTGGTACAGAAATCAAATCATCAAAACTTTTCATCCAATATAAAATTACTATTTTTAATTATATTTTTTCATAAAAAAATGTGTGGTGATAGGTACAATCTTACAGGTTTTCCAGGCTATATCCAAAAACAATTAACTGAACATGTGTTAGTGTAGTCTGTTCAGTATATCAATATCACCCTGTAACTATATGTATAGTTTAACGGTCCCAAATGACAAGATGATGTGCAGTGAATATATGCTGCACGACCCAACAACTTTATAATATTATATGTGTATTATATACGCACGTATTATAAAAATAATAAATTCAAATAAAAATACGAATCCTGTTTGTCGAATTAATTACGCGAGTTGTCTTTATATTGTTGTGTTTGTTCTGCAAAAAACAATAAAAAAAAAAGTCGACGCTGGTCGTTTTGAACGCTCGTCAACGCATTGATTTCAGTTTGAAAAAAAAAAACTAAACAAACGTTTAAACAGATTTAAAAACGGAAAACTAACGGCGGCGTGTTCATTTCTCCGCCATTAGTTAAGTGAAATTTGATTACACGTTTTAACAATATCACGAACGTTTTAGACGTTGAGATTCGAGACTTATCTTCTCCGTGAATCACACGGATCGTCTTCTGAAGTGCGCTTGCGCACCTATATATTTTAATATAATATTATAATATATACCTACGATGTTTTTTAATTAAATCAAGATAGATGTAATATGATATTATTGTTTAGGTGGATTATTTAAATTATGCACTTTGTAACTTATCACTTTCTAGGCTTCGACGTTGTTATTTTCTGAAACCCTATCATTGTTGGGTATCTGAAAACGAAATGAACTTTAATGAAAAATGCGAACATATTGATTTTCAAACTGAAAAACTTTTTGTCGGCAGCTAGTATAAGTAATGAGTATTGTGATGGTTTTCAAAAAAGTTTTTTTTATCATAGGAACTCTTGAATTATCAAAGTATTTTCGCTTATAAAATGTACGCAGTTGTATTATGTATTTACTTATAATATAAAATTATATGCACACGTCGACATCTATTAAGTATATTATAGATGTCGTAAGATTTACCACTTAATATCGTTCAAATTTTGTTCTGGTTTAAAAATCCATGTTTCCACAATATACTTTTACGTTTTATGTATTATAAGTATATAACGTTGTCATCATTTAACTATTTTGGCTCCAGAGCAATTAACATGACCGAAGTGTATATTATTAAAAGCAATTTATTTTATTTTACCGGGCCCCAGGTGCTTAAGAATAAATTTATGGGAAGGGATTACCCGAAAAGTAATTTTTCATTGAAATAAGAACATCCGGCGTCTGAACTTTTTCTTCAATTAAATCCAAAATCCATTTAAGTCCCTTGTCTATCAAATACCGGACGATTGATATTAAAACATTGGTTGTTGTATTATGAAAGACTGATGGGTTATTGTAATCCTTAAAACCTAAGTATAAGAGCAGCTGCAGTACTTTTCGTACGGTAAAATCTGACTTACGGTATTTTACTGGGAAAATGAGTTTGTGCACAAAAACGCCGAGCAAAATACGTAAAACCTGACAATTTTATGTGCGATGGTTGTTGTTAATGAATACTGCAGTAAAAAGTAAAACAATAATATACACGACATAATTTTAGATTCTGAGCGAAGCGATGAATGTATTGGTTTTACAATGATGTGTGTTTTTTTTTTTATTTTTGTTTTTTTTTTTTTTTTTTTTTTATTTTTTAGATTCTGAGCGAAGCGATGAATGTATTGGTTTTACAATGATGTGTGTTTTTTTTTTTATTTTTTTTTTTATTTTTGTTTTCAACGTTTAGGACAGAAAAAATGCTTCGATTTTCTTCAATAGTACCTTTTCTGATAGGAAAGTGAATCTAGTTGGTACTTTGGGGGGTCAAAAGTCAAAATTTCCCAGTAGTTTTCAAGAGCGCCTGGAAAAACAAATGAAAAATTATGGGAAAAACGGGAATTTTTACGGAAAACCAATTTTCGACAAAATCGATTTTGGTTTTTGGTATAACTCTAAAAGAAATGACCGTAGAGACATGAAATTTTGACCGAATGTTTATATAAGCATTTTCTACACACCATAGCATTTTCAAAATATTCTGACTTATTTTGAGCTGTTAACGGACATTTTCAGTTTCCAATTTTTTTAGTTTTTTTTCTATAAATGTAATAAAATGTTATTTGTTGTGTAAAAAATATTGAAAATTTAACAGTAGGCTTCTAATATAGTTTCAAAGGCAGATGAAAAATATTAAAAATCCGTAGTCACAATTTTTTTTTATAGGTAATCAAAGTTCAAATTTTGACAAAATACGTAAAAATGACGAAAATGTGCAATTTATTTGAGTTAGAAATTCATAAAAAATTTTCTTTTTAAATCTAAGGTTTGAAAATGTAATACAAGATTCCTCATAAGTTTGCCTAATTTTATCAATAAAAAAAAGTTTAAAAGCAAGTCATAATAAATTTTTATGAGCATTTTAAGTTCATAATTTGTACAAGATTAGATATTCACTCGATTTCTCATGTAGCGATTTTCTTATTTTGTTGCAATTCAAAACAAATAATTGTAGATGCATGAAAATTTCACTGAATGTTTATATAAGATATTTCTATACACCATTCAATTTTGAAAATATTTTTATTTTGTTTTGAGCTGTTTACAGACATTTTAGTTTTCAATTTTTTTAGTTTTTTTTTTTATAATTGTCAATAAAATTTTATTTGGTGGGCCAAAAAGTCTGAAAATTTAATACAAGCTTTCTTATATATTGTTACAACATCAGTTGAAAAAATTTAAAAATACATTGGCACGATTTTTTTTATAAGCATTTAAAGTTCGAATTTTGACAAAATTTGTCAAAATCTCGAAAATTATAAATCATTATAATTAAAAAATTATAAAATGTTCAGTTTTTATAACTAAGTGTTGAAAATTTAAAACAAAAATTCTCATAAATAAATCATACTGTAACCAAAAAATCTAAAAAAAGTATCAACATATTTATTTTTTACAGACATTTTAATTTCAAATTTAGACAAAATTTCATATTGAAACCAAGAATAATGATTTTAGTTATTTTGATATAATTTAAAAATATTATTTGTTGGTATATGAAACTTTTAGAATATATTGTTATATTTTATATACACGCAATGGCATTTTAAAATATAATTTTTGAGAAAAATGAATTTAACCAACTATAGTAAATACTAATGCCTATAATATTAAAATTAATTACTTTATTCACAATAATATCATCAA
>JANEHU010001230.1:0-34823 GCA_027563435.1 Nasonovia ribisnigri | reverse complement strand
AAAAACGGCTACTTGTAAATAATAATTAATTTAAATGTATAGAAGTATTTTTATCTGAATTTATAATATAATAATATATTGTTCTCTTTGTTTGTTATTATTGAAGTCCACTAAATATACAACCTTTGAATAGTAATTTCGATGGAAATATTGTTTTAGTAATTTGGACGTTAGTAATCTCGACAGTTGCCGATTTATTAAAAATACTGCCTGACGTAACATGTAATGTTAGTTCTGGATGGACGGAGGGGTATTAGAAAGGATGGAGGGTAAATGGCCCGTGTATTATAGGCGCTATTGAATCTGGGTTCACGACAATACCTACTACCTAGGTATATGCTGCGCCGCACAGGCGCCATGCCATCGTTAGCCACTGTAGTACTGTACATCTGTACGCCGTCATAATTTATTATTGTACATTTAATAATTATTATAGAAGCTAATTGGAGTATCCTCAAAATATTTACTCATGAGCCACTACTATTAATCAGCACTTTCATTTTTTTTTTTTTGCACAAAATATATTAAATGATTTCATCATACAAAAACATTGATGAATCATCTGAATAAGTACAAACTTAATTCTGATGATAATGATTGTTAATCTACTTATCAATGATTAGTATTTTATTACTACCTTCATGGAAATTCTTACTTGATTGTTAGTACCTATATTTTATTTTCATGTTGTCCCCTTCACTATTATTCTACTACCTATACAAAGCTTTAATCATGCAATTTATCCCAAAATATGATATGTTAGTGCACTATTTTTTTTCTGATGTTACATGTTTGGGTATTATAGAGTATAATACGTAAGTAATAATTTTCTATATTTATGTGTATATAGTTTTTTTTTATGTATGTGAACTGTAAAGTATATAAAGTTATATATAATATGTTTATAAGTTTGAACTTGATCAAGATTTTACATTATCCAGTTTAAAAATTGTAGGCACATAGCAAAGGGTGGCCTGGCAACCCTATTATATTGTGAAATACCTACAAAAAAACATTTGAACCATAAATTTTCTATATTATTTGTTATTATTATATAATTATCTTTAATACCATGTTCTATGAAAGCACAATAAATATGAACAAAACACCTTGTAATTTATCGCACCGGATGTATAAATATACATACAATAGCACTTATAATATAATGATATAATATTATTATACTTATTATTCAATTTTTTTTAATGGGAAGGGGAGGCAAAAGCGACCAATTATTATATACATTATAATTGTTTATTGTTATATTTTTATTGAATTAAAACCATAAGTAATATTTTAATTATAATTTATTGTTTCAGTTACCCATAAGATTCTATACACACTACAGAAAATGGATGGTGAAGTGAAAATATTTGATGATGGCACAATTTAATATGAATGTTTTCCATGTGTTCTAAGTGAAAAAGTAACATTAAGCATCAACTACAACTCATATCAACTCAACACAATGTGATTTCATGTCAACTAAAGAAAAAAAAAACAACCGAGTTAGGTCAAATTAGGTTTAAAAACAACAATTTTAAATACAGTCAAAAATGTTCATAGTGTTAGTTAACCTTATAAATAAGATATTCGCAGTAAAAAATCTTCTCAGGCATCAACTTTTAATAAACACAATAGTATATTAGTATTTGTTTCAATATAACATGTTTATGGTTTTTCTCCTGTGTGAATTCTTATGTGAGCTTTGCTAGATTATCAAAACTCCCATAAGAATTCATACGATTCATACAGGAGATGAACCATACACATGAGATATTTGAAATAAAAAATCTTTTCAGGCCTCAACTTTTAATAAACACAATAGTATATTAGTATTTCTTTTAAATATAACATGTTTATGGTTTTTCTCCTGTGTGAATTCTTATGTGAGCTTTGCTAGATTATCAAAACTCCCATAAGAATTCATACGATTCATACAGGAGATGAACCATACACATGAGATATTTGAAATAAAAAATCTTTTCAGGCCTCAACTTTTAATAAACACAATAGTATATTAGTATTTCTTTTAAATATAACATGTTTATGGTTTTTCTCCTGTGTGAATTCTTATGTGAGCTTTGCTAGATTATCAAAACTCTTATAAGAATTCATACGATTCATACAGGAGATGAACCATACACATGAGATATTTGAAATAAATTGTTTTCTCAAGCATAGAATTTAAGTAGACACAATATTATTTACATATATATATATATTATATTTGTTATGTTATCTTATACATTTTATATGTAATTAACCATCAATATATTGTAACTAAACTATGAACCTTACCATAAAATAATTAAATAATTCATCTTCTCGAGCATACAATTTAAATAGACGCAAAATTATTTATACATTTATTTTTGTATATTATATTATATTTTTTTTTGGTTATTTTAGTTTATAAACTTGACTTCTGTTATAAATTTTATCAAAAAATAATTTTCATGCAATCAAGTATCAATATACTGTACCTTTATTTTGCCACAAATGAATAGTTTTATTTTAATCAATTATATTATTTTTGAATGCATTTTCTTGATCAAATAAATGGTTTATTATTTGATTTTATAATAATTCATGTACTATGTTATGAAAATATAGAATATATCAACAGTTTAAGTACCTATTATAATAAACAAATTATAGTATCAAGACCAAAAGTACTTCTTTGAAGAATTTTATTTTTTTAATGCTAATGTCAAAGAATGGAATGCATAATATGTAATGTTGCTCCAGTGTCTAGTTAATACATGAACACTGTATATTTAATAGTTTCGCTTGGACATTATGCCGTTACTTAGGGAATTATTAATTATTTTTACTCGGCAATAATGTTAGGGTGTAAGCTAAACTCTACATTAGATGAGTCAAAATAGGTTTTGACTTAATGTACTATAGACAGAAGATGCATGCTTAACAACTTTTTGTATACACAATATTGGTAGTTGGTCGGCTTTAATCTTTTTAGTTATTGGTGATAATCATATAATTTGGTGGATAAAATAAATTGAAATAATATAATTTATAATCAATTGACTACTAATTTATAGTACCAATTAAATAATATAACAATTAGTAATCATATAATCTATAGCTCTAGATCTGTGGATTTATTTCAATTTTTTTGTGAAACAAACTCTTTCTAGAATTAATACATTTTTAGGCTAGCCAATTTAAGAAGCCAAATCACAATAATTTCAATACGCGAATGTATTTCTTGCACACGATCTAAATCATGCGACTGTTTATATTACTGTTTATAATAGACAATAGTTATATATTATTGAAATTAAATTGTCGTATAGAAGGCAAACTCTCTCTATATAATATAAAGGTTCTCTAGTGCAAGTGTACAACAGTGTAGTATACTATTAAAGTAACACAGAACAATACGTTCAATGATAGCATATAAAATATTATACATTGTCCCTCGAAAAAATATGCGCAGTCTTATCATTGAGCATACTTCTCCCAACTAAAACAGAAGCCTGTGATATATTTTATCTATTTTCTATGATAGCTGGTAGGTGAGTTGTTACCACGGTTTCAGATATAAGTATATCTTAAAACGTGGTTGTTGCCATTCGTTGTTTTGTTGTCATCACACGTCATGTGATATACCTCCACAGTGTTAACAAAATACTGTTTATTTGGAAAAATGATGCTTTATTATGGGATGGTGCCGATGGTCGGCCCATAATTGATGGCTGTGGTGCTATGCCTTTTGTCAGTAGAATTATCGTTATTGTTTTATGGAAACAACCGTAATGCCCAAGCCTTAACTCGGACCGCGATTATCATTTTTGTTGTAAACTTAGTCAGGAAAATTCAGGTAATAACACTTGCGTGCTTGTCCGTACACACAAAAGAACTGAATACTTAACTATAATAGGAATTATATATTATATATTATGATGTTCGTAAAACGCTGAGCGTTAAATGTGTTAAACGATGTTCTGGAATTTATTGTAACTGGATTTAATAACTGGAAAAAAGTAAGTTGTACAACTATTCTTATTAAGATGCTGATAAAGATTCTGATTTTAAGCACATGTTTGAACATTTCATTTTTTCTTTAGATTTTTGTTTAATATAATAATATAACATTCTTTAAGCTAAGGTAGTATCAGGTCAGTCACGGAAATCTTAAATGTCTGTATTAAAAAACACTTTGGGTTAAACCCTAGTTTAGAGAAAATTGAACATCGTTTGATATTATATGATGGTAAAGTATTTCCAAATGTTTGCAAGATGTTTCAAGTACCTGTTACTTTTTCAGTGAGTACAGCAACCTGTGAGACATAATTTTCTGCTATGAGATGTATAATAATATGGTTGCGTACTTGTTTAAATCAAGATAAATTCAGCAGTTTAAGTATTTTGAATATAGAAAATTACATTTGTATCAATAATGAAGACATGTTAAATATTTTTACTAATTTTAATGACAAATTATTTCTTATTTTGAATGAAATAAATATTAATTTATAAATTTGTAACATTATAAATTATAATACAAATACTTATGTTATATATTATAAATACTATGTATGTTAGCAGTGGCGGATCTAAAAAAAAAGGCCCGGTCGGACATTTAAAATTGGGGCCCACGCCTCCCCTATTCCCTAATTATAATATCTTATTTAAAATGTTAAACAGGGTTGGGGGGAGAAGTATTTATATATTTAAAATTAATTCAAGAATACATACATAATAAAATACTTTAACTTATTTAATTTATGTTACCAACTCGTATAACAATCAAAAATTAATAATATTGTAAAACGTAAATATAAAATAAAACACTTATTTATAATACATAATATTTATTATAATTTATAATAATTCACTTTTATAACCTTTTCTAGCTTTTTTTTCTGAAAAAATTTTGATGGTAGATTGTAAATCTATTAATTCTGCTGTATCTCTTTCTATGTAAAGCATTGCATAATCATTAAGGCGGTCTTCACTCAATGTTGATCTACGGTAATCTTTGATTTTTTTCAATGAGCTCATTGATCTCTCTGCACTGGCAGTACTAATAGGTAACGTAAGAAATATTCTACATAGAAGTTGCATTTCTTTTATGCTATCTTCTAATTTCAAATCGGTTATAAATTTCAAGTACGTGTAAACACTATGTTCGTTATTCTCATGGCATTGTACACCGTCAACAAAGTAACAATCAATAAATGTTCTTATATCAAGTTTTAGGTCGGTTGAAAAACATTTATACTTGGAAATTAAATTTCTTGTATGTATATCTAACTCATCATTAGTAATATCTTTAAGTTTAGATGGTTGAAGGAAATCAAATAGTTTATGAAGAGACGTAAAATTTGTTGTTCTAATTTCTAACTCGTTTATCATATTATCACAAGCCTGAAAATAACCTAATCTATGTTTTTCACGAGCGGAATGTCCGATATCTCTTGCTACTTCACCGGCCATACTCTTCACCCGTCGAATACGCGTTTCTGGAAATTCGTTGTCAAGTAAACCCATTTTTTCCCAGTTTTCTTTGGCTCGAATTATTAAGTCAGTATAATATTTTTCTGATCACATTAATTTTAGTTTTTTCAAAGCACATTCCATAGTCTTTGAAGCTAAAAACATATCAATATTAATTTTTTGAAAGATTATTTGTGCTGCATTTATAATTGTTAGTACATCATACCACCATAATAAGTTTAAATAAAATTGCCAATCCATTAAATTTATTAATGATTGTGATGATAAAATATCCTCCCCGGACGCCTGGTGTTCTGAACTTATTATATTCAAACAATTTATAACTGTACTGAAATTTTGTAGCATTGCTTCCACTGCGTGTAGTCTAGCTGCCCATCGCGTAGTACTTAAACTTTTTAATGTTTTGAAGCTATTTTTTTTTGTATTGTTTGATGAAGTTATATCACTTATTCCACTGTCCATCTCATTTTCAACAACTATTGAATTCATATTCATAGTATGACTATTCATTTTTGTTTGATTTAAAAAAAGTTTCCATCTAGAATGTGATTTTGAAAAATAATTATATATTTTTTGTAAAGTGGCAAAAAAAACTTTTATAGATGCATTTGCATTATTTTCAGCAGCGTGAACCAGTACAAGATTTAATTGATGAGCTGCACAGTGTACGTATGGTGCATATATTTCTTCACCTAAAAATTCATTCAGTTTCGCTTGTAATCCACCATGTTTTCCCGACATAACATTAGCACCATCAAATCCTTGACCAACCATAAATGATTTGTTTAGACCAATATCCTCAAAAATCGTTTTTATCATAAAATTACAAATACTTTCAGCATCGCCTTTATTCATGCTATAAAATCCGATAAAACTTTCTTTAATTACAATACTTTGTTCACATTCTGGATCTATTTGTACGTATCTCAATAGAATTGCTATTTGTTCTAAATGAGCAACATCAGTAGTTGAATCAGCCAACAAAGTAAAAAATTTAGCCTTTTTACATTGCTTGATTATAAGAGATTTAGTTTCTAATGCTAAAGTTTCTAAAACTTCATTCGTAATCGTTTTACTTAAATATTTAATTTGACTATTGGAGTTCAAATGGGAGCTAAGAGTTGAATTATGTCTAGATATTAAATCAATAATATTTAAATAAATTCCATGATTACCAGGAATTCCAATATTTTCACGATGACCTCTAAGAGGTAAACCAGATGCACATAAAGTACGTAGAGTGTCGAATAATATGGTTAATATTTCTTTCCATTTTTTTACTTCGTCATCGATTTGATTCGACAAAGAACTTTTAATGTCTTTGAGTTTTTTAAAATTAAATGTTGCTATAGAACTCCTTAAATGCATTTTACTTTGGGCGTGCGCTGAATATGAATCTTTAAAGTGTTTCCAGTCAGTAAAACCTCTATACCAAGAACTTTTCTTAGCTTCATTATCTCCAAAAATCCAACAAAAATGACAATAAGCATAATGATTTCTAGGGGAATATGCTAACCATGAACTTTTGTAAGATTCGGATAATTTGTCCTTTTTGTTTATATAAAAATAAAATTTAGAATCAAATGCATATTGACGTTCGTTTTTGTTCATAATTTTGGGAAATTCTTTTTCAATAATTTCTGATTGAGTAGGTTGGCAAGAGCCTAGATAAATAAGGTCAGTTTTTTTTTGTTCGGACAATAAAATATTGTCAAATAGTGCTTTATCGTTTGAAAAGTATTCATTTTGTACATTCGATTTTGTGGAAGAATCTGTCACTCGAGCAGTAGTTTCAGGTAATGTGTTTTCTATATCAACTATTTTATCTTTTACAAAAGAAGTTTTTGAATTTTGTATAATTTCGGAATTATTTAAATTTAATTTCGGCTCATTAGCTGTACAATGTAAAGATAATATAGGTTTATTTAATGAGAAGTCACTTGATGAATCCTGAACATTGGTTTGATGAATATTTAACTCAAATGAATCAGACGTACAGTTTATAAGTGAAGAAGATATATTTGAAACCGATTTACGAGTAGTTAATAAATTTTTTTTATCAACGTTTGTTTTGAGAAGCATCAGGTATTGTGATCGGAGAGCTTACAAATTGATTAAAAAAATCCCCAAGTACTTTTTGTTTCTTGTCAGATTTACATTTTTCTAGTTCCCTTCTTTCTTTTTCTTTCCGTTTTAAACTTCTCGATTTGTGTTTATAATTTGAATTGTAAGGATTAGACATTTTTCAACTAAAGATAAAATAAAAATTATTAACATATTTATCTATCTACCTATCAATGTTTCATAAATTATATTTATACAACTAATATCAATAATCTAATAATTCTTATTATAAAAATACTAATTAATAATTTAATTAATAATACATACATTTTATAGTTTATAATAAGACGTGTTCTTCAATGATGTTTCGTACGTCGTAACCGCTCAATAAAAGAAATATAAATGGCAAATATAAAAGTAATTTGACTTTATATAAATATAAGATAAAATATACATGGGTTGATAAACGTCGACGACAATCGATAAACGTCGACGACAATGGGAATTACCAGTTATTTGGTACTTTTAGCTCACTGCTATAATATCATAATATTCTGTATTATATAACAACTTTTAATAATATGGTTTATTATAGTATAATTATTTGAATACACTTATTTTTTTTATTTATTAAATCTAGTGTTATCCCTATTATTTTGGCCAAAGGGGCCCCTACGTCCGGGGCCCGGTCGGACATGTCCAGGTTGCCCGGGTGTTAAATCCGCCACTGTATGTTAGTTAACTACTTAAGTTAAAATTGAGGAATAACAGTCATACAGATAAAATTAAAACTATGTACAATGTACTAACATAATATCATAATTAAAAAAAATTTTCTTGGGGCGTGAGCCCCCCCTAAAAATTGTTCCTCTTTGCCTCACTGCAATCACGTCTGTTGATGTTAAGCAAATTGTGTATAAAAATACTTAAATAGTTTACATTTGTATAATTGTATGTTAACAGTGAAGGAACAGCCAAAAACGTTGGTTGTCAATGTGAGTCAATTTGAAGTTTTCAGAAATAGTTACAAATATTCTATTCACAACCATCAGCTGCCACATTTGTGCTGTAGAAGACAAACCTGATTTTAAACATACTAGCAAAAAGTATTTTAAATTATATAAGGTAAATATTAAGTATAAACTACTTGTTTCAGGTCTAAACCTAATTCGGATTACATTGTTACAAAAGTAATAACTATATAACATTTTCAAGAAAATAAAATAAAATCTAGGCTTAAAATATTAAAAAATTTTTTTTTAATTTATTAAAATAACTAGGTAAAATTTGCTTTTTAAATAATACAAAACAGTATTTGATTTTTAAGTAAATCAACTGATTTATGAAAATATGTTAAGTCTTAAATACCTATATATTAACTATATTAATTAACAAAAAAATAAGTTTGTTTAAATAAATCTTTTTTTATCACAATAAATTAAATATTATTATTCAATTTTAGTCCATGATTTTAATTTATATGAAGATTAGAAGAGAAGTTATTTTATTTCATCAAAATATTTACACATGTAATAACTTAATTTTCAAAAAAAAACACCTTATAACTAAGTCTGCCTTCTGTTACTTTTATATTTTATAGTTGACAGTTGTATTCCTTTTTAAATTATAAATAAATAATATTTATATTCTTAGGTTTGGGATCAAAATAGCTTATTGAAAAAGAATTCATTTTATTGGAATTTAATGAACCTCATCAGACATTGGACCATGCAAATGTCGTTTGAATTGTTATATGTGGTAAAGTTATATTGAATAATTACTTAGTTTATAATGTTTGTCAAGGTAATATTGTTAATTAATTATAATTGTTCTAAAAATTTTATTTTTGTAACTTAAATTGTTATTTATTTAATTAGTCAGTATTTTTTTATTTATAAAGTGTCAACAACTTTAAGTTTAATAATAAATGTATCTCAAACTATAACATTATAGCACAGAATAGCTTAAAAAAAAAATTTGGTCAGAATATATAATTTTTAATGGCCTGTTATTAATCATTAAAATGTTTGGTGGTTTTTATTAAGCATTTTATGACAACAATATATTTTTAATTTTTAAGAAAGTTTTTTTTAAACTAATCTATCGTCGTTGACACGAAAAAATCTCCCATGTGCTTAAACCTAATTTTTCAGGAGAGCCGAAAAACGTTTTAAAAAATCACAAATCATCAATGATTAATGAAAATACATTTAAAAAAGGTAATAAAATTTACATTTTTATTCTGAAAAAAATTGAAGTAAAAAACTTAATATATATGTATTTATTGTACAAATTGTCAATATTTCATCACATAGGAGGTTATGTTAATCAATCTTTTTTGCCAAACAGTTCATAGGAGGTTATGTTAATCAATCTTTTTTGCCAAACAGTACATAAGAGGTTATTTGAATAATAGTTGGTGCCAGAGAAATAATAATAAGACTTATTTTGAACGATTTTATAAAAAAAAAACTAAGTTGTGTTATCTTAGAAATAAATATTTATTAACAAATTATAATTGTATTATAATACTTAACATAATAAAACAAAATAACTTTAAACTTTATAGTTATAATATTATCAATGTACTAACAAAACATAATTGCTAACTTTTATAAGTTATAACTTATTATAAAATGTAAAACATTACAACAAAAAAAACAATAAAAAATAGTTAACCACTTTTTCAGTCCTGGTAATAAAATAAAATATAACAAATTATAGTTACTCAAAATACTTAAAATATACTTTTTAGAATTATAACAAATAAGGTAAAAGTTAAAAATAATAGTGTAATAGTAACCAGTCTTTGGATTTCTTATCATAGTTGAAAAAAAAACATAGTTTCTCACTTTTCTGTTTTATAGGTAACTAATTATAGAAAATTATAATACAAAACATAAAATAATAAAAAATAGTTATCACTTTTTCAGTCATCATAATAAAATAAATAACAAAATATTATCATATTTACTTTAAAAAGAACATTATATTTAAGTATATTTATTGAAGTCTTATATTTTATTATTTTTTGGATCCTTAGAATGTGGCAAATTGTCATAAAAAGGGTGATACTCTTTATCTATGACTGGCTTTAATGATTGCAAATCCTTAAATTTTGTATCAGAGATGGGCAATGGTGCATTGTACAGATTTGTTAGTGTTTGAGATTCAATTACTGTTCTTCTAGTTATTTTAACTTTTTTTTGTTCTGGTAATTTTGTCCAACCATCTTCAAACTCAGTTTTGTATAGTATTTCTCCCTCATGAGTGTACTGAATTCTACAAATATCAGTCACAACTTTATCCCCTGTTTTTTTTCCTGGACGCAAGGAAGTTAATGAGCAAACATTATCATAATTTTTAAAAAATGAGTAGTCCAAAACGTTGATTTTATATGGTTGGTTACACCTTGCCAATCTCATTCTACTAATATAATCACCAGGAGAATATATTGGTGATTTAAAGTAGTGCTCCAGAGTAGAATGGACATTGTCAGCTTCCATCATAGTATGACCCTTTGTCAGAAATAACTGTTCTATAGTTATACTTTTAGTTTTAGCCAAGCTACTTAATGCACATGCCAGTGTTTTGTTACGATTTTGGTAATTACAACCATCTGAGATCAAGATAACTTCAGTCACTTCATTTGGAAGTGTGTCAATATATTGAATGATGCAACTGGTAAACTCATTGGCACTTACACTACCATTTCCCTCATGCCAGACATATAGAGTAACATCTTTGTCATTGAGTCTGTAGATTGTAAAGTTATGCAGTTGTAGTTTTTGTTTATAATACATAGCAGATGCATCTGTTTTTGGGCAAAGTAAAACACTTTGTAAATCCATAGTTATTACAACTTTGGTACTTGAAACCTCAGCTTTAAATTTATTTTTTTCTTCTCTGGCCATGGTTTTTCTGTTTACATGTCTATTATAAACAGTTTCTGAAACAGAACCTAATTTATACCCAACACATATGTCACATTGGTCCTTACGGGGCTGATGGATTTTAATATTTTCTGTGTTTAATGTTTTGCTAAATATAGTTTTGGTAGCATAGGTTATGTTTTTTTCTTCGCACCATTCTTGAAACACTTTATACATACTAGATAGAGATACAAAGGTAGATTCAACATAGATCTTAGAGGTAGACTGTCTACAATAATGGCTAGGTACTTTAGGAAGTAAATGTAACCATTCTTTTATATGAAGTACATCAATATTTTTTTTTAATTTTCTTGATGAGGGAGCTGGTTCAGCTTCTATGCCAGGTTCTGTAAATTCAGTACTTTTTTTTGTCCATCTTTTGAAACTATCTTCACCAATGTTTAATGTATTTAAAAAAAAAAGTCTACATACTTTTAAACATTGCCCATTCAATGTCTGCAACCTTACATCTCGACTATCTGACTTTACATATTTATTTTGTTCATTTATTTTTCTTCGTTTTACTATTGATCTATTAGTTACCATACCTTGAACAAAACCACGTTTCTCATCCCAAGTCTTCATTTTCCAAAATTTTTTGAACACATCCTGTCGATCATTTTCAGAGAATGCACCACACATAAAGCTTTTAGTGCTCTTTGGCCCTTCAAGTGTATGACTACAACTTTCTCCAATTTTTCTTATATTTCTTGGTTTGTTTTGAAAAATTTTTTTATCATTTTGTGAATAGCCCATATATGCCAAACCTGCAACTCTTTTTTTTTTTGATTCAATCTTTTGTTTGGCACCTCTTACTATATAACTCACTGAGCTCGAAGATACATCTTGGTTATCATCATCATTTTTTTCTTCAAATTGTTCATTTTCATCATTTTTTTCATAAAGTTGAGTGTCTAATATTGCTATATCTTTAGTTATTTCACTGCATACATTGTTTTCAAGTACTTCAAAAGTATCGATAGTATTTATTTTCAAACCAGAAATTTCTTCAACATTTTGAGTATCTAATACAACCATATTATCTACAGTTTGTTCATAAACTAAATTCAACAAATTGTTTTCAAGAATGTTGTCACTCTCTTCTAAATTGTAATTTGTTTTATTATTATCTGCAAATTCTATTATAAAGTCATCTATATCTACTCCATTTAACCTGTTTAGGTCCACCTCTATGCCATTTCTTGTGCTTGACCAATTTTCTACATTTTCATTTTTTTTGTGCTTGATGAATATACAATTTTTTGGTGTGGTATTGGACTTTTTTTCAACCATTCCAACTAATTTTTTTCCACGATACATAGTGATCTACAAATGTGCATATTACAATTTATTATAATATAGTACTGCTAATAATCAACAACATAAATTAAGCATAGTAAAATACCTACAATAAAATACACAAATTCATGACAAAATATAATTTTCCTACTCATTTGAGACTTTTTTCATGTAATTATAATGTTCTATTATATTATTATAAAAGTTTACTTACAAAATATTCAAACCTTTTCGTTGGTAAAATGTTGAAAGGCCAACTTCAAAATATCGTACGAATTTTACATCATTTTTAATGTATTAGTGTAATAATATTATTATCAATTGATATTAATATTAATAAATTAAATTGTTATTATCATTTATGAACATGGACAAATCTCCCATGTGCATATTTCATACACGACACTACATCTACTCTGCATGCCAATATCTCCAATGTAATTTTGACCAAATTTTTAATCACATAGGAGGTATTTTATAAACGATTTATGGTTGGTAACACATAGGAGGAATTGTATATTATTTTTCATTAATTCTACGATGGCGATAGCAAATAGGAGTTTTTATCAAAATGACCACCTATTTTTTCTGAATCCAGGGACACCAATATCTCAAAATCGAATATTTGGCACATAGGAGGTTTTTTCGTGTCAACGACGCTATGTTTACTGCAGATGCGTGCCCAGAATCAAAATGTAGGACAGGCCCAGTTATAATTATTTTAATTTATATAGGTACAGTTAATGATGTAAAATATATTAATAATAACTATTTGAAAACAGGGCACGCCACTGGTTTATTGTTGTTAAAATGTATATAAATTATAAGTTATTTTTTAGTTTTTAAGTTGTTATTAAATGTTAACACTTATCGAACTGAATTACTGAAGGAATTTGGTGGATGTGTGTGTCTTATTCCACAATAAATGTAAGACTTTCAAACTACCTTTGTTCACTATTTACTGAAAATATTTTGTTTTAGTTTTTAACTGTTCTAATTTTTAATGTTAAAATGTATTTAAATAAATTACAATTTATATAAAATATAAATAATTTTAATTTTTTATATAATCCATTGAAAACAATCTATAATCTAGTATATCATTAAACATGTTGTAAATTCAACAAAAATTAAAAGTATTTTACAGTTGACTTATTATTGTGTAAAATGTGTCATGTCATACCTGCGATTTGTGTTTGGCAAAAATAAGTTCAACTCACCTTATTTACACACATGCATTTATTGATTCTCTTGAGTAGTCGAGGTTGAGTAGTAGAGTAGGTTGTTTTAATTAAATTTCTACCTTTTTTATCCTAGCCAGGTTTTTTTTGTATTCACATTAGATTTTTTACTCTAGATTTTTTTAGCCTAGTTTAAAAAAAATATAAATTTAATAAAAACAATCTAATGTGAATAAAAAAATTTGACTAGCATAATAGTTAAATAAAAAATATAAATATAATAAAAAAATGTAATGTTAAAAAAAAACCTGGCTATGATTAAGTTGGGGGGAGGGGTTGGCTTAATATACATATTAGTTATTTTTGGTAAGTAATAATGTTTTAATCAATTGATATTATATTATATCTATACATAATATTATAAAGAGGAAAGATTTGATTGTTTGTATTGAATAGGCTCCAAAACTACTTAACCGATTTAAATGAAATTTGGTACATAGATAGTTTAGACATTGAGAAAGGACATAGGCTACTTTTTAATACTAAAAAAGGGCTGTAAGGGGTTGAAATAGGGGATGGTATATATTATAACACCGTACCGCGCGGCGATGCCCTCAACGTCGGTGTCGGCGGTGACATGGAAGGGGAAGTTTGGGCAGCCAGATATAGGCCGCTGCCGTACCACGAAAATATAGATATACATAAACACACGCCACCACGACACAGATAACAGTCATACAATCTTAGTATATAATTTATATATATGTAAATAATTATAAGTATAACATTATATGTATATCTATACCTACTAATCTAGAGGAAAGATTTGATTGTATGCATTAAATAGACTCCGAAACTACTGGACCAATTTGAAAAATTCTTTCACCATTAGAGTGCTAAGTTATCCCCGCGTAACATAGGGTAAATAAACGCAGGCTTGATCTGTCCGTTTTAACTAATGGCAACAAAAATGTCCATCGTAAATCTTGAAATCACGGTTTGAAGCACCTCCCCGGGTTGGTTATGGGAGAAATAATAATTAGTAGAAATTAGTATTTTATTTGTATATTGGTTGCCATTAGTTAAACGGACAGACCAAGCATGCGTACAATCGGATTTTAGCACAATGCCTACTTGATATGCTGTAGGACATTGTCCGCGATCCGACGTAGTCAGATTGCCTACCACCGTTGCTGAGTAGCACTTACTGCAGCAAGTTACATCCAAAAGGAGTTGAACAATCACAATTCTTAAGAGTTGTCATTTTTTACGGGCTATTAAGTGTGTAGGATCAGCTACATTATAGTAAATTAGAAGAAATATGGCATATACATTTTGTACAAATATATAATATATTTATTAAAAATACAAATCTTTTACCTGGACAACGTCGGGCAGGACAGCCAGTATTATAGAATTGATGATTATACATCGACGCTTAAAATATTCACATCTCGCTTCGCTGGCCTGGCCTGAGTTTCAAGTCTTAAAATATTCCCACCTATATGTTACGTACATAATATCTACTAACGTTACTTTGGCGACTGCCTACAATATACGACAGTAACAACATAACCTATGTATTCTCTATTGTTTTTTACGATATTTTAATTTTTTAGTAAGTCTTGATTACCTATGTAAAACATTAATATTTTGAAATGCTCACGATTCACTGAACTGCAATTAAAATATTGTAAAAAACCAACGAGAGAACACATCGTTATAATGTTGTAAAAACTAAAAGTTTGATAATAGGTCAACTCACTCTAATATCAAAACTAACAGCACACTATTGAAACTGGCGAGTGAAAATTTGGTATGCCGTCCGTGTGAAAATGGTACCTAACAACCCATGCGGGTGCGACGTACTTTTAAGTGGAGTCGATACAGTGGCTTTTTGTCTTTGCCTAACACACACGCGAAATAGCATTTTAGACGTGTTTTTTGGCAATCGTACCACGCAGTTTCATAAAAGGTCGATTCACTATAGTTTTCAAATAAACGAAGCCAAACCGTGTTGAGCTTAAATTTGCAATGTTACGCACTTGAAAGGCGGAGACAACTATTCGTCATTTATTAAAATATAAGTAGGTACCTACAGTTATTCATTTGAATACATACATTATTTTATTGAATTACTATGTGTTTTGTGAACTTTTAAAAAATGTAGGTATAACTATAAATTTTATATTGTTGTGAGCTACGCCACACGGATAGAATGTTACATCATATAAAATCACGTCATTGTAACCAGTATGGATGGTTCTAACCTCACTCAATGTATAAAATATAAACCTGTTAAATAAATAATAATAATTTATCCTGTTGGATAAATAAGGCACAAACAAAAAACCACTTAAGCGACAACAACAACTTTCAATCGACCACACCCAAAAGAAACGTGCAAAATAACCGACATCGTATATATAGGAAGGCCAAGAGCACATGATAATCAGATGTACCAGAGTCGTTAGATCGTCGCACCTTCCGCTACTCAGCACACATACTATTATACGACACCGTTTAAAACGTTCGACTGATAGAAATAAACACTTATACATTTACTTGCTGGTATTAACTTCGAATTATTTCAAAAAATTTATAACCTTTGGATCCCTAACGGTTCCGCAAATAACAGTATGAAAAAAAAAATAACTGATTTTTAACTAAGTTAATTTTATTTTATTTTCTAATCAACTTTTAACTTTAAACATAACTTACATTTTTCTATATGAACTCAATTTAAAGAATTAAAAAAAATAGTGAAGTGGCCCAGCCTTGCATTTTAGTACATTGGTGTATCAGGAATGAAATACTAAATAGTTACCTAATTTAGTATATTATACAATCATAAAGTAGGTAGTAATTATACTATTATTAGTCCATTATTGTAATAATAATTATTATTATCATAATTAACTGATTACAGTTACTTTGCTTACTAACAATGTGGATCAACAGTATTTGATAAATGCCAAAATTAAAAATAATATTTTAAACAATTTAAGTTAATATGGCATTTAGGTATTAAAAAAATTGTTGAAACATTAGATCAAATAAACGTTATTGTGTAGGTATTAGGTATATCATAAAACACAGTTCCACCATATAATATGTAAAATAAACAATAAAAAAAAAATGGTACGTAATAAATAAGATTGTAGTCTAAATTAGGTTATTTATATTATATATTATAGGAAACGTCCAGACCATTAAAGTTCGATATTCGTTGTGGGCTCGGGGCTATGGCCCCTGCCCCACTTAATCAGGGCTTGTGTGAAAGGTTAGTTTGTTTTTTTGTTCGTCCCCATCTATATCATAACATAAGCATATAAGGTTTTTCTAAGTCAGGAAGACTTAAATATCTCACTTTTCATAAGTGGATAAAATAGGATAAAAAGTTTCAAACGAAAATTGTAGAAGAGAGGTTAATGCATTATTTTGTCATGTACAAGTCTTAGCGGTTTACAAATTTACGATCCATATTCATGATTGTTATATACACGTGATTTTCTGAGGTGATTAAAATGTGTATATAACACGGTGGAAATGTCGGACAAAAACAAAATAATACATTATAACATGAGTAATCTACTACTCTCCGACCTCCGTTAGCCAACGTGGTAGTTTTTAATTTTAGATTATTTTATATTTCAATATTCAATTGTTTAAATTCAAAGGTAATTTTATACTAGTTAAATCTAATCGTGAGGGAAAGACCTGAAAAAGATTGATACTAGTTAAACATATGACATCAAATATGAAAATTATATGGATGTTCAATAGTTTAAAAAATATACTCAAGTCAGGTCAAAAAGAATATTTTGACAAAACTTAGGTATTACCTACGTTTCAAACTAATTTATAATATTCATTTAAAAAAATTCTAAACAATAGACTACACTTGATTTAAATAAACGTTTTAAACTTTTAACATCGAAATTAGATTTAAAAATTGGCTTTTTTGAATTTTTCCAAAAAATAAATGAATAAAATTATGACGAGTAAAATCAGTACCTAGTAAAATTAAATATTATATTGTATACTTGTAGCGCTAGGGCTGGGTTAGGATACAGTTTTTTATCGAAAAATACGAATAAAAGTTTTAACAAATAGTAATAGTCACATTATATTACACATTATATTATATTACATTAAACCGCCTACCGCAGGTTATTGTCGGTGGGCTTTCAGCGTATTATTGGCGAAATCATATTATTATTATTTAGCTCTCCGATCGATGCAATTCTTTTTTAGTTCTTATTATTTTCGAGTACAAATTACATGTATACAGAACTACTGCACACACTGACACACAATCGTGTTCTTTGTAGCTTTCTACTCTTTATATGGTTCTATACTTCTATGGGTGTTTTAAAATTTATAACCATCAGCTGTTTACTGAATTTGATATCAATAATAGTTTCAAACAATTTATATTTTTTACACTACCAATAGTGATTGTTCTTATTATATTATCATCTCTCGGGTCTTGTGGTCATAGTTTCGTCAAAACCTATTCACGATGGACTACAAAACAAACGTTCTTGATATTTTTTTTTTTAGCAATATGAGTGGAAAGTGTATAAAGTTATGTGGTGCTGAATTCCATAAAAGACCCGAGGAAAAATATAAAAACACGAACTAATTTTGTTCAGACTCTCACACACCTAAAATTCAGAATTTCCTCAATAATGTAAATCTAACGTAACATAATGTAATAATTAGGGCCCGGAATTATATGCACAAAAAACGTACGAAATATGCCTGCATTTATGCACTGAATATCATTAAAATATGCACTTTAAATATGCAAAAATATGCGAAAATATGCAAACAAAAATAAAGTTTAATAAATTTATTTAGTTTTAAAATACTATACTAAATAGATAAATGTATTCTAAAATGTATTTACAATATTTTGTACGTCGTATTGAACTGCATTGAGTTGTAACTTGAACGTTACACGAAAGTAAAAATATCAAAATACACAATATATCGCCAAGCACTGTCGTATGAAAACTAAACCATTAGTCCATTAGGTATACCTATAATACCTATAGGTACTAGTTTTTCGTTACCAAGTTTTATCGTAGTAATACACTTTATCTTATCTTATTAATTTATTATAAATCTTATTATAGTCCATATCAAATTATACTTCATGATACACTGAATTGACGTAAGTCTTGCACATAATAATAGTAATTCATACTATTTTTTTTCCTATATAATATGCATTATATCTCAGAAAATTGCTGAAATATGCACAATAATTTAAAATGGTCCAAATATGCAAAAATATGCCAAATTTAATTTTGCATATCAACACATTAGGTAAAGATTCAAATTTGTATCTTACATAGCTACTTTTTAGATAAATAGATAGAAATATGCAAATGCATACAATTCCGGGCCCTAATAATAACACATTTTATTAAAATAACAAAATTAGTAATGAAAATAATTAAGTATAATATTATATTACAGATTTAACAAACAATAACAAAACATACAAAGTATTAAGTCGTGATTCATGTTTATACGAAGATTTTTAAAACTAGTTGTAAATAACCTAATGTAGACTACGATCTTAATTATTACATTCTATTTTTTTTTATTGTTTATTTTATATATTGAATATTTTTTTTATTTTATATGTGGAATTGTGTATTATGATATACCTAATTTATATTCTAGTTTTACAATTAACGACCTGTTTAACATATAGGTACTAGGCTATATTTACCTCCCAGGTGAATTTATAGTAGGATATTTTAATAATGTATTTGATTATTACAATTTAGAGGATATTAACAAAGTAAATTTTAAAATGATTAACTATCACACTGGAAAAAGCTTTAACAAAACCTACAAATGTAAAAATTGAATCTTTAGTTAATGATAACCGATAATATTATGTACAATACAGAAAGGTCCAATTAATATAATTACAATTGTACATAATATCGGTTATCGGTCATCATTAACTAAATATAGGTACAATTTTTACATTTGCAGGTTTTGTTAAATCGCCAGTAATAAAAAGTTAAACGAATATTTTAACGTTTATAAGTCACAGAAAGAAAACTCAAATTAATTACTTTAAACGTTATAATAATTTTTTATTTTGTTTATAAATTGACTAACTAAACTAAGTTCAATATATTTTTTCTTTCGGTTTATCTGAGAGGCACATACTATATTATAGGATATCGATTATAAAAATATTAATGCAACAGCTAGAGGCTTATGAAAAGTAGCTGAAGCAGAATATAGACAGTCGTGTGGAGGTGCTTCCAGTATATTTCAGGCTTTAAATCCATGAACATAATAAAATTATTTAATTATGTTAAAAATCCTACTAAGAGAAAACAAATGTCAAGTGTTTGCTTAGAATATTTCCAAACAGGAAAGATTTGTTTCAAGAAGCAGGAGAATCATTCACGGACGAGGAAGAGAGAGAACTGGAAGAAGCTTGTAAGATATGAAGTAAATAATTTCTTCAAAAATCAAGGTAAAAAAAATCTATAGTTTCAGAAGATGTTATAAAATGACATTTTTGTTGAAGATAATATTATTATGTATTCAACAGCAAAGTTTGATCGTGAAGAAAACGTACAATCTCAAGCGTTGGAACTAGTAAGTGAAAATCTAAGTGAAACTCGAGGATTCTGATTTGAAGAAAGTTGATTGCCATATTCTATTAATAAAGTATGTTTAAAATTAGTAATAATATGAGTATTTTGATTTCATTTTTTTATACTTAAAATATTTGAATATGATACTTTGTGACGACCAGAGTTGGATGAACAGTCAACGTATTAATTAATTTATTAAAACATTCTTTCAGTGTGCGTGCGACAGCTTTTCTTGTCCCGTGGGTCCAAGTCCGCCGATGGACAAAACCTGCAGACGTGGCGAAAGCGTGTGTGCTTTCCTCTATCATAGTCCGTGGTCGGGGACACACCCGTTTGATCCGTGTACCTAGATACTGTACAAGAATATTGGCCGATTAATTTAAATAATCTCATTAATGCTCTCTCTCTCTCTCTCTCTCTCTCTCGATAATATATTTTGTGTGATTATTTCAATGATTTAAACGCCATTCAAGACACAAACATACTTTTAGATCATATAAATGTTATGTTCCTTTCTAAAACTACAAGGATTTTTTTAAATTTATATTTAATTATTTGGTAACTAAATAGAGAACACACTGAAGTGACATATTTTACAGCGATTACCTAACAAATTGCATACCTACCTTCCGATATTTGTATAATATACTTATGGTACCTAACTATAGAAATTGAATTCTTTAAATAATATTTTTATTATTACAACATAATTTATTTTTTATATAAGTACCTACACAACATTTTCACAAATAAAATGTTCACATTATGACACATTTAAGAAATCTTGTATCTTTGATATTATTAATTCGTGTTTCAAACTTTAGGAAAAATGGTTTATGAGGTCAATGCATATGACATAATTTGGTATTAACAATCTTTTCGTGAGGCCCAAGTTTTTCAAGGTATTCGGGACACTGTGAATTGTATTATATACATTATAACCGGAAACAAACCAAAAACAAACGATATTGCAGATTTTGTATGTAAGTGGATCCACAGAGTTACCTCCTTAACAAGTGTAAGTGCACCCTTGAATTTAAATTACATTTTTCGCTATACTGTACTATTTTTATTTAGATAGTTTTAGGTGTCATGTTAATTGATAAACAATTTATTTTACAACCAACTCATTCATTTCAGTGCAATTTTCAACGCAATCACTGGAAATCAAGGTCTAACAATTCAGTTTTCACCCCGCATCAACAGACATTAGACGCCATCTAAATTTTTTTTGTGAAATACAATTATCCAGAGACGCCTATATCACCCGATGTACTCCTGCATCAACGTAAACGAGCATATTATAACGACAATTTTAAAGGTCTTTCACCGCCCACGAGGATAAGGAAAATGCGGTATGTGACCAAACTGCCAGACGCAACGAACAAGAAATATATTATGTAAATGAAACGTAACCGGCTTGTTCAAGTTATCAGCTGCAAACCACAATCCACGAGGAAATGCCGTTTCGGTTATGTACTTCTTAATTTTTACGGAAAAGTACAGATAACATCGATACCCTTACGTAAAACCGAACAAGTGGAGAAATGTTACGATGAAGCAATATGTTGCACCAATTTCATAGGCCAAACCGTAAATATAAATATATTTATTACAAGACCAAATAGTTGGAAATGTTTTAGTTTTGGCATTTAAGTACATCTATTTTTCAAATATACGCTGTATAATTTCCCCATCAGCAAACAATTCACGAAGTAGGGCCAGTATGAACACAAAGGCGTCCTAATTTTTACAAAGAACAAACACCTGTAGAATATTATGACTTAGACGAAAGCGCGGATGGAATATTTCATCTCTTAAGTTTTTAATTAACAATATAAATATAATATAATATAACATAATATAAATATAATATAATATAACATAATATAAATATTATATAATATGTTGCTTAATCTATTAATCTTATACTTTTTTGAGAATCTAACTCTGAAACTCAAGGATTCAGATGTGGATGATATTTATCAATTATATAACATATTTTTAACAAAACTTTGTTTCTATTAATTTTGTTTTTTATAAAATGTATAAAAAAAAATGTTTCAGTTATTTAATCATCATTCAAGACACAGAAAAATTTTTGGATCAGAAAAAAGTTCATTTAAAAATATAAGGATTTTTAATAATTATTTAGAAATGTGAATATACTATTTTATGACAGAACATTTTCAATAAAGCTTGGTGTTTCAAAATTGGTTTTTGGACAAATATATGTGAAATAGACATCATAATAAATCCTAATCCATAAATTAATTAAAAATTAAAACCAAAATGCCCAAAAGGAAATATTATGTTGGCTACTGAACGTGAGGTGCAAAAATATTCGATTTAATCGTATTATTAATCAAACATATTTTGTAGTGTTACAGAATAACCATTCCTTTATTCAGTAAAATAATAAGTTGTACTATTATAAATAAAACTAGAATTTTCTTACACTAGCATATTTTATGAACCCGCTTAAAAAAATTAATTAGTATTTTGGAACAAAAACCAATTTAGTGATTAAAAACATTATTTAGTTATCTAACCGTCGACACTATGTATCGTAAAGATTATCACACAATCCCCTATTATTCTCAATTCAAAAATTAAATTTTATACAAAATTATAAATCAAGTCACAGTCTCTCTTTTATAGTATTATTTGTGATTTCATTAATTTTCTGTACTTTGTAAAATTAAGATTAGGAAAATAGAATCTGATATCATTTGCACAAGATTGTGACTAACACTATCATACCTTTTTTTAAATAGTATGATATACCTACTAATTTCGAATTAAGTAATCTTTATTTTTCTTATAATAAATTGGTGGACGTCGCATGCATCCCGGCCACTGAACCTATAATGAGGCGACCAGCACGACTATTAGGAAATTAATTAAGTGGTGAATCATATAACTCCCAATTCAAGAGGTTATGACTAACACAACCATATAAAGGTATGTTACATTGGGTTATATTGTCTTATGAAATAATAAAATTATATACTGTAACTCTAATTATTAATTTTGTATTTCTTACATATAGCCCGATATTGGTGGACGTTGCTTGCACAACGGCCCCTCGATCTAGTGAGGCGACCGAAACGTCTCTTTTAAATAATTGATGAAATACACTCAAATACTCAACCAAATCTTCTGATTTAGTAAAGATTTATATTATGTAGAGGAGGTAATACGAAGAAAAAATAGGAAATTAAAGAGAGACTGCGTGTGAAGTAACAAAATATAGTGCAGCCACAAAACATGTGGATTACACCGCGGTGACCAAAGAAAATACATCAAAGTGAATTAAAATAATTTCAATAATATACGACTGTACTAATATTGTAATTTTAGCTCACAGTAGTATGTATTTGTATATATTTTTGTGGATCTGAACCCGTTTGTACAGAGATATGAAAAAAATTCATGCGCATAATTATGCAACTCACGTTCAACAACTATCGTGTAAAAATTATGTGTGAAATGTATTTTTATCATCCAGAAAATAATATATAAAATGCACCTCTATTTTTAAAGAAAATAATTGGTTTATGAGAGGACCACTGCGGGGGTCAGTAGGTACAACTTAAAAAATAAATATTAAAGGTTTTTGTAGTGTAAAAATGTCATATCCGTGTAGTAAATAAATGAAGAAATATAATTCCTATATTAAATATTAATATTAATGTGTATACCTGGCAATATATTTATTCATTTTAAAAAATAATTAAATAAATACATTTTTAGAAAATGGTCATAGTGAATTATATCACTATTATGCATAAAAACGGTAAATTATAACAGCAATCCAATGATAACGAGAAGAGTGCAAAACATATTAAACATATAAAAAAAATTTGAACTTATTCTAAATAAAATAAATTTAAACAAATTGATAGGTAAAAAACATTTAAGTAGTCCCTACCAGTAACATATTCGTATAATGTAATTATCAAACATTTTTTTTTATTCTAATACTATTTCAAATACTTTTTGAAAAAACTATTCGAATACGTTTTCTGATACGTACCCTAATTTCCTTTTTTAAACTTGAAAAATAGTTCAAATTTGTGACAAAACAATTTTTTTTTATTAAAAATCGGGCACATTATAAGTTATAAAAAATAGTTTTTCTCTTTGAATGAAATTTCATTGACCCACTTTATTTCCAATCATTCCAAAACTGATAAATATTAAAATATTAGTCGTGGAAAATAAATATTCTAGTTAAGTATTCGAATTACTTTTTCGAGTATATTTTTTTAAATGTATTCGAATACGTATTCGGACTACTTAGATACTCATTTATTTGAATACGTATTCTAAATACAAAATAAAAGTATTCTTTACAAGACTGGTCCCTACTATATGTTGAATGATCAAATAAATATGACTGCATAAATAAATATTCCACTATTAACTATATATCCGTCTACGTAATAGTTATTATAAATGTCAAATATCTCTAACGACAAAATAAGATATTAATTAGTAAAATTAAGTAAGCAATGAAAAAATTCCAAGAAGATCTTTGGAGGTGCCATCGGTTGATGCTTCTCAACCAACTGCAAGTCTCTATCGATTATACAAACTAAATGTAGGTATTATCGATACATGGGAAATTAAATTTGTAATTGATTGAAATTAAATGATTGTATTAATTATTTTATTTATTTATTTAAATTTTAATTCATGGAGTCTTTGAGCCAATAGTACATGATGGTTTCATTCTAATAAATTGCAGTTGGCGGAGTCAAATTTATTGGACAAGGTAATATTCTTGTAATAATACGTAGGAAAATACGTTTTTAATTAACTTCAATATTTCATTAAATATAAAAACTCAGATATGATATTATATTGTAATGTTGATAACTTTAGCATTTTTTTGGAGTTTTAGGAATTTTTAGCTAAACCTAAATGCTTTTTTTGTGTTACATAATATGTTTTTAGATTTTACAAAAATATTATATTATTATTATTATTAGTTGGTATTTGTTGTTACTAAATTGTTTGCATACCGATATAGATTTAAATAATGAGTATAATATAATAAAATGAAGCTAATAATTTCATATTTTTGTTTAAATTTTTTATTATATTAAATTTATTTGTAACTACATTTTTAAATTTTAAATATTTACTTAATTTTGTCAACACAAAACATTTTTCAGGTCATTTTTATATATTTTAGTTACAAATCTTACAAACGGGTAATATGGTCAATTGTAAGTTCCGAATAATCCTTTTAACTATATTATGACTAATAATGGAGCGAATTGACTTATTATCAAATTTAGCAGTGAGATTATTATCTATCTACCTATAGGCTATAGTGAACCTCATAAGGTTTATAAAATGCATACACAATTTATAAATTTAACAATATTTATCTTTTTTCCATGGACTACCCGCATGAAATGTCGAATCGCATGAATATATAACTCCTTTACAACACACCTACGTTGCGACCATGACAAAATAGATAGGTACGTCAGAAACAAAACGAGTTTTGGTTCGGTTAGCGCATCCCACCCTAAAAGTACATGTCTCCAGCCATAATTCTCGTAATTCATCTCGTCTATTTTGTCGTGCACGGATATGAGCAGGGAGGAGGACACCGGAAACCAGTTGACCGGTATAACCAGGTATAATCGGTGCGAAGAAAGCGTGATGACGACAGGAGGGTGGTGGTGTCCAACCCCCCAAACGTTCCGGCACCCACCGAGACGTCTATTCGTGACGGTGCACGAACAAGGACGCAGGGAGGAGTAGTTGCTCAATATCCCTCCGTGCTTTCGTTATGTGTTACGTACCATTTGTATATTGTATATTATTATTATATTGTAATGCACGTCACGTTCGCGGTGCTCCACGATTTTCGCCGACTTCCGGACTGAAACATCCGGGCTCCGCCAACAGCGACGACGAGGTCGAAATCTTACGCCGCCGTGTTAGCCAATCTCCTGAGGATTATAGTACCATCAAACGAGTTTCCGGATGGTTCTAGCTCCCTGCGTCAGTATTAGGTATACTCACCGTTCTACGCCCTTTCGTCCTGGCGCCGGGTGGTCGGAAAGTCGTTTCACAGCCACCGCCGCTGTCACACAAAATCGAAAACTACACAATTTTACTATCCGATGGTGACCGAGTCAATAACTCCGTCCAGGAAGGACTCAATATTATATCGGGGAGATAATCACCTGTCTGCCAGACGCCAGTCATCAAAGGATCTCCCAAAAAACCGATGTCCCTATTCGTCGCAATGTCGGCCGTATCACCACCGTCGACCGTCGACCGTCGCCTTAAGGCGTCACCAAAATTGTAACGAAATGTAGATTTGTAGAGAATAATTGTTCGATGAAAAAAAAACGTGAGCCTATATTGTGATAAATTAATAAACGTAATAATATTAATTATTACATTTTATATGTTTTATTTATTAATATTATTAAAACACCAGATATCCATGGCAATAAGCCGTCGCTACTTTTTTCGTTGTTGGCAATTACCTTGGATTAGTTTTAAAATATTAGATTTATATAGAGGATTCTAAATACTATCATCAGTTATTGTAATTATATATTATTACGTATTGAAAAATATAATATTATAAAAATGTATATCCGGTGGAGACGCACCTTTATATATTCAATGAGTTTTAGGGATGTTATCGTTGAGCATCGTTTGCGACAATTTCACGCTGCATGGATTTAGTTCATGTCGTGTGCCCGGTCTCACAAACGGTTATATAAACACGGTTGCTAAAATACCACAAAGCCACACTGTAAAATAAAAAAAGATCATAGGATCCGACGCCACTGGTTGTTTATATAAAATATCCTATATTAAGTAGTACCTATAAATAATAATTTTCATATAGTTGAATAAGGTTTACTAGTTTTAAAAAAAAATCATGGCGGATACAATACCCAAATCTCCACAAATGTATTTACGCCACTATGACAAATTATAAATGCAAATAAATGATAACTTAATTATTAAACTAGTATTATATATTATATTATATTGAAAAACCCGTAAATACTGACTTTTATAATACTATATAGTCTATATTATAGTCTATAATTATCTAATTATTTGTTATTGAATTATATTTATATTTTGTACCGATAATTTTAGTAGGTATCCATATGTTATAGATGTAATAATTGTTGATAATTTAAAATTAATTAATACCTACTGCGATAAAATTATGGTATACATAAATTTAAATTTGCCGCACCTTTTAATATTATACTAAAGCATAGTAAAACAGTCGTGGTTGGTAGGTACTACTATTAAGTAGGCCAGTCAAAATAATTGTAAACAATTAATTTTTTAAAGTATCGCATTAATATATCGATCATCTTTCGATTAAATTATTTTAAAATACTCGATACACGGTACAAGATACAATTGTATACTTGTACCGAAAATACTGCCCATCCCTGCCTACATAATAAATTAATGTAGGTCAATATATCCACCGTACAAAAATCAAATCCAGGGTTAAAAAACCAACGAATAAAACAAATGACTGTTTACAAAAAAAAAAATAATTATAATAATAATAATAATAATAATTACGATTTTAAGATTATTTGGGTATGAATTTATGAAATGTTCATAATTGGTAGGTATAATATATAATAATTATTTCTTGAAAAACGTATTATACTATTATTTTTAAGTGGTGTAAGAATGAAGATGGTGAATTATGAGTATTTTTAATTTACGCTATATTTATACGCAAAACTTGCTAGAAAGTTGAACTGTCGTAAAAAACCCACATACAAACACAGGATATTGTAATGTTCTTACCTTCAAGTTTCATAATAGATAGTCGATTCATTCCAATTTTTAAAATAGCGATGCTAAATGTGATCTGTTGAGAGGAAGTTTGTAAGACGGAGACAACAAAAATAATAAAATAAGCCCGTGTCGCCCTCTTGAATCGTGAGTCGTGAGTCGTGACCATGGCCCATGGGGCAGCGTTCCAGAAATTTCGGTATTATGTTACCAGTAGTAACCACTAGGTAATCAATCTGACTAATCACTATATTATGTACTAATAATTTGTTATCAAATAAATAACAACAGATTATTATTTTATAGTTTGCCTTTGCGAAAGGCTGTTTGCCTGTTTGCTGTTTGTATTCTGAATATTATTTTTGAATCATTCGATTTTTTGAAATTTGAACAAAAATACAGACTAGGCACATTCGTACAGATTTTTGGTCATATATTTAAGCACAAAACTGTCATGCATAAGTTTATTTTTTGTGGTAAAACATCCAAATTATCGTCACTCTTGAATTTTCAAATGTAAGTATTATTTTCTATATATACTCTCTCGCGAAAGAAAGGTACCGCGTTTTTACGACAATCAGTCAATCTTGTACCAAGCCCCAACAGTACCGACGACGATCAACGATACCGGTCGTGGTACCGATTAAACACGATGGCAGCATCGGTTACATCGACGTGAACAGATTATTCGGCGCCGTAATGCGTCGGTGATAATAGATTGGACGCAACACTTTGACGGCCCTCGGGCGGGTCGTGGCCAACAGTCCACATGCTCGAAATGGTACATTTTGTTCGAGTGATACTAGTGATAGACTATAGTTGTACCGATTATATTTCTTATTAATATGGGGTTGGTCTAATTTGCTAATATTTTGTTGATAAATAAAGGTTTCCAAGAAACGAAAATAGTAGGAGAGAATCTTTGAGTTGAATGATTTTACAATTTGAAATTTTCAGAAAATTATATTTCTCCAACGATGAGTTTGAAGAAATTGAACAGACAAAAAAAAGGAATTAGAGACCTCACGGTTGATGATTTTAACTCACCCGGAAAAGCCTTAAAAAACTTTAATTTTGTTAATTGATGATTTAACCTTATATAATTTTGGCAGCCTTGTAAAAAATACTTTTGAAAAAGTATTAAGATACTATAATACTAGTAATCTAATAAAATAGCATTAAAAATACTTTTGAAATACTATTATAAAATGTATTTTACGAATACTCACAAAGTATTCGAATACAGATATAAGTATTTTTTTAAAGTTTATTCTGTACCTACGTATAATATTTATGTATATTTTAATATTTATTATATTATATTATATTATATTATATTATGTTACTAGTTTGCTACTTATCATAGATTTTAACAATTTGAAATAATAACTAACAGTGTAGAATCAAGCAAAATAATATTTTTTATAAAATGATCGAAATGTGTTAATCTTCACAAAATTTTGAATTCTTTTTAATAACATAAAAATAACAAATACTTGTATTTGAATACTTTACAAGACTGAATTTTGGTTGCTAAACAAAAGTGTTATCAATGAAAAATCGTTGCTTATTGTTATGAGGAGGCACCTATCTGTCATAGTTATCTTATTTTGTCGTTAGAGATATTTGACATTTATAATAACTATTACGTAGACGGATATATAGTTAATAGTGGAATATTTATTTATGCAGTCATATTTATTTGATCATTCAACATATAGTAGGGACCAGTCTTGTAAAGAATACTTTTATTTTGTATTTAGAATACGTATTCAAATAAATGAGTATCTAAGTAGTCCGAATACGTATTCGAATACATTTAAAAAAATATACTCGAAAAAGTAATTCGAATACTTAACTAGAATATTTATTTTCCACGACTAATATTTTAATATTTATCAGTTTTGGAATGATTGGAAATAAAGTGGGTCAATGAAATTTCATTCAAAGAGAAAAACTATTTTTTATAACTTATAATGTGCCCGATTTTTAATAAAAAAAAATTGTTTTGTCACAAATTTGAACTATTTTTCAAGTTTAAAAAAGGAAATTAGGGTACGTATCAGAAAACGTATTCGAATAGTTTTTTCAAAAAGTATTTGAAATAGTATTAGAATAAAAAAAAATGTTTGATAATTACATTATACGAATATGTTACTGGTAGGGACTACTTAAATGTTTTTTACCTATCAATTTGTTTAAATTTATTTTATTTAGAATAAGTTCAAATTTTTTTTATATGTTTAATATGTTTTGCACTCTTCTCGTTATCATTGGATTGCTGTTATAATTTACCGTTTTTATGCATAATAGTGATATAATTCACTATGACCATTTTCTAAAAATGTATTTATTTAATTATTTTTTAAAATGAATAAATATATTGCCAGGTATACACATTAATATTAATATTTAATATAGGAATTATATTTCTTCATTTATTTACTACACGGATATGACATTTTTACACTACAAAAACCTTTAATATTTATTTTTTAAGTTGTACCTACTGACCCCCGCAGTGGTCCTCTCATAAACCAATTATTTTCTTTAAAAATAGAGGTGCATTTTATATATTATTTTCTGGATGATAAAAATACATTTCACACATAATTTTTACACGATAGTTGTTGAACGTGAGTTGCATAATTATGCGCATGAATTTTTTTCATATCTCTGTACAAACGGGTTCAGATCCACAAAAATATATACAAATACATACTACTGTGAGCTAAAATTACAATATTAGTACAGTCGTATATTATTGAAATTATTTTAATTCACTTTGATGTATTTTCTTTGGTCACCGCGGTGTAATCCACATGTTTTGTGGCTGCACTATATTTTGTTACTTCACACGCAGTCTCTCTTTAATTTCCTATTTTTTCTTCGTATTACCTCCTCTACATAATATAAATCTTTACTAAATCAGAAGATTTGGTTGAGTATTTGAGTGTATTTCATCAATTATTTAAAAGAGACGTTTCGGTCGCCTCACTAGATCGAGGGGCCGTTGTGCAAGCAACGTCCACCAATATCGGGCTATATGTAAGAAATACAAAATTAATAATTAGAGTTACAGTATATAATTTTATTATTTCATAAGACAATATAACCCAATGTAACATACCTTTATATGGTTGTGTTAGTCATAACCTCTTGAATTGGGAGTTATATGATTCACCACTTAATTAATTTCCTAATAGTCGTGCTGGTCGCCTCATTATAGGTTCAGTGGCCGGGATGCATGCGACGTCCACCAATTTATTATAAGAAAAATAAAGATTACTTAATTCGAAATTAGTAGGTATATCATACTATTTAAAAAAGGTATGATAGTGTTAGTCACAATCTTGTGCAAATTATATCAGATTCTATTTTCCTAATCTTAATTTAACAAAGTACAGAAAATTAATGAAATCACAAATAATACTATAAAAGAGAGACTGTGACTTGATTTATAATTTTGTATAAAATTTAATTTTTGTATTGAGAATAATAGGGGATTGTGTGATAATCTTTACGATACATAGTGTCGACGGTTAGATAACTAAATAATGTTTTTAATCACTAAG
Organism: Nasonovia ribisnigri; assembly: GCA_027563435.1. NCBI lineage: Eukaryota > Metazoa > Arthropoda > Insecta > Hemiptera > Aphididae > Nasonovia > Nasonovia ribisnigri. Next base: position 2,823 of record JANEHU010001230.1, on the reverse strand, counting down.
TTGGTTTTTGTTCCAAAATACTAATTAATTTTTTTAAGCGGGTTCATAAAATATGCTAGTGTAAGAAAATTCTAGTTTTATTTATAATAGTACAACTTATTATTTTACTGAATAAAGGAATGGTTATTCTGTAACACTACAAAATATGTTTGATTAATAATACGATTAAATCGAATATTTTTGCACCTCACGTTCAGTAGCCAACATAATATTTCCTTTTGGGCATTTTGGTTTTAATTTTTAATTAATTTATGGATTAGGATTTATTATGACGTCTATTTCACATATTATATTTGTCCAAAAACCAATTTTGAAACACCAAGCTTTATTGAAAATGTTCTGTCATAAAATAGTATATTCACATTTCTAAATAATTATTAAAAATCCTTATATTTTTAAATGAACTTTTTTCTGATCCAAAAATTTTTCTGTGTCTTGAATGATGATTAAATAACTGAAACATTTTTTTTTATACATTTTATAAAAAACAAAATTAATAGAAACAAAGTTTTGTTAAAAATATGTTATATAATTGATAAATATCATCCACATCTGAATCCTTGAGTTTCAGAGTTAGATTCTCAAAAAAGTATAAGATTAATAGATTAAGCAACATATTATATAATATTTATATTATGTTATATTATATTATATTTATATTATGTTATATTATATTATATTTATATTGTTAATTAAAAACTTAAGAGATGAAATATTCCATCCGCGCTTTCGTCTAAGTCATAATATTCTACAGGTGTTTGTTCTTTGTAAAAATTAGGACGCCTTTGTGTTCATACTGGCCCTACTTCGTGAATTGTTTGCTGATGGGGAAATTATACAGCGTATATTTGAAAAATAGATGTACTTAAATGCCAAAACTAAAACATTTCCAACTATTTGGTCTTGTAATAAATATATTTATATTTACGGTTTGGCCTATGAAATTGGTGCAACATATTGCTTCATCGTAACATTTCTCCACTTGTTCGGTTTTACGTAAGGGTATCGATGTTATCTGTACTTTTCCGTAAAAATTAAGAAGTACATAACCGAAACGGCATTTCCTCGTGGATATTTGTGGTTTGCAGCTGATAACTTGAACAAGCCGGTTACGTTTCATTTTCATAATATATTTCTTGTTCGTTGCGTCTGGCAGTTTGGTCACATACCGCGTTTTCCTTATCCTCGTGGGCGGTGAAAGACCTTTAAAATTGTCGTTATAATATGCTCGTTTACGTTGATGCAGGAGTACATCGGGTGATATAGGCGTCTCTGGATAATTGTATTTCACAAAAAAAATTTAGATGGCGTCGAATGTCTGTTGATGCGGGGTGAAAACTGAATTGTTAGACCTTGATTTCCAGTGATTGCGTTGAAAATTGCACTGAAATGAATGAGTTGGTTGTAAAATAAATTGTTTATCAATTAACATGACACCTAAAACTATCTAAATAAAAATAGTACAGTATAGCGAAAAATGTAATTTAAATTCAAGGGTGCACTTACACTTGTTAAGGAGGTAACTCTGTGGATCCACTTACATACAAAATCTGCAATATCGTTTGTTTTTGGTTTGTTTCCGGTTATAATGTATCTAATACAATTCACCCCGAATACCTTGAAAAACTTGGGCCTCACGAAAAGATTGTGAATACCAACTTATGTCATATGCATTGACCTCATAAACCATTTTTCCTAAAGTTTGAAACACGAATTAATAATATCAAAGATACAAGATTTCTAAAATGTGTCATAATGTGAACATTTTATTTGTGAAAATGTTGTGTACTTATATAAAAAATAAATTATGTTGTAATAATAAAAATATTATTTAAAGAATTCAATTTCTATAGTTAGGTACCATAAGTATATTATACAAATATCGGAAGGTAGGTATGCAATTTGTTAGGTAATCGCTGTAAAATATGTCACTTCAGTGTGTTCTCTATTTAGTTACCAAATAATTAAATATAAATTTAAAAAAATCCTTGTAGTTTTAGAAAGGAACATAACATTTATATGATCTAAAAGTATGTTTGTGTCTTGAATGGCGTTTAAATCATTGAAATAATCACACAAAATATATTATCGAGAGAGAGAGAGAGAGAGAGAGAGCATTAATGAGATTATTTAAATTAATCGGCCAATATTCTTGTACAGTATCTAGGTACACGGATCAAACGGGTGTGTCCCCGACGCTTTCGCCACGTCTGCAGGTTTTGTCCATCGGCGGACTTGGACCCACGGGACAAGAAAAGCTGTCGCACGCACACTGAAAGAATGTTTTAATAAATTAATTAATACGTTGACTGTTCATCCAACTCTGGTCGTCACAAAGTATCATATTCAAATATTTTAAGTATAAAAAAATGAAATCAAAATACTCATATTATTACTAATTTTAAACATACTTTATTAATAGAATATGGCAATCAACTTTCTTCAAATCAGAATCCTCGAGTTTCACTTAGATTTTCACTTACTAGTTCCAACGCTTGAGATTGTACGTTTTCTTCACGATCAAACTTTGCTGTTGAATACATAATAATATTATCTTCAACAAAAATGTCATTTTATAACATCTTCTGAAACTATAGATTTTTTTTACCTTGATTTTTGAAGAAATTATTTACTTCATATCTTACAAGCTTCTTCCAGTTCTCTCTCTTCCTCGTCCGTGAATGATTCTCCTGCTTCTTGAAACAAATCTTTCCTGTTTGGAAATATTCTAAGCAAACACTTGACATTTGTTTTCTCTTAGTAGGATTTTTAACATAATTAAATAATTTTATTATGTTCATGGATTTAAAGCCTGAAATATAC
>JANEHU010001229.1:0-25265 GCA_027563435.1 Nasonovia ribisnigri | reverse complement strand
TTCAAAATATTCTGATATATTTTGAGCTGTTACCGGACATTTTCATTTTCCAATTTTTTTAGGTTCTTTTTCTATATATTTCTATAAAACTTTATTTGTGGGGTAAAAACTTGAAAATTTAATACAAGGCTCTTAATATATTGTTACATTAATATATGAAAAATATTAAAATCTGTTGTCACAAATTTTTTTTAAAGTTTAAATATTGACAAAATACGTAAAAATCACGACAATGTGCAAACTATTTTTAGATAGAAATTCATAAAAAATTTACTTTTTAAATCTAAGATTTGAAAATGTAACACATGATTTCTCATAAGTTTTGTTAAGTTTATCAAAAAACAAAAAAAACCAATAGATACCAAGTCAAATGAGCGTTTGAATTTATATTTTTACCACCTCGATTTCTCATATGTAGCGATTATCTAATTTTGTTGTAATTCAAAAATGAATAACTGTAGATACTTATAAAACTTCACTGAATGTATTTATATTAGCATTTCTATACACCTATTTTTATTTTTCGGGCCAAAAATCATGAAAATTTTATACAGGGCTCTTGATATATTATAACAATAGCAATTGAAAAATATTAAAAATACATTGGAACGAATTTTTTTATAGACATTTAAAGTTAAAATTTCTTCAAAATTCGTCATAATTTCGACCATCGAATGTTAAGAGTAATCTTGTTCCTTTCACAAAATGTGTTTTAATTATTCTTAATTTAATTTATATTTATACTTTTGGCATTTAATACGTAGAAATAAATATTTAATTTAACTCTAATAAGTAAATTTAAACCCCAAAATAATATGAAAACAAACTTACGCGTAAACATCGACTCTTCCGGTGAAACCTAGCAGTGCAGACGTATACAGTATATTCACCGGTCCTGAAGAAACGGCTATCTTCATCCGTCTTCATCTCGCTCAGAACTAAAACTGTAAAGTATCGAATATTTAATGAAAATAAACTGAACGTAACAAAATGTGAGGGTTCGTGTTATAAAATATAAGGTATATTTTAAGATGATAACATTATGTTTAACGTACTGTCTATTGTTGGCTTATTTTATTTTTTTTGTTCACTGAAATTATTAGAATCGTTAATCGTCTCCGACGAATGTCGACAATTGGCGATTGCCATAGACGATTTAATATGATAAATCCATAGAACTTATATACTCGGTACCTACCTATAGAGTATACGGTCTAATGGTTTGGTATGGCGCGGTGTGTACAGTCAATTGCGGAAACGCTCTGAGTGTACGTATCGGCCGGCGTTGCTAGTTCCCGGATGGGTGACCAGCCGGGATTTTTAGCAACGAGTCCTTGCCACTCATACAAAAACGTGTTTCAACTAACCGTGGGTAATGGCCATAATTGCAGGACTTAAGCTCAATAAAAAAAAAAAAAAAAAAGTAAGTATACGGTCTATACTCTATTGATAAATCATATCATATTCTTTTACATTTACACAAATCTTTGTGATTGGTAATACTTATCGGACTTTTTATACAGGCTTTAAAAGTTCAAATTTTTAAAAAATTCATCATAATTTCGACATTTGCATAATATTTTGTAGTCAGATATTCGTACAACGCATTTTCTTTGTTTGCCATATGACAATGTAATACAAGAAGTTATAATAACAGTTGAGAAATAATAAATATCAGTAGGGACGATTTTTTTTTTATAAGTATTTAAAGTTCCATTTAAAGATTTATCAAATAAAAAATTTACAAATTGCTAAGTTGTTAAGATATTCAACTTTTTTTGCAATAAACAAAGATTCTTATATATAGTTCCAAGAATAACAAATTTAGTTATTTTGTTGTAATTTAAAAATAATATTCGTAGATATATAAAACCTTTAGAGTAGGTATATCATTATAATTTATATACACGATGACATATTTAAATTTAATATTTTGGAAAAATGAATTTAAGTTACTAGCCTGCTGTTAAAGGTACTGTACACATGCCTAATCGTAAAATAAATTATAGGTAGGTACTTTAAACACAATATTATTTATTAAAGTCTATAATTTAAATTTAAATCTTTAAGTTTAAAGTTTATTTTATTTCAATCAATTATAGGTAGATATTAATTAATAATTGTTGATACATTGTATTTAAGAAAATAAAAATAAATCTGATTACAATAAATTACGGCGTTTATATTATTCGAACTAGGAACTAAAATATTCGTCTACAACACTTGGATAGCACATTTTTAGTGACATTAAATATTTAATTTAACTTTTAGAAGTAAATTTGAAAATCAAATAAATAAAAAACAAACTTACATTTAAACATCGATTCTTTCGGCATTCGTCGGAATCCGTGACGTGTACACTAAGCTACGACGTTACTCTGAAAACGCTCAAGATACATATCTGAAAATTTTGTAATTTGTGAAAAATAACACCATACGAAACGCGGTATATTTTTTGTTCATGTCAGTTTCGTTTAATAAAATACTAAAATGTTTCATCGACCATGTCATTCGCATCGATTGAGACAATTGCCATAGAATATATATTATAGATATTATATTATACGTAAATATGATGAATCCACGGATCTAATAAAATGCAACTTTTTACATCGAGCAGTTCCGTGTTTAGGAACAATTTGATGGTGTATAGATACTAGAAGCATATAGGCGTATTTATTTTTATGAATCTTTAAGTAAAACTGTGATAATAAATAATTGTAATTTCTGGTTTTTAGAGTTAATTTACAGGTTTATAATAAACACATCAAATCGACAGTACATTTACCGACTATACCAACTAGATTTATAAAATTCCAATCCAAAAATTTCACCGAATACCGTCTAATTTAAAATTAATAATAATCAGGTATTTAATATGTTAATTTTAATTGTATCTGGTATATTTTATATTTTATAATCATGTGTGATTAGAATGATGTGTTTTTCTAATTTTTAATCTGTAGCTTTGATTTTTAACTTCAGTATCTTTTATTTTCCGATGGGAAATTGAATTTTGTAGATGCATTCGGGAAGTCTAAATTTATAATGCATAAACAAAAAAAAACTGGTATTTTTACACAAAATTGGTTTTCGGTAAAATCGATTATGGTACTCTGTGTAAGTGTAGGTAACTAAAATATGTTCTGTAGTCCGTAGATACATGAAGTTTTCATTTAATGTTTATATTAGCATTTTCTATACACCAGAAATTATTTTGACACATGTTGTGCTATTTATAGCCATATAACCTTTTCGATTATTAATTTTTTTTTTATAACTAAGATTTGAAAATTGAATACAAGATTTCTTATAATTTTTTCTATTTTTATTAAAAAAATTTAGGTTAAAATATCCAAGTACGAAAATTGTTTTTCGTATACAATGAAATTACCTACCTCTTAATAGGTACCTATACAACATCATTGAGTTTAAATTTAACACAATACATTACAGTGTCCCTCATAATGTATTTGTTCATATTTTTTTCTATACACACCTTCAGATAACAACGTTGAATGTCAATCTACGTGTTACCACTTATTTCGCGTTTTCAACTGCAAAAAATTATCATTGTCCGCTATCCGACGCAGTCACATTGCTTACCTGGGTGACAACGTTGAATTGTTATAACTATAATATATATCGTTTTTTTTTTAATTTTCAATGTTCTACCACTTTTATTCGCATTTTGACCACAGCAATTAACATTGTCAGCTATCAGAAGCAGTCGCTTTGCTTACCTGGGTGACAATGTTGAATTGTTATAACTATAATATAATATATAGTTTTTATTTTAATTTTCAATGTTCTACCACTTTTATTCGCATTTTGACCACAGCAATTAACATTGTCTGCAGCTAACAGACGCAGTCGCTTTGCTTACCTGGGTGACAACGTTGAATTGTTATAACTATAATATATATAGTTACCACACAGCAATCTTACATTTTTAAAATATTTTGGAAACATCGCATGGGACACAAAAACATTGTTACAAAATTCAGATATCATGTTCAGAAAGTGTATACATATTGTGAACATATTGTCAAATCATGATTTGGCAGAGAAAAACACATGTTCACAACATTTTAATCTTAGGTTGTTAACACATTTCTAAATATTTTGTAGCAATATTTTTGACAAGTATTGTCATAATATCATAAGCAACACTTTGTTACAACATTATTAGCTATATGTTTTCAAAAGACCTTAAAGACCATTTTTTAACAATATGGAGCTTTAATTTTTTCAACATATTTTGATATTGGTTTGTAACAATATTTCACTGTTAGTATTGTCAACATATTTTAAGCAATACTAGTTGAAATGTTCAGGTCTATATTTTCAAAATATATTTGGGAAACATTATTGTATATATTTATAGATGTCAACTCATTGTTAAGAATTAATAAGAATATTCTGTATACTCGTTATTTAATCATTTAATAAAGTGATTAATTTTAACAATATGTTAATATTCATTAATTCGCAATTGTTATGATGAGGGTCAATCAAAAAGGTAGTTGCAGTGTAAACCAAAAATAACTATCAATCTAGGGAAAAAAATGTATTACATAATATAATATCTATATTCTGATAAATACTTTAGTCAGAAATAAAATATAATAATATAGATTAATGATTGATGAAAAGTAGGTTAACAATAAAAAAAAATGTTTTTAATAGATATAGTAATATAACATAATATAATAATTATCTATGTGTATGACATTTTCTTCTTTTTTCTTTAATCAACCAATAAGTGATTAAGTATAAAATTATATTAATTGTAAAAATAACATTTTATAAATTAATTATATATAGCAGAAAACTATTAAAAGTAGCTGGTATACAATAAAAAAAATTTTTTTCATAGATATAATAATATAACATAATATAATAATTATCTATGTGTATGACATTTTCTTCTTTTTTCTTTAATCAACCAATAAGTGATTAAGTATAAAATGATATTAATAGTACAAATAACAATATATAAATTAATTATTTATAATAAAGCAGACAACTATTAAAAGTAGGTATACAGCAAAAAAATGTTTTATGATTAAAATAATAATACTGTTAGTTTTCATACATAATATAAATAACATATGTAAACATGTGACATTTCCTTTTTTTAACAACCAAATAGGTTAATAAGTTTTATAATATTAATAATAAAAATAACATTATATAATAAAGCAGACAGCTATTAAAATTAGGTATACAATTAAAAAAAAAGTTATAATAATTACAAACTATTGTAATACTCTTTTTTTCATATACAATATAACACATAATCTTTATATAAAAAGACCATTTAGGTGTTATAATATTATAATATAAATAATAAAAATAACATAATTTATATAAATTATTATTAAGCAGGAACTTCTTAAAAATATATAATAAAAAAAAAAAAATGATAATACTGTTTCTTATATTTAGCATAATATTATATAATATTATTATATTACTGAAGAATATATAAAAAATAATTACATAATGAGTGTTCAATATTATAAAATAATCACCCTGTTATACTCATAATATAGTAATAGTAATATAAAATAATACTATGTTAATATGTGTTGAAAAATTTTTATTCTGGATGGGGTTGATGAGTTTTAGCGGATAATTTTTTTATTCTATTTGAAGCTTGTGCTAACCAATTTTTTAATGGTTTTTCGATTTCAATGTTTGGGAGATTTTGTGAGGAAAATGGTTTCATTTGACGAATAGTTTCTAAAAAAAAAAAATGCATATCATTTATTGAACATATTAATTGACCATTTTTCATTTGGGCTATTTATTAATCAATGTACAGGCCTTCTATCTATCAACAAATATTTGAATACATTAAAATATTAGGTAAATTAATTATTATTATTTTATAATGTATACTTTTTTTTTTATACTTTTAACTTAACATTTTAGAATTTTTATTAAAATCGACGATAACAACCAAATTCTTATCTTTATATATATAATAATATGCTGTTGCTGCTAATATGGACTGATACTAATCTTGAACAAAAATGTATATGAAATATGAATATATGATATACAATAATTTTAATTATTATTAAATAATATACGACTTTCATTCGTAAAATGTATTCATCTTGGTAACTATTTTAAATTTTAAAATAATTATTGTAATTAGTTAATAAATATTAGATATTGTTAGTTAAGAAATAAATCATAAGGTATGACAACAATAAATTATTGTTTAAATAAGTTATTTGCTATACCTGCTATATACTGCTACAGTTATTAATTTAATCTTAATTTTGTAAATAATTTGAATTTAGTTACTAATACCCTCAAAGATTTACTGATATTTATAAATAGGAAAAGTTTGATGAAAAATATACATGTTATTAATAACTTTGTACCAATTGACGACTAAATTTTAAAATTTTAAAAATAGTTTGTAAGTTATTTTTACAACACTGGGGATAATAATTTACATACATTTATAACATTTAATATGAAACAGTTTACTTGAAGATTTTAATAAGTAATTGGACATTTCTACACTTGATACCCCCAAGTAAAAACTTCTTATTTGTGAACAAAAACCTCCATCAAAATCGAAGATTCAATCACTTTTCTACTTAAAAATTGTGTTATGAAGTTTTATTGTTATATATGAATTTTATGATTGCAATGATTTTAATCATTGTACTGTAAAAACCTAAAATGTGAGAATAATGAGTAATTTACTTAATAATAGTGAGCCATAGTAAAAATAGTGAGAAAGGTGAGCGAGTGAAAAGTCTATAAACCTATCTATTAAGATATGGGTGGAGAAGTTTGTATTAATAAAAAATTAGTAAACTTTTATAAATAACTAATAATTACTATGTACCTAGATATAGATAAGTATTAAATTATTTTTCAAGTATAGTAATATGTAAAATTAAATTTTTAACAATATTTACCAAATATCACAGAGCAAGTTTGGAGTGTAGAAAAATTTGCTTTTCCTTTGAATCCTATGTATGAGTAGTTGGTTAGAAAATTATCAGTGAATAATGTTTGCATAATTTTTCTTATAGTTTCAGACACATTCTGTCCTCTATAACGAGATAGCTCTTTAATCTACATATCAAATAAAATTTAATAATTATAATTTTATAAAATTTGAAAGTAATGCAATTTGTTATTAATACCAATTTTTTTTTAAACACTGTATCGTTTAATAGTTTGTCCTCAAGATCATTTAAATCGGTCACGGTATCCACACGAGTTATAGTGTTATCAAATGAATCTTCAGTATTATCAGCAGATACACATCCTTGTAAACGTTCATTCATTTTTTCTTGCAAAGACATAATAATATCAAGACGATCTTGTATATTTTTGACTTCATGTTTGAGAACAATGTGTTGTCTGTTAACTAATTTTTGAAAATCTGGAAAATATAAATACATTAAATGTCATTAAAAATGTCTCATAAATTCATATTTTTTTAAAACTTTGATTGTTCCTAAATATACATTTATACAAAAAATCTAGAAAATAAATTTTTTACAGTTTTCTCTACGTATTAATAAAGATAATAACTTATAGAATTTGTTAATACCTTTAAATTGATTTTCCTGATCACCAGGTTTTTTCCCTGACAATGTCTTAGATGTTGAGGGGGGTTCATAAATCGGATCTAACTTAAGCCTTTTATTATTATCAGACGATTGAAAATTATTCGGCGTTGAATAACTGTCATTTTCATAATTGTTATGTGGCGGCGATGATAACTCTTCAAATAATTTTTTTTTCGATTTTGGGTTGTATGTTTTGTCCACATCTGAATCATCTCCATCAAATTCTGCAATTGAATTATTTATAACAAACAAATATAATATTCCTACAATTATATTTTAATGATATAATGATTCTTAAGTATCAAAATTTATTTATTATTTTAGAACTTTTTTAAGCTGTACACTATCCAGATAGTGATTAGCCATAACACTTTTATTATTAATATAAATTATAAGATAGGTAGGTAAGCACAATATTGGGCTTGGAAATTGGAAAAAATTGCAGTTGCGCTTATATATTAAACATAAAATTTAAAATACTATGTTGTTTTGATATCTATTTGACTATATTATATTGAAACAATAATTTAATAATCTTTATAGGTAATGGACTTTTTTCTTACCATCACAACTAATATTAAACAAAGGTGGACTTGGTGGCTTAGAATGTTTTGACTTCAAATAAGGTTTTTGTTGTGTTGATGTATGATTTTTGTTTTCAATAACATTTTCATTATCTGTCTGTGAAGATAAGTCTGAAGTCTCTTGGGCTCTTCTGGCTTTTAATCGAGCTTCATCAATTTCAGCTAAAATAAAATTATATAAAACATTAATGAAAATCCATAGAGTTATTAAAGCATACATAATTATACACTTACCAATATCTTGATATATTATACGTGCATTATAAAAACTAAATGCATCTGGTTTATCAGCCGGGTCAATTCTCTTTTCAATGTAGCTACGCACATTAGCTATTTTTTTTGGCCAAGCACAAACTCCCTTGTGCATCCAAAAGTTTGGAATGAAATCTACGGAGTTATCAATTTCAAAGCAAACAATACTCCACATGTTTCTGAAATGAAATTCTTTATTTCAACATAAAATATAAACATATACAAAAACATATATAGGTTTGTATAGAAAGAGAAAGACAGGAAAAGATATGCATGTTATATTACTGTAAATATTTAAAATGTTATACTTTAGCCTTTGTGAAAGTACTAATAAATTATAAATATTAAATATAGGTAGACCCATTATAACTAATTTTTTTTTTATCTAGGTACAAACATTTTTTTTGTATATCTATTATTTTAAAACATAATACATTATTTGTACACACCAACCTACATTTTTTCTTAAAAATCTAATTTTAATAATTACACTTTTCATTTATTTTTTTAATAGTTTGATTTTTTTACTTTAAAACAGAATAATTTTCTGAAGTTCAAGATCAAATTTAAATGGCACAATAAAGTAATTAATCCTTAATAATACAGTAAATTTGACTGTATAAATTTAAAATTTGATAAACTAACAGATTTTACAAAACAGCTAGTACCTAGGTATATTATCTTATTTATATTATTAAAATATAAAAGTAGGTATTATACTTACAGGCTATACCTAGGAGTAGGTTGATATTATATGTATACCTGTTCACATAATTAATTATATATAATAATAAATATTCAAAGAAAAATATAAATTACAGATACTAAGTAAGCTATATTACCTATATACTAAAAAATTGAGTTGAAAACTTTTTAATAGGTAGGTAGGTTAATAATAATAATGTAGAAAGGTACATTGACTTAATTATGATGAAGTATTGGTATTGCAGTTAGTTTGTCGTTCAAATCAAATACAACCATTTTATTTTTAATATCTGAAATATTCCACTGTTTTATATCTTCTGATAATGTTTTTATAACAAATATATTCAATACAGATGACTTTAGAGGTTTAATAAAAAGATCTTCTTTTTCTTCAAAAGTTTTACCATAAAAAACTGTAATTTTATCAGAAGATTTTTTTTAATTCAATTATTTGTACAATTTCATTAGAGGTGGTAAGAACAAAACAATCGGGTTTTTGATTTGAGTACTTTAATTCATTATGACTGATTGGTAGAATTGATTCATTTTTGCATAGTTCATTATATCGCCTAATCACTTGCTGTAGAGGTTTTTCATTTTTATGTAACATTTTCTTTAAGACTTTCATGTAGTTCTCAAAAGGAAAAGTGCTACATGCGTCGAGAGGTCCATACCTTTCATAATCGTCACACAAATGAAGTATTCCATGTACATTATGTGATATAAAATGAGCACCATAGATATACTGGAATGATTTGACAAAATATTTTAATAAATTACGAGTATAATGTAGAAGTTGTTGGTTATTATCACTTAAAAGAATTCGCATTGAAATATGTAATGATAAAAAATTTTGATAACATTCTTCATTTAATATATCTTTAAGTACTACTGGACCAGTATATAAAAGAAATTGTCGGAACTCAGTGGCTTTCCACCGGCATACATCTTGGATTGGTCTAGGTTTTCGGCAAAAATCTCTTGTAATACAAGTTTTTAGTTGAAGTAGTGATTTAGTTAGTGTTTTACATTTCCAACTTGGTATACGGCTATTTACAGGTCCTTTACTCAGCCAAAGATTAATTAATTTTTTCATAACCCCAAGGCAAATTAAATGCATATAGTCCATTGAGAATATTTTAACTATATTTATATTAGGAATTAAAGTAAGACAAGATATTGTAGTTGAAGTATGATATTCTTAATTTTTCATTAAAATATAATCTTCATGTGTTCTTTCTGTACAATCGGTATCACTATAAGGGAAACATACACGATTATGCATGTATGCCCCTTCGTGTGTACATCTAGAACATGATGAAAAACCAGAATGACCCTTGGCCCTCATTAAATATGCTTTTGCCGGTGAATCGCAACAAATTACTTCTATAGAAATATCTTTTTTAAACGAATTTACAATAATTCCATTCATAGTTAATTCTAGAATTTCAGATACCAAGTCCCTTAAATAAATATTACTGTCTCGTGGTTTTTCATGACCATGATAAATACCCACAGGAAAGACATAATTTTTATGAGGCATGATGTACGCCAGAATTGGCCAGAATTGACTGGAACTACTTTTTGTAATCGGCAACCCATCAATTCCTAGTGCAATTTTTATAATGTCAGTAGAAGAAATTATTGATGAAAATCTTAAAATCCCAGCAGCCAATCCAAAATGGTAATATATACCAGAATCTATACTTATTATGTTGGTAACTTTTGATGAACCCGATTTTAACAATGTTCTACAATCTTTAGGTAAATATTCTAAATTACAATCATTTTTTAATATTTTAAGAAGAGAATTTACAGAATTTTGGTTAACATTATAATCTATCATCCATTTCCCAAGTTTCTTTTTTACAAGATCATGATTATTGCATTTAATTTCTTTATCTGATTCTGATTCGTTATTACCATATGCTGAATTTAAGTCGGATTGATACCGAGCTATTTGTTTAACATGAAATGCTCGAGATATGTTATCATGTTCAATAGACTGTTCTAAAGAGTTTTCCAGTATTTTATTATTTTCAATTTGTTGACTATGTAAAGACTACTAATTTATTTGGTTCGTTAAATGGAAAATAATTTGAATCGTCACTAGATAAATCTAAAGTTTTTAATTCTTCTTGAATTTTCCTACGTTTATTTCTATAGCTTGCCATTCTATAATAATATTCTTAAATAATATTATATATTGTATTCTTTATTTTACTGTTCTGACAAAATATTAAGAAGTTATTGAACAATCAAAAAAACTATAAATTTAATACCTACTTAAATAATATTTATGTACCAAATACCAATGTACTTCAAAAAGTTAAATACTTTTTTCTGTTTTCACAATTAAAATTAAAATTAGGTACTTACACGTATTATACCTATACGACGACAGTAACAACACTAGTGTAGTTATGTTGTAGTTGTATGTTGTTAAGTACCTTAAAAACACGACGGCGTCTCGGTAAATTGAAAATGACAACGGAAGAAGTCGATTTGCAATACCTACTCGTTCAACACCAGAAAAAAATATTATAAAAAAGACGTTCGCTAATACGAAACGTGCCACGTAGGTACTTACTTACGTTCACTGTTCAAACTTCAAAGTTTTAACATCAACATTCGACCTAATTAGTAGGTAATTATAGGCTCCGGTCGAACTTCATCGGCGTTAACACACGTTAGGTACGAAACGTTATTATATGACCACGGCAATGACGCACGTAATAAATAATAATAAATACGACGATCACTCGGCGGATTAAAAATGGCAGACAACGGGGTAAATCGCAACGACCCGGACAAAGTATAAAAAATGACAGCCGTTGATACAAAACGTATGCCACACGTACTTACTTTCGAGGTACTACAAAAAGTTTGAAATTCAAACTATAATTACTAGCGATTAGTAAATAGCTCCTATTCGAATTTGATCGGTGTTAACACGCGAATATTTTTAAAGGACATGAAGACACGAACAAATTATTATTATAGTCTAATACTATGACTATTAATCTGGGTCTGGAGCGTCACAAGCCACAAGGCGGCAGGATGGTTGACTATGATGGCGAGTACGGGACACGCACGGGTATTCCCTATGCATTGGACAGCCCATAGAGTAAAAATATAGACAGCTACACCAAAAACGTATTGCCGTATTTTTAGAAATTAGTATATTGGAATAATATTGTATATAATATTATTATATTGTATTGTAATATTATAAATGTGTATATTATGTCTGCAGACTGCAGGTCTACATGGTAACATGGATAATTGATAATATCATTGTGTATAGCTGCAGCCATATAGAATACATAATAATTATTGTTGAAGAAAGACAAGTAGGAAATGGTGTAAAATATTAAAATTTAAAACGCTTAAAAGCGTAATGTGAAAGCAGTCCCCATAGGCCATCGCGGGTACTTGCATTTGCATAGTTTTATCACGATTAAACATACAGTACTATCTATAGCCGTGGCCCGAGAGCGGTACCACCAGATTCAATAATTACAATTTAAATATTGTTACCAATTATAATTATTTATTCTGGTATATGCATATTACATTACAAAATACAAATTACAATACTACACACGTTAAGTTTTATAAGTTATAACAATTAACATTATAATTATTACAAGATATTCCGTGATAGAAGCACGTAGCACAAAAAAGGTGACTGAGCTCTCAGCTCTGGTCTGTACGGCATTTTATTAATGACTTCGAGTGCTAGTGTCAAGAAAAATCAAGAAACACTAAACCTTTAACGAAACATTGATGACTGGACAGTGGACAGTTGGACACTTATCGTGACGATGACCGTAGGTCCGTACGCATTTATTAAGAAAATCATTACCAACCAATTATAAATAACTCACAAAACGGAGCATATATAATTATTTAAAAAAATTACTTACCTATCGGAATTAATATCGTAGGTACACTACTTACCTATATTAAATACACGTTAAAATACCTAAATAGGCACCTACCTACTTTATTTTATTGTAAAATAGTGTATCACACTATTTATGAGGATTCTAAAATAAAAGTTAACTTGCCCTTAGGCTTCATCACAATGAATCTGTAACTTTTAAGGAACATACATTACCAAAATGGGTATTATTATATCTTATAATAGGTACCTACTTGATGAAAAGTTCATGAATAACCTAATTTAAAAAAAATCATAATATATTATTTACTTACCAGCTTTAATTAGAAGAGTAACAACATCCCTGTATTCGGAAGAAGAAAATAAAATAAAATATGCTGTAACTACCTATAAGTAATTTTTACGCATGTACCTACTAATAGTTATAATATACGTACGTCGTACATTTATTTCAAAAAGGTAAATCATCAACTACTGTCTATATACTGATAAGATATTTACATTAGGGCATTAGCCATTAGGTTTATACGTATTATACAACAGTAATTAGACTATCTAAGCATTATTATAATTTTTTTTTTTTTTTTTTTTTTTTTTTTATTAGAATCCATTTATTACATAAATACAAAAATGTACATAATAATAAGCTTATAGATTATCTACCTTCTAAAAGCGAATGCTTGTGTTGAAGGTAGAGAGCGACAAATTACTTACAAATAATAATTAAATTAATATAAATACAATCAGAAGAATAATATACGTATAATATGGTACACAAAATATGCTCATAAAATATTTTAAACTATCCTAAGTACGATATTAACCATTTGTTAACAGTTTTTTTTAACATTTTTATGTTTATTTATTAATTTCTTCTTTATAATAATCGGCATTGAATTAAAGTATGTAGGACCCAGATAGTCCACGAATTTTTGACCAAAAGATTTTTTAAAATATATCACTTTAACATCATAAGCTAAATGTTCCCTTTTTGTTTTTGCATTATTTTTAGTTCTCCAATTATCTATATTTTTACCTACCCATAAAACGGAAATTTTTTTAAATAGTAAATCCACAGGTAATACATTTAATAATTTAAAGTTTTGACTTGTTGAACCTTCAAGAGTAGGTTTCTGCAGACATATCCGAACAATTTGTCTTTGTTGAATTAATAAAGGTTTTAGAGCATTAGCAGAAAGGCCTCCCCAAATAAGTAGACCGTATTGCAACAATGCTTGATATAATGCATTGATTGATATGTATTAATATTAGCTATATATATATATATATTACCTAACCTTATAATAAATTATGATCTTCCAGTCAATAATCAACCACATACTGACATACGCACCAATAATGCAATAGAAATAGAACGATACACTTCATAATATAAATAATAGTAATTATTATAGCAACAATAAAATAACAGACTATTATAGCTGGTACATTCAATTCAAATTTTTTAAGTTAATTAAAAATATCAGCTGGTCACACTCACATAAGATTACATGCGAATACCTAATATTACAATTTTAAACCAAAATATCAATACTTATATCATTATTTATTGTTCAGCTTCAGCACATAATTTTTCAAATTAATATTATCTAAAAAAAGTTAAAATGTTAATTTTATCTAAGATAATTTTCCCACCCCCAGAGTGCGTATTACCCTGATACTCTTGGGCAATTGCCCACCAGTTAACACAGCCCCCTTTAAAGCCGGCCCTGTGAGTGATGTGTATATACAATTGTGCAACCATTAAAGATATATATATATATTGCTATGCACCTACCTTACAAAATAATTAAATATTTAAAAACAAAATAAGTGAAATCCTAATAAATACTACATTATATTATTATATTATAATTATTATAATACCAGTAGTTATATAATAATAATAATTGTATAATGTTAATTATCGTACTATTTTTCAAAACAAAACGAACATTCTTATTGTTATTATCATTATCATAATATTATCGTTTATCAGTACTCGAAAAATTTATTGCAAAAAACCTAAATGTATGTTGTTTGTATTAATTATACCTATTTGAGTTAGGTAACCTTAGATAGTTTGAAAGGTGAAGTTGAAATCTATGAAATGATGTATTTAAAATATATAACCTATTGCAATTAATATAGGTAGTAACAACTAACAACTTATTAAGCATAACAATATTATAACAATTATCTGGATTCCGGATAGGTAGGTATAATCTAAGTTGTAAAAGTATATTATTCGATCTAATGTGTTATATTATTGGCAAATATTTTCACAACTTATTATGCATACATATTCTGAAAATATGTGTATTGAAATATATTATTGGCAAATATTTTCACAACTTATCATACATATACAATATTGATCGGGAAATACAAGTATTATTGGTAAATATTTTCACAACTTATCATACAACATGCTAATAAAATATTGATCGGGACAAGTAATAAAAATATTCTGAAAATATGTGTATTGAAATATATTACTGGCAAATATTTTCACAACTTATCATACAACATACGAATACATATATGTGATCAGGTAAATATTTTCACAACTTATTGTACAACATACGAATACAATATTGATCTGGATAAGTTTTGAAAATATTTTAGTAATATGTAATTGAAATATATTATTCAACAAATATTTTCATAATGTTTTTAAAATTTTTCTTGGAAAATATTGCAAGACCCATCTATATACCACATGGTGAAAATATTAATATTTTCCAATTGCTGTGTTATTTTTATTTTAATTTTCAATGTTCTACCACTTTTATTCGCATTTTGACCACAGCAATTAACATTGTCCGCTATCCGACGAAGTCACAATGCCTACCTGGATAACAACGTTGAATTGTTATAACTATATAATACATATCGTTTTTTTTTTTTGAATTTTCAATGTCTTACCACTTTTATTCGCATTTTGACCACAGCAATTATCATTGTCCGCTATCCAGTGGAATCGGATTGCCTACCTGGATAACAACGTTGAATTGTTATTACTATTATAACTATAATATATATAATTTTTATTTTAATTTTCAATGTGTTACCACTTTAATTCGCGTTTTCAACTGCAAAAAATTAACATTGTTCTTTTGCATTTTTACCTCAGCAATGAACATTGTCAGCTCATTCGACGAAGTAGCATTACCTACCTGTGTGGCCACGTTGCATTGTTATTAATAAATTTGAATGTATATAATTAATAGTGTAATTGAAATTAAGTACCAGATATTACCATGCATTAAATATTTTAAAAAAATTTTGTGAAGGGGAACTCTGGAGCCCACGGGAAAATACATATTAAGGAGTGAGAAAAAAGGTTTAGAAATTTATATGGTACTAGATTGTGAAACTTAAAAAATCCATTTAAAAATATTTACAAAATAATTGAAGGGGAACGTTGGAGCCCACAGGCAAAAAAATTTTAAAGAGTGAGAAAAAAAATCTAGAAAATAATTTATATGGCTCCAGGTTAATGATGTTTCAAAATTTGATTTAGAAATATCTACAAGAGTTTTATTGATAAAAAAAAATTGGAAGAAAAACGTGAGAGCCTGCAAGCAAATGCTTTTTAAAGAGCAAGAAAATATGTTAAGAAATGTATATAGAATTATACAGGTTGTTAAAGTATAGTTTAAAAAATGTATTTAAAAAAAGTTTTTGAAGGAGAACATTGCAGCCTACAGGCAAATACTTTAAAAGGAGTGAGAAAAAAAGTTGATATGGCACAAGGTTGTTGATGTTCAAATAATCTATATAAGAAAATCATTAATATTTAAATTGATAAAAAAATTTTGAAGGGGAACGTTTGAGCCCGCAGGCAAATACTTTTTAAGGAGTAAGAAAATTAATTTAGAAAAAAGTTATATGCACTAGGTGTTTATGTTTAAAAATGGTTTAGAAATATCTACAAGAATTAAATTTAAAAAAAAATATGGAAGAGGAAAGTGGGAGCCCGCAGGCAAATACTTTTTAAGGAGTAAGAAAATTAAATTTAGAAAAAAATTAATATGGCACCTGGATGTTTATGTTTAAAAAATCTGAATAAGTTAATCGTTAATATTTAAATTTAGAAAAAAAATTATGAAGGGGATCGTTTAAGCCCGCAGGCAAATACTTTTTAAGGAGTGAGAAAAAAAAAATTAATATGGCAACTGGTTTTAAAATTTTTAATAAAAATCATTTATAATATATAATCTGATAAAAAAATTTTGAAGGGGAACGTTTGAGCCCGCAGGCAAATACTTTTTAAAGGAGTAAGAAAATTAAATTTAGAAAAAGTTATATGCACTAGGTTTATGATCTTTCAAATTTAGGTTTAGAAATATCTACAAGAATTAAATTGATAAAAAAAATATGGAAGAGGTTAGTGGGAGCCAGCAGGCAAATACATTTTAAGGAGTAAGAAAAATAAATTTTGAAAAAAATTAGTATGGCACCTGGATGTTTATGTTTAAAAAATCTATATAAAAAAATCGTTAAAATAAAAATTTAGAAAAAAAATTATGAAGGGGATCGTTTAAGCCCGCAGGCAAATACTTTTTAAGGAGTGAAAAAAAAAAAATTAATATGGCAACTGGTTTTAAAATTTTTAAAAAACATCATTAATAATATATAATCTGATAAAAAAATTTTGAAGGGGAACGTTTGAGCCCGCAGGCAAATACTTTTTAAGGAGTAAGAAAATTTAATTTAGAAAAAAATTAGTATGGGACCTGGATGTTTATGTTTAAAAAATCTATATAAATAAATCATTGATATATAAATTTAAAAAAAAAATTATGAAGGGGATCGTTTAAGCCCGCAGGCAAATACTTTTTAAGGAGTGAGAAAAAAAAAATTAATATGGCAACTGGTTTTAAAATTTTTAAAAAAAATCATTAATAATATATAATCTGATAAAAAAATTTTGAAGTGGAACGTTTGAGCCCGCAGGCAAATACTTTTTAAGGAGTAAGAAAATTAAATTTAGAAAAAAATATAATATGGCACCTGGATGTTTATGTTTAAAAAATCTGTATAGGTTAATCGTTTATATTTAAATTTAGAAAAAAAATTATGAAGGGGATCGTTTGAGCCCGCAGGCAAATACTTTTTAAGGTGTGAGAAAATTAAATTAATATGGCACCAGGTTGTAAAATTTAAAAAAAAAGTCATTAATAATATATAATCTGATAAAAAAATTTTGAAGGGGAACGTTTGGGCCCGCAGGCAAATACTTTTTCAGGAGTAAGAAAATTTAATTTAGAAAAAAGTTATATGCACTAGGTTTATGATCTTTCAAATTTGGTTTAGAAATATCTACAAGAATTAAATTGATAAAAAAAAATTTGTAATAGAAAAGTGGGAGCCCGCAGGCAAATACTTATTAAGGAGTAAGAAAATTAAATTTAGAAAAAAATTAGTATGGGACCTGGATGTTTATATTTAAAAAATCTATATAAATAAATCGTTGATATATAAATTTAGAAAAAAAATTATGAAGGGGATTGTTTAAGCCCGCAGGCAAATACTTTTTAAGGTGTGAGAAAATTAAATTAATATGGCACCAGGTTGTAAAATTTAAAAAAAAAATCAATAATAATATATAATCTGATAAAAAAATTTTGAAGGGGAACGTTTGAGCCCGCAGGCAAATACTTTTTAAGGAGTAAGAAAATTAAATTTAGAAAAAAGTTATATGCACTATAGGTTTATGATCTTTCAAATTTGGTTTAAAAATATCTACAAGAATTAAATTGATAAATAAAAATATGGAAGAGGAAAGTGGGAGCCCGCAGGCAAATACTTTTTAAGGCGTAAGAAAATTAAATTTAGAAAAAAATTAATATGGCACCAAGATGTTTATGTTCAAACGAAATGTATATAAGTAAATCATTAATATTTTAATTGATAAAAAAAATTTTTGAAGGGGAACGTTTGAGCCCGCAGGCAAATACTTTTTAAGGAGTAAGAAAATTTAATTTAGAAAAAAATTAGTATGGGACCTGGATGTTTATGTTTAAAAAATCTATATAAATAAATCATTGATATAATATAAACTTAGAAAATAAATTATGAAGGGGATCGTTTAAGCCCGCAGGCAAATACTTTTTAAGGAGTGAGAAAAAAAAAATTAATATGGCAACTGGTTTTAAATTTTTAAAAAAAATCATTAAGATTATATAATCTGATAAAAAATTTTTGAAGGGGAACGTTTGAGCCCGCAGGCAAATACTTTTTAAGGAGTAGGAAAATTAAATTTAGAAAAAAATTAATATGGCACCAAGATGTTTATGTTCAAACGAAATGTATATAAGTAAATCATTAATATTTTAATTGATAAAAAAATTTTTTGAAGGGGAACGTTTGAGCCCGCAGGCAAATACTTTTTCAGGAGTAAGAAAATTAAATTTAGAAAAAAATTATTATGGGACCTGGATGTTTATGTTTAAAAAATCTATATAAATAAATCATTGATATATAAATTTAAAAAAAAAATTATGAAGGGGATCGTTTGAGCCCGCAGGCAAATACTTTTTAAGGTGTGAGAAAATTAAATTAATATGGCACCTGCAGGTTGTAAAATTTAAAAAAAAAGTCATGATAATATTTAAATTTAGAAAAAAAATTTTTGAAGGGGAACGTTTGAGCCCGCAGGCAAATACTTTTTAAGGAGTAAGGAAATTAAATTTAGAAAAAAATTAGTATGGCACCTGGATGTTTATTGTTTATGTTTAAAAAATCTAATTAAGTAAATCATTAATATTTAAAATTAGAAAAAAAATTATGAAGGGGATCGTTTAAGCCCGCAGGCAAATACTTTTTAAGGAGTGAAAAAAAAAATTAATATGGCAACTGGTTGTAAAATTTTTAAAAAAAATCATTAATAATATATAATCTGATAAAAAAATTTTGAAGGGGAACGTTTGAGCCCGCAGGCAAATACTTTTTAAGGAGTAAGAAAATTAAATTTAGAAAAAAATTAATACGGCACCTGGATGTTTATGTTTAAAAAATCTATATAAGTAAATCATTAATATTTAAGAAAATTAAATTTAGAAAAAAATTAAAATGTCAAAAACATCCCAAATACCGTCGATCCTAATTAATTTTTATACTTATATTTTGTTATAATATATTAAAATTAATTTTTTATAATATTTCGTGTTAAAGAAATAATTAATTAGGATTGGCGGTATTTAAAGTTTTTAATTATACTGGTACAACACTACTCGGTCGCGCTTTACACCGTGGTTAAAAATTATGATGATTAGTTAGGTTCTAATATTTTACCCTACCCATGCCTATCCTAACCCAGCCTCACGAATAATATTTAAATATTTTCTTTCATTGTTATGTGTTCAATATCGAATACCTTAATAGTTAGTAGGATAAGAACATTGCAAAGCTCACGACCAGTGATGACAGCCGTCTATCATCGCCATAGCTTTAACTAACCATGGGTTTACCTAACTAACCTCCTTATGACTTATTAGGACACTTTGAATAAAAAGATCCTGAGTTGGTTGCCGAACTTAAGTGTTTTTTTATCAAGTTGAGCCGTTGATTATTGACTCCTTAGAACACCTTAGATCATATACCATGGCCAGTTTACCCGTGTAAACAATTTGAAGCACATATAAGGTAGGTATACTCGTAGGTCTCTGACATTTTTTTTGATCGATATCAATTCAATATATATTTAGTCAGAGACCATTGTCGCTAATATGTGCTACACATTATCGGGATAAGGGCCATTCATGGTATATGATCTAAGGTTGACACAATAACTGTGATCACAACTTGAAAGTATGATTGGATGTAAATATTGTAAAAGTCATTATTTTTATTTTTTTTTTTGGCAGAATTTTGATTGGGCACCCGAAGGTTTCTGCTATGCCTGGGCGGGGGATGGCGGAAAAGTCATAATTATATTAATTATTTATCAGCATGTATCGTCTCCGTCTCACAAGTGGGTATTAATTTCAGCTGATCATTTAATCAAGGAAAGTTTTGAGATTTGGAGCAACTTTATAACGTACCTATTCCAATAATTTTATTTTAGACCAATATTGAAGCATTCTCTGGAGGGTGGTTTTGGTCACACAGCGTGAACAAATATTTCTACTTATGATACAAAAGCGCATCTCTTTCTCCATCCTCTGATATTAAAAGCCCAGATTCTCAACAGAAAAAATTAAGACAAAATTATAAATCAAGTCACGACAGTCTCTCTTTTGTAACAATATTTCTGATTTCATTGATTTTTAGGATTTGTACAGTTAGGGAAAATAGAAGACGATATCGTTCGCACAAGATTGTGACTAAAGTATATGACATATATTTACCTAATAATTTTGAATTATGGGCATTAACCTTATTTGTTTTTTGTAGGTTGTTTATATGGTTGAGAAAAGATTGTTTAAAATAATTGTGTTTATGTATGGCAAGGATTTGTTGCTAAAAATCCCGGGTGGTCACCCATCCGGGAGCTAGCAATACCGGCCGATAAGTACACTCAGAGCGTCTCTTTGTTTCGAGCGTGGCCCCGCACAACTTTATTTTTTTATTATAGATAACAGTCGCTTGACAGCTCGACCTAATAAGGCGACCGGATACGTCTCTTTTTCGATAAATGTGAAATTCTCAATCAATTTAAATACTAAAGATTAATATCTTGCAGACGGCATAATTTGAAAGAGAGACTGTGTGAACTGTGCAGTAACATAATATTGTCATTATAAATATTCTTCATCAACTTTAATAAGTCAATATTACCTTAATTAAAAATTAAAAACAGAGACTTGTTTCGTGAAAAGATTCACCACCACTCCAGATAGTACTTCTCACCAATATTATTGATTTTGATTTAGTGTACCTAAGCCTACAAATAGACAATAGTTACACTCAGCCAATCAAAACTAGAATATTATATTAGTTAAATTAAACTCCAAATGTACCTATTTTATGTGAAATAACGGTGCCTAGCCTTCCATTATAATTTTTTATGAATATATTATAAGTAAAAGCTCAAATTTAGCAATTATACTTATTACATTTTCCTAGTATTTTAACAGAAATTATTAAGCGAAAAATATAGAATTACCTATATTATGGACAGTGAGACATGGGACATGCTAAAATAAGTCAATAGTTCATGGTTTTATATAATTTATAATAATATTAATTTCAGTAATATATTTTTTCATAAATAAATATTTTATAAAGTTGGTTTTAATGTTTGAACTTTTTGTACATATTATTTTGGGAGATCTCTATTATTACTACATCTTTACTAATATGCGTCTCAATGTACTCCGGTTTCCACTACTCATCACCATTACTTATTAATAGAGCGCGGATTTGTATGCATTTGCATATTTATTCTGGTCGATCGTATGATATGCTATAAGTGAGCACAAAATCTGTTTCATGTCATAACAATTTAAAAATGAAACTTTTTTAGGGCATATTTTGACATTTTTCTATTTTAAGGGCTTATTTCACAATTTTAATAGCCTATTTCTTCTTTTAGTGCATATTTCGATGTTTTTTTGTTTTTTTAGAAATTTTTGAAATATATATTAATTTCTCTTCAAAAATGTAACGGACAAAAGAGTAAATCTGTTTATCAAAAATTTAATAGAGTATTATCAAAAAACGAAGGTTACGAAACGCTTACTAGAATATTAAAAATTTTAAATGGTGAAAGTGAATCAATTCAAACAAGTGAAGATTTAACCCCAAATGATATGGTATTTTTTAAATACGCGCCTATTACTTCTGTAGACGTGGAACGGTAATTTTCAAGATTATTTTTTTTCTTATAGATTAAAACTACCTACAAAAAAAAGAAATAATTAAGAAAAGTAGATAAGTATTGATAGTTGGGTTCCATAATTTTTTTAAATAAATATATTGTATTAATTAAATTTTTTAAATTTCTTTTGCTAATTTTTTTTTTGCATATTTTTTATTTTTCGTGCATATTTCGACATTTGAGTGCTTATATTTATGCATATTTAGGAATTTTTTAGCGCATATTTGGTTGGTTTTTAATGCATATAAATCCTCGCTCTACTTATTAGTAATTATATTTACTTCCAATCATACCGACCACAGTTAATGTTAAATGTCAACAATCAACGGCTTCATCAACTTGATGACACTTAATAGGATGTCTGATTTTTGCGCACCACTTATTTCTCTCTCTGACCCACGCACAACTAGGGGGTGGCTAAGAGAGGCTTAGCATGCCAAAACTTGTAATAGCCTCCCCCACAACTATTTTCATTTTTTCGACTATTAATGCTCACACAGCCTAGCCGTGCGCAAGAACCGTCACTGGGTGAGTGTTCTTAGATTGAATTTAACCATTACCCAACTTTAGTATTATATAACTCTTTCACTAATGAATTATTATTTTTTCCAGTGCTGGAATTAAATATTATTTTTTTTTATTATATATTTTGAATATTTTGCATATTGTGATAATTTAAAAATTAATAAATTACACATTTTTTTATTAATTATACTTAATTATTATTATTTTTTTTTGTGTGCCTTTAGATTTCTCTAATAATTTTAAATTATTATTTTGGTATTGGATATTTTTTAAACTTTATAACTTAAAGTATTAACAAATCATAAACTTTTTTTTACTTTTTTTTTTCTCTTGATTTTTCTTAGAATTGTATGCTTTTTCTGTAGTGGATATTTTACATTTTGTGATACTTAAGGTGTATCAGTGGCCAGTGGCCGGGATTAAAGTTTATTTTTTAATTTAATTTTTTTGTATTATATAATATATTGAATATTTCACATGATAATTTAAGTATTAATAAATCATACATTTGATTATTAATTAAACTTAAATTATTATTTTCTTGTCTGTCTTTGGATTTTTATAATAATTTTTTGCATTTTTTTTAATTGAATATTTTGCATTTTGTTATACTTTGATATTAATTATTTCATAAACTTTTTTTAAAAAATTTTATTACCTTGACTTAACTTAAAAATTATCTTTTCGTACATGTCTGAATTTTTCTTATTTTTTTTATGAATTTTTGTTTGTAGTTCATATTTTGCATATTTTAGTACTTCAAATATTAAAATATTTGTTAAATTTTTATTTTTTTATTTTTTTACAACCTAGACATAACTTATTATTATTATTTTTTTGTTTGTTTGTGCGTGGGTCAAATATGGAATAGTGCGCTGACATCCTAACCGGCAACCGATCTTTTTATTCTATCCTATCTCATAAGAAGGTAAGTTAGATAAACTTATATGGTTAGTTGACGCTATAGTGATGATTGACGACTTCCATCACAACTCGCAAGGTTTCCAATGATCATTTCCTACTAACTATATATGTATTCAATATTGTAAACATAACAATGAAAGATAATATTTAAATATTATTCTCTCCTCTCACCCCTCTCTTTCCCCCAACATTTATAACACTCTCAACCTCTTTCAAAACCTCCTCACAATCTCTATCACAACCTCTCTCACAACTTGTCTCACTACCTGTCTCACAATCTCTCTCAAAACCTCTCTCACAACCTCTCTCAAAACCTCTCTCACAACCTCTCTCAAAACTTCTCTCACAACTTGTCTCACTACCTGTCTCACAATCTCTCTCAAAACCTCTCTCACAACCGCTCTCATCACCTCTCTCACAACCTCTCTCATAACCTCTCTCACAAACTCTTTCACAACCTCTCGCAACTGCTATTCTCACTCCACTAACCTACACTTAAAAATATCGTACCTGACTAATTTCCTAATTTTTATCACGACTTTATTCATGGCTGGAATAGTGTTATTATACCAGAAGTTAAAATAAAAATAATTTAAAAAGTTGAGTGCAATACACACCCTGATCAATGAACAA
Organism: Nasonovia ribisnigri; assembly: GCA_027563435.1. Lineage (NCBI taxonomy): Eukaryota > Metazoa > Arthropoda > Insecta > Hemiptera > Aphididae > Nasonovia > Nasonovia ribisnigri. The sequence goes on along the minus strand of JANEHU010001229.1, from coordinate 293 downwards.
TACCTGATAAAAAAGAAAACTACTGAAAAAATAAATAGGTACATACCCTGTGTCCGAACCAAAATCTGATATACAACTTAGTCTTCGAAATACTGCAACGTTTACACGCTATTCATCTGCTTATAATAATACATTATTATTCCTAGTTGGCAAATTTTCACTGACGAATACCATCTCTGAAATAACATGTAGCCTGCAGTAAAATGTTCAACAATATTCTTATGACCTACACGTTACACATATTATATATTATATTGTATAAATAATGTTTAATTTGTATTATACCTATCTAA
>JANEHU010001228.1:0-23600 GCA_027563435.1 Nasonovia ribisnigri | reverse complement strand
TAATAATATAACGATTACGTATTATCATATAGGGCCAGTTACTAGACGAATGGATCTTCGCAGGAAAAAAACCCCGGATCCATGACGTCATTAGTTAGTGTTATCAATATTATTTTATCAAATGCTATGATTAAATGCGCGGCGATCCATTTTGGGCATTTCTTTAAATATTGTACAATCTGTATAAAATACTTTTACAACAAGCACAAGAGAGATAAATTACATAAATAATTTTCATTATTCAATAATAGGACTTAATGGGTATCCGGACATTTTCCACCCGTTTTTTTTTTTTTTTATTATTTACTACCCTAACTATAATACAATAACTGTAGTATAGTAGGTACTATTATAGTAATATAAGAAAAATATAAATAAAGAATTGTTGCAAAACTGGTATTTCCCTAACATATTGACAAGAAAAGAAATACTTTCTTCAATTTCACTTTAGTATGGTTTATTTATTTGAGTGAACTTTTGACATTTGGGTGTTTCAGTTATTTTTATTGTTTTTGGTGAAGTGATATAAAAGTATTTACGTTAATTTGTTTTGAAAAGTACATTAATATATCATAATATTTTTTTAAATATTCGTATATTAAATTTGTAATATGTTCATTTGTAAAGTTTGTAAACTCCAATACAATTCAAAATCAGGGTATAATAAACACATGAGAACAAAACATGTCAACATGTTTCATCCAAAAAAAAAAAAATTGGAAAAATACTATGTCCTCTGCTGAAGAATTAATTATTAAAAAATCTTTAAAAGATGGTACCACAGAATAGATAGTAATAATAATACTGTCGAAGTGATTAACGTGAGCAAATCTAAGTTTGACCACTGTTACATTTAAATAATATTTTTTACTAATATTTTTATTAAGCAGACTAATTAATTAATCAAAACTACATAACTATACATTATTTTTACAATTTACACATAATTTATTAATACATTTATATTAATTGATTATTTATTAGGTATACAGTAGGTATACACTTTGAAATGTGTTGTACCACTGAACTGAATATATTATTCAGTTCAGTGTGTTGTACAAACAATTTATTTTATTTATTTTTTAGTTTTTGTGCTTAAACGTTGATTAATTTATACTTACTCATTAGTGACTTAGTGAGGTACATTCGGAACCTACTGAACAACAGAAACAATGAATTTCAATAATGTATATTTTGTAATAATTACTATATTAATTATTAATAGTATTTGATAAGAATAATATTGATAACACTAACTAATGACGTCATGGATCCGGAGTTTTTTTCCTTCAAAGATCCATTCGTGTTACTAGTTAGTCATAAGTCAATATATTGTGTGTAATGTACGTGTAATATAAAGTATAAAATATATAAAATGTCAAACAGTGTTCAGCAATTTATTTAAAATATATTAAATACAACAATGCATAAAAAGCATATGAAAATTGAGAAATATGCACTTTTTCTAAAACTGACAAAATATGCAAAAATATGCACTTTTAATTTTTTTGTTTAAGCGTGTCATTGTATAAAATGGATTTCTAGCTTGGTCTGCTATAAATTAAGGGCATACAGAAAAATATGCAACTCCTACAACTTCCGAGCCCTAATAATAACACTAATACATGGCCTACGAAAATGCCAAAAAACCAACTAATACGCGGGCAACGCTGTGTCGGGACAGCTAGTATAATATAGATATTTTTTTTATAAACACGATTTAGCTTTTAAATTTTTAAATATTTTAATTAATGGATATAAAACGTAATAAAAATATAACTGTTGTAAATTTGTTATATACTCAAGTAATTGTTATGTATATATAATTTAAACTACAATCAATTTGATTTTAATAAGAAAGTTTATTATTTAATAAATCACTTTAAGTTTTTAACATATTAATGATATCATCATTTTCAATACTAAAAAAAACATTTTTTTCGACTGCCATCATCATAAATGCGTCAAATTTTTCTTCACCCATTGAATTTCTCAGACGAGTTTTAATTATTTTTAGTAGGGAAAATTATCTTTCGCATGCTACCTATTATTATGTTTACTAATATTACTTACTTATTAAATATAATTGAATTTATAATTTCACAAAAATAATATTAATAAATATATATTTTATACGAGGGAAATTTGGTCGTCCAGTCCGCCACTGTGTTGTAATAGTGTGATTCCTTTTAAACGTAACACTAAATAATTCTGTCCAGTGACATCGGTGAATAGTATTCAGAAAAATAAGATTCACGGAAAAAAACCCTTACACTAAACATTCAATGATTAATGCTCTAATCTTTGATATTATTTATTATTAATATCAATGATTATGCTCTAATATTATTTATAATATATTTTTACATTTCACAAAATTTAAAACAAGGTAAACTAAGACTAAGTAGTTAATTATGTGACCAACAAATCTAAAAAATATATAAACCGTTTTTTTAATAATTTTTTTAGTTCAAATTTGGTCTAATTTAGATATTTAAATGGAGAATAAAGATTTTAGTTTTGCGTTCTAATTTAAAAATATTATTCGTGGATACTCGTAACTTCTAAAGTATATTATTATATACTTATATACAAATATTATTACTCAATCTTACCGGTAACCGTAATAATAATAACTATATAAATATAGTATAAAATATTTATATTTTTTTTATTAGGTTTATTTTTTAAATTTAATATTTAAATATAGAATTATTTTGTATGATTTTAATATTATTTACCAACATGGGTATAACACTAAGCATTATTTTAATTTGGTAATCACATAATATATTTATGTAATTGTATATAATAATACTGTCAAAACTTTTGAAAACCATATGAAATAGAAATAATAATAAAAAGCCCAGTCATAGGAAAAAAATCCCCGGAGAAGAATTATCTTTGATTAGATAAATTTTATTTTTTTAATGTATTATAAGAATTAATACTTATATATTTTATAAATATGACTTTATATATTCATAGAATATTTTGTTTTATAATTTGTAGGTACCTATACGTAATTTATTTTCTCGATTTTTCGATTTTTAACTTGGGTAGATATTCTATATTATTTCTATTTTTTTTTTTCAAATTTAACACCATCTATTACAGTGGCCTACTTGTAACTTACTATACAGCAGAGTGATACCCACTCGCCCAACTTTTTTTATTGTTGAAAATGTTGATGCACTTAATTCAAAAATTGAACGAGTACCTAGTTTCTTTGACTTTATAGTTATTAAAATAGGAAAAAGGTTTATATTAAGTATAATATTAAAGTTCTTAAAAATGTTTTATAGAAATATAAAATAGATGTAGGTACCTAATATTGGATCTAGTACCTATTTAGAATTTATTATACTTTGACCATTTTTACAAATTATAAGCGTTGATGAATTAATATTAATATTTTCAAATCCCCATTCATAACACATTATTTGTCTTGGTACACACAAAAAAATAACCCAAAAATTAATCGTTCGAATTTTTATTTTGAAACGTCATCAATAAATAAATAAAGAATCTCCGTTTTCCAAACTCAGATTTCTGTACTATTAATTTGTAAAGCACTTAAAAGCAGCATACTGTTATATCTACATAATTATTCTTATTAGTAAAAAGAAACATTTTTATTTTATAGATTTGGCAATTGGTCGTTCCTTATGTACCCTCCATTCAAGTTGACAGAAAACTACCTATACAGCTTGATAAACCGTTATTAGTCCCACGACTTTGAATGTAATATAACTGTAACATAATAACATGAAATCAAATTTATAACTATTAATTAGATTATTTACTTCATAGAAAAGGCATGTTGAACGAAATATGGATAATCCATAAGTAATATCGGAAATATTATAGCTAGGTGTTACAGTATATCGATACAGGGTACAAATAGTTCATATTTTATTTTTTAAGTAATACTAATAAGGGCATTAGGGGGCTATGCAGATACCTCCCCCCTGCGTACGCCACTGTAATCAATAGTAATGTTATTCAATTATTCACAATTTTAAAATATAGCATTTGAACACCTAATTTAAATTCAGAGTTAAATTAATGTTTTCATAATTACAGGTTAATATATTATACCTAAGTGTGTCAAATTACTTTAGTGCTCAATTGGTAAATCACCCTTTCATCTTCAACAATAAGTCCTAATATTTATCATATATTTGTACCACAGATTAAACTCAATCTTATTCGTTACTTATACCTATAATGGATTTTCAGAAATATTTGATAAATAAAAGGAATAGTTAACCTATTATCAAAATACTTTCTGAGATGTACTCCCTAGGGTATCTAAATGAGAAAATGTAAATTGTATTTCATTAACAAAAGTTGTGTAGGTAATTTACTAATAACAGTGGTTCTCATATTATGTGTTTTTTGAAAAGCATCTGTAGGTCTATACTTACTATAAATTAATAGAATAAAATGTGGTACCTGTCTTTTGTGGTTGACAATTCCCAATATGCTAAAAATCATAACCTTTACTTTTATTTTATATATATATAAAAAAAAATTAGGATGAAAATTAATCCACTAAGATAAAACTAACATTAAGATTTAATCAGTTATTGTTAACAGAAATAGATGTAATATTTTTGAGATTTTGGCGAAATAAAAAAATTAAATACATTAATTGTATAGGAACCTTTTTTTATAATCTTCTACGATATTATATTTCAAGATAATCTTTGTTCGATTTTAATCAGAAAATAAAGCGTCTCAATTATCTCTACTAATATAAAACTTTAAAAAAAATTGTATACAAATGTAAGAAAACTGTTAAAAATTGTTTACACAAATAAATTGTAGACAAACTTAAAAATTTTAAAAACCTTAATATAATACTGCAGTAGCAACAGGGAAGCTTAGAAAAACGTATCATTACAATATTATAATTATTATCTATGTCATATTATATTATCAGGTTCTTGTAAATCTAGAATTTAATAGGATAGGATGAATGTAAATTACAAACATTAAAGATGTACTATTATTACCCTGCACATCTTTAATGTTAAACTGAATATAACATCTTGTATAAGACTTTATTCTTAATGTTATTTATTTATTCTTCAGCTAATTGTTTGATATTGGGTTTAAGAATTTTAATAACTTCAACAATTTTTTTATTGGCTGGTATGAGCATTTGTCCTGGAATTGTATCATGTGAATTTGAATCTAAACGTGGCCTTTTCCCCTGAGTTTTTCCCTCGCAACTAAAATTAAAATTGTTTAAATTTTTGATAATCTTACATCAAATACTATATTTATTTATAAGAGAAAAAGAGTACAAAACAAACACAGAGCACATTATTAAGTTGTAGTGATTATGTTTTACAGTACTCATATTTTTTTGACTTACTTGTTTACATTATTTTCTACTTTAATAATTGTAGGAATTTCTAGTTTACATTTTATGTCAGTTGCAGCAATACGAAACTTGGGCATTTTTAGTAACTCATTTAAATGAATTATTCGCTTAGGAAATTTTCGTTACTTAATTTTTCTAAGCTACAAAAATTAACTAACTAAATTTGATTTAATATTCATGGAATGAGGAAATTATAATATTCCAGAGTTTTTGTATTTACTTAATACCGATTATACAAATCAAATGCAGTGCAACTAAAAAAAAAATATATATAATTTCATTAATCTTTACGTTGAGGAGTTTTTTATTTTTAAATTTGGTATTATGTGCGGAGCGAAAGAATGTATTAATCTTACAAGTTTGTGGACAATGATATTTGTGTTCTTTTTTAGTCCAGGAAAATAAGAATAAGTATAAATTAGTATTTATTTACTATTGGTTGCCATTGGTTATTCGGGCAGATCAGGTACAAGCAGTGGGGTTTCCTGACTTTCGGCGTTAGGCGTTAATGTGTGAGGAAAACAATTAGGAAAACTCCCCTTACGGGAAATAAATTCGTATCAACTATTAACAATCAACATATTATTAAAATTATTTATTTTAAATACTTTTAAATTTTTAAAAATACATCCAAATCCAACATCTATAAAATTAAATATAATATAAAACTGAAAATGTACAAATTAATATAATAATGAATATATTATAGACTGATTTTTATTTGAATTCAAATTCTATTCTTCTCTCTTTCTCAATAAATTTGTTTATAACATCTTCATAAAATTTACTTCTATTTGCTCTTAATTTGAAAACCAATTCTTTTTCTATCGATATTATGCTTAAGTTGTTCATCCTTTCTTGAGTTTGAGTTGAACGACAATATGTATGGATTCTTTTTAAAGATGAAAATGATCTCTCCACTGAAGCGGTGGTTGTTGGTATAGTAGATATTAATTGTGCCAATTTATACACCTCGGAAAATCCACTAATTAAGCTCATTTCAGAAAGATAATTCATAATTTCAATAGGGCTTTTATCAGATGATTCGTTTAAGGTGTACCATACATGAAGTTCATTTTGTAGTTTACCATAGTTGAAAAAATCGCCATAAATGTCTTGTAAATTTTTAAGTAAATTAGATGGAAAATTATCTTTTTTTGCAAAACATTTAATTTTTGAAGGATTAAGTAAATTAAAATATTGCAATTTTTCAAACGATTTAAAACGGATATTAATTTGAGTTTGTATATTGTCGATTATTTCAAAATAGAGACGTCTATAATAATCTTTTTTATCAGTTTCTGTTTGTCTAACCCTGCGATTACTTACAAGTTCGTTTGAATTTTCAGTAAACGATGCCCATATAGTATCAAAATTTTCCCTTTCTTGGTTTAATTGATTTTTAAAATCAAGTATTTTTTGACTACAAAATAAAATATCAAAATTTTTTGATTGTAAAATATTGAACAATACGTCAGTAAAAATAAGAAGATTAGATAATATTTGTATAATAAAAATGTTTTTATTTTCTTGAAGAAAGTTTGCAAATCCTTTTGCTGTCATTCCAGTAACATGATCAAAATCACCACTTTCATAGACAAACATAAAAAAATCAACCAATGATCTTTTGGGGGAATGAGAAAAAAAAACAGGTAAAGAGTTAAGACCTCGAAAAAATATTTTAAGTTCCTTGTTGCATTCTAATGATTGTTGAAGTATTAAATTAATAACATGCGCATAACAATGAGTAAACATAGCTTTAGGATATTTCTCTAAAACTTTACTTTGCAAACCGTTTAAATGACCAGACATTACTGCTGCACCGTCATATGTTTGTGCCACTAATTTGCTTTCAATTTTAAATTTTTCTACTACTTGATTTACGTGATTAAATAATGAGGCTGCTGTTTTGTCAGCACTCATGTCATCAAATCCAAGAAAACGTTCAACAATTTTGTTTTCGTTTTGTGAAAAATATCTCAGTACTGTCGATAATTGCGATTTATTACTAATATCAGTAGTTTCGTCAAGCATAATTGCCACGTATTGTGTATTTTGAATTTCATTAAAAATCTCATGTTTAATAACATCAGCAACAGAATTTATTAAATCGTTTTGTATGGAAACAGAAGTGCCTCGAAAAATAGTAGATGTATCTAAATGTTCTTGTAACAATGGATCAAATTCTTGGCTAGAAATCAATAATTCCATATAGTTTCCCCTATTAACTGAATATTTGTTTTCATTATGTCCCCTAAAAGGTAATTCCTGTTTAGCTAAAAAACATACTGCATTTATTAATCTTTTTAATATTTCTCTATTTTTTGCAGCTTTTTCATTATGTAATTGAATATCTATTTTTCTTTGTTTATCTAATGATATATCAATTCTAGCAGTTGAGGATGATAAAAATGTTTTAAGTTTAAAATATGCAGCTATATGAATTTCTGATTCAGTATGTTTTTTAACAGCTGTATTTAAATGATTTAAATCATCATAACCTTGATTGTTCCAAACAGTTTTTTTGGTAGAAAATAGTAAACAAGACCAACAAAAAAATTTATTCGATACTTCACAACCGCATAACCAATCAGATATATTATAAAGTTCTTTACGAAAATGCCGAGTGCATGACGTATTATCAACTCCAGTCTTTTTAATTTTTACTGTTGTTAAAATGTCAAGATCTGGACACGGTCTACCATTTTCAACTAAAACTTTTTTTTCAGCAAATGAAAGTCTTGAAAAACATTTTTGTTTTAATTGATTTACAACTTCGCTACGGTTATACATATTGTTAATATGGAATAAGTTAAATTTAGTTAATAATAATTTAAACAATATTATACATTTAATTTTCAAGCAATTAAAACTACACGGGACGTATAGTAAATTAGTAACAAGTGTATTTTAAATAAAAATAAATACCGTGCAGCCGCGACGATCCCCACTAACGGTCCAAACACAGTGTATAGGCTAGCGCTAGACTAGTGAGTAGTGGCTAGTCGTTAATTTCATTTTCAACGACTTGGTCTAGTATTAACATGGCACCGAAGTTATCCGAAAATATCACGACAAATTACGAATATGAGATATTAGATACCACAAGTCGTTGTTCGAAACATTAACGTCCTACACGGCTACACCCTACACAAACACAACATAATACAATATTATTCCGTAATCGGCGTAATCTTATTGGACGCCGTTGCGCATCGTAGCTGCAGACGGCGCGGGCGCATGGTCGAGTTTAGAGCTTAAAATAGACAATAGTAACAATAGTTTATTATTTGATATTATTATTTTTACATGACAATTATTTTAAGATTTTGTAAATAAAATTATATAACCATGTAATATACTAATATGAATTACAAATTACAATATTACACACATGTATGACATCAATGTTTAGGGCGTTAACACACAACTTGCACACCCAGAGAAAACGCCACTGGGTACAAGCATGCATGAAATCGAATTTTTACACATGTAGCCGCTCATTGGTGTTTCCGCGTTCCGACGTAGGTAGTGGGATTGCATACCAGGGTGGTTGAGTTGCACTTACTGCAGCGAGTTACACACGAAATGAGTTGAATAATCACAATTTTTTTAAGAGTTGTCATGTTTTACAGGCAACGAAGTGCACGGCATCAGCTAGTTAATTATAATACAATTAATATTTATATGTATATATATATATATATATATAAATTGTTCATTTATTATTAAATTCAAAAATTTCAGTTTTAATTAGGAAATGGGTAGTAAATTGTTTTGAAAGAGACTTTTTATATTGCATAGATTTTAAAGGAGAAAGAGCTTATTAAATCGACTTTTTTCAAAATATTTTTTTTTGGATTAATTAAAATTCTATCATTTTATTTCGATATTTTGTTTAATTGTTCACCATTGTGAATAAGTGGTTAAATCACTATTCAAACCGTGTTTATAAACAGCAACCCACAATCAGAACTTATAACTTCATACTCTGACGTAAATAAAGTAGATAAGTAGATTTGAAATCCGAAATTTAATCTAAATCATGTCACAATGTGATATGATTCTGATCATCTTGAAATCGGTATTATATTTTTATAAATATTCGTAGGTTTTTTTTCATCAAAATTAGTGTTAAAGTATGATTTAATTGTAACTGCTATTTGTATTTATTTGCTACTTACTATAGCTGGCCACAATATAAACTAAAGAAATTACAACACTATTATTCATATACTGTTGGTAACAATTTATAATCTGAAATCCGTCATTATATGTTTATTGCTCATTCGTGACAGTCCAAGAAATATTTTGCAAAAAAAACCGTGACTTTTCTATTCGCCGTTTATCGTACTTCGTTTCTTCCTAAACTAAACCTAGCCATTACAGAGATTGCCATGGAATCTACTAAATGCACGCAGTTGTTTGATGATGCCAACGAAATGCGTTCTTTGATTGACCGACTGGACTTGGCTGTCGACCGCAGGATAGCGGATGTCGGGTTTCCGTTACGACGCGGACTTACGAAGAGGTTCCGGTCTTCACCTGAGTTGTCCACTGACTCGCCCAAGTACCACCAGGAAGCAAAGGCTGCCTCAGTACCGGTCCCACCTGCAGTTCTTCAGACAGTGGAGATAGAAGCACAAGCGGAAACACCAAGATCCCTGCAACAGTATAGTCCTCTCTTGATCGACGCTTTAGACTTGGCAGTCGATCGCAGGATCACTGCTGTCAGGGTACAGCAGTTACGGCCGCGGCGAGCGACTTTTCGGTCGTCCGAAGAGCTGAGCGTCGATTCACCCGCGTATGGAAATCCAGTGAAGACTTTTTCGCCGGAGGCATCAGAAATTCAAAAAAATCCTGCACGGTCTGATCGCCGTAGATCTGTCTGGAAGAGATCGAAGAGGTTGATCTGGAAGTCAATGGTCAACGCTGCACGTAGAATCTGCTTTTGCCTCAGCAGTTTAGTTGACCTGGATTAACGTTCGCGGAATTCGACCCCATCCCCGCGATCGTACCAATGGTACCAGTTCCCACTGTTAGATTTGTTGTTATTATATTTTATACTCTGTGTTCATACCTATGTTTAATTATTTATTATAATATTATGTACCATGCTTATGCCTTTAATTAATGACTTGTTATTATCACATTATATACCATGTTTGTACCGTTTATACTTTTAATTAAATTGTAATGATTATATATTTTGTTATCGTTAATAAAACATTACATTCAAACGTACCCAATGTAATTTTGATTTATTTCTGTGAAATAATAGGTATACTTGATTCTGAGCTGAGACGGTTTGCCAGTGTGGATAAAATTATATTATATTTATAATGTTATTTCTTGTTATTATTACGGTAGCCGGTAAGTTGAATTAATATTATAAAATTACAACAAAATAACTAAAATCGTTATTCTTGGTACTTAAATATGTAATTTCGTCCTAATTTGATCATAAAATAACTAAAAAAAAACTGTGTGTTCATATTTTTGAGATTTGACCTACTTACGTTATCATGTATTATGTTTATTAATAAATATCTTAGTATTTACTAAAAACAAAAGCCGTATGGTGTTTATTAATTTAAATGAAAATAAAAAAAAAATAAATAAACTGCACAGAAGAATATCTCCAAAAAAATGTATTATCAAATTCAATTACACTTAATATTTAATGAACAAAATTCAAAATGGCGAAAATATCCTAAAATGCAAAAAAATTATGCTAAAATTTAAAACCGTCAAAAAATGTAAAATGAAAACTTCTTATATTGTTTGTGTATGTTACAATACGGGTATCACGTAACTAAAATGCATGGTGAATCGAAATCATTATCTATGAAATATCATAAAATAAATATTTTTAAAATTAAAATTAAAAATAATTTTTTGATGTTGTTGGTGTTGATGTAGCTTTTACTGGCGATGACGCTGTTACTTGTACCAAAGGACTTGTTGGAAGTAGACGATTCAGAAACTTCCTTTTATAGTGAAGAACAGAATGATTCATAGAAATTTTTTTGGCTGGGTCGTAACAACTGACTGTTCTATTCCGGCAATACCAACTGTTTGAGGCGTACTACCATTTAGCATAGGTATTTGTCTAAAAATATAACATAACTAATTAATGCTGTAATTATAACTATAGTTATAATAAATATGAACAACGGAAGAATAAGGAATACTTATACTGGTAAGAAGTGATATGCATTTTGAGTTTCAATTAATTAAGATATTAAAAGTCGTTAATTTTAAAAACCAGAAATTATATTAATAATTATAATAATTATTTTAACCTCTTCAACTTTATCAAAATTAATCTAACTATTCCAGATGTAATTAAAGTAAGGTACTAAAATCTTATACAAACAATATAACTTAGAAACTATGATTGATATTTTAACTACAACTTACTATGAATTTGGGAATATTGTATCTCTATAATAGGTACTATACAATACAATGTTTATTAAATAATAATACTGTTGTATTATCATAATAAATAAGTTAGGCAATTGTAACTATTTAATGGTATCAGTAGGGGATTTAAGGTGAACAAATCTTGGGAAATTAAAAACCAGGGAAGTCATTGACCTGTATAGTAGGTGTCAAGTGTACCTAGAAATTATGCAGGTCACTGTTATGTATGTGTTAAACTTGAATTCAATGATAAAAAATAATACTGAGCAAAGACGATCAACCAACTTTATTACAAAGTATGTTTTATATTTTATAATGCTATTATAGTTAAAAGTTTGAATTAATTTTTGACAAAAACATTGCATTTTTTATATAATTAAATATTAATATAATAGAATATATTATTTATATTATTGTTTTTAACTTTTGAGTCAATACCGACTTACAGTAGAACAGTGTGAAAAGCGGTGTCTTGACGGTAAACTTGGTAATAAGATTAATCTAAATGCTTTCAAAATTAAATTATATAGGTAGGTATATAAAATGTAATATCCATAAAAGTTTAAATTACCTATGAAAAATATTTTGGATAAACAACAAAATAACTTTAATCGTTCTTCTTTGCTAAAATATCTAATTTCATCCAAATTTGAACAGGAAATATTAATTTTAAAAAACGTGTGTTTATTTTTCTTTTAGATTTCTTTGTTCCCTTATGAAATACTCATGAGGAACCTTTTATTAAATTGTCAAGCCTTAACTATAAAAAGTTCGGCAGTCAGTAGCGCTCTACAGTAGTTGTCGAGTAGGTCTCTGTAACGGATATGTTAAATTAGAATTATAAGATATAAAATTATTGTATACAATAAATGAATCTAAAAGAGGCTGATCGGTCAGCCTACCAAGTATACTTTATGATATTATTCCTTTTAAAGTAATTTATTTTACTATTAATTATTATAAGTAATACAGTATTTTGAATTAAACATTGCATTTAAAAATGTCTCTATGTGTACCTATAAAAACTAACATGTACTTATGTCAAAAGTTAAATATGAATGCCAATAAAATGTATATGTTGGGTAACTAAAAAAGCTTGAAAATGTATTACAAGGATCCTAATATATTGTTACAATGACATTTGAAAAATATGAAAAAATATGTAAAAATATGCACTTTTAATTTTTTTATTTAAGCGTGTCATTGTATAAAATGGATTTCTAACTTGGTCTGCTATAAATTAAAGGCATACAGAAAAATATGCAATTCCTACAACTTCCGAGCCCTAGTTATAGTCAATATTGACAGTTATTTTAAAAATAGATTAAAAATTCCCTTAAACTTCAGTAGGTCACGCGGGGTATTCAATTACCCCCCCAATTAACAATGTTTATTATTATTTAGGTTGGTATAAATGTGGTGGGATTTTTATCTACCTTCTATTTCTACAGTGTTTTAGTGAGATATTGAAAAAAAATAATGTAATAATTTTTAAATTAGTATAAAATAATATATCATTTATTCATCTAATAAGTAAAAAAATAAAACAAATGTAAAATTAAAAGTATTAATTAGATTCCGTATTCTTTTTTTGTTATATACCTACAATAAAAATTAAATTTAAAATAAATAAATGTGAAAGAAAAATATATTATGTTTAATTAAGGAAAAGTTAAACCCCCCATGCAACGAAATAGGTACTCATAACCAGTGTTCGGAACGTTCACTAAAAAAATGAACTCGTTCACGTTCACGTTCAGTCGTTAAAAAAGGAACTCGTTCAAGTTCACGTTCGTGTTTTTTTAAACGAACGCGTTCACGTTCACGTTCTTTTAAAAAACGAACGCGTTCATTGGGTCGCGTTCATTTAATTTTTTTTTTATGAATCGTTAGCCTGCAGTCAATATAAAAATTAAAAACCCATAAACGTATACGACTCAACCAAAAAAAAACATAATTTAGACTTTAGAGCATATACAATTTATAAAGTATTTGAATTAAATTTTAATATCTGACACATTTTTGAAATATACAAGGATATTGCACATATTATACCCCTTCTCAATCAAATATTTTATGATAAAAACAAAAATAGCAGTGTGAAGGGAGTCAATAATAATCAAGTATGTATGCGCAGAATTTGGAATTTGTTAGTTTTGTCAGCGTATTTTTGATGATATATCTATATCTATTATACCATAATAGATATACACTTTACCTATTCATGATAAACCGATTAGGTGTATTTCAAATTCATGGAAATCATAACATTATTGTTGTATTTCTAGCCGGGGACACTGGAATTTCACGTATTTAATTTATTTATTTTGCAATTAAACAAATATTGTAGGAATTATAATGGGAAAAATGAAAATATTATTATTATAATATAATTAATTATTTTATACATAATATAATATTTATTAAATGGTAAATAAATTGAACGTCTTAAAAATTGATCAAATTCATTAAAAATATAAACGTCGTTCACGTTCACGTTCTATTAGCAAAAAACGAGTGACGTTCACGTATCGTTCACTACATATGAACGTGAACGCGTGAACGTGCGTTCATGAACGACGTTCTTTCCAAACACTGCTCATAACCCGCGCGACCTACCTACTGAAGGTTAATAAAAATGTGTATATTGTATAAGTTTTTCTTAGTTTTTCTGAATTGTTATTCAGGACTTGCCTCTGAATATAGTTACAATACTTTTGGTGTCCATGGCAACCAGATGGGGGGGGGGGAGGGGTTAAGAATAAGATGAAAAACCGCATAGATAGAAAATCTCTTCTAGGAGTCAAAAACACTCAACAATATACTAAAATCATGTCTAAACCAAATATTTTATGGGAGCTAAATAAAACGGACCATAACAAAAATTAGAAGAATAAATACTTACTGGTAAGTTCCGCCTGAATTTTTGGCTAGGGAACAGTGTTGAATTGTTTGATCAGAGTTGACAGAGCTTTGAATAGTTTGCGTTACTGGTATTTTGGAATTGGCATGTTGTACAATTGATGAATCTATAGGATATTCATGCTTTGAAATAATTCTATATTTCAAAGTAGCACTATCGATTAACAATGCAAAGTCTTGGTTCGAATCACTGGTGACAGCATCAATAACTGCTTGGAAACATTCCAGGCTGCTTACCGTTGATACGAAAAATAGTGACATACTATCAGTGACTCCTGGGTCAGTATATCGGCTATCGTTAATTAGACTTATTAACTCGAAGCAGTCGGATCGAAATGTCTTTGACCGGAACATTGCATTAATTTTGGGATGGTTATATTCACTGTTTTTCAAACTATTCCATATTAAAAAAACCAATTTTTGGACGATGCTACCTTTTATGAATGTTGAATGATTCAAAACCACAGTTAATATACTTATAAAAAACATTTTAAATGCTGAATCAAATTCCGGTTCTTCAAAAGATGATACAATGTTAATAAAATGTTCGTTCAACTTTGATTCCAAAATTTTTTCATGTCTTCTGTATAATTGGTGTGCATCACATCTTTCTTTATGTTTTTCAGCTTCCATTCTTTTCTTAGAATATTCATCTATTCGTACTTTGTGATGTTTCTTAGGCATTAAAATTATGATGAGTATATTTGCAATAATAACTATAATATCTTGTACGGATTTAAAATACTTTTTATATAAATTTACAATTTTAATCAAATTCCCTTTTACATGTTTTTTTCCATTTAAAGGGTGTTTAATTCCGTTTACTTTGGTAATTTTTGAAGATGGTTTAGGTCCGCTTGTAGAAGGTTTAGGTCCACTTGTAGACGGTTTAGGTCCGCTTGTGGATGGGTTAAGTCCGCTAGTAGAAGGTTTAGCAACTGCTAACCTTTTTAGGCCATTTGTTGGATGTTTGGATTTTTTTTTCTCAGTACTGGTAGAAGCATTTACCTTATTAAGTTTTAATGCAGATTTGAATTGTGATTTAAATTTATGAGTTTCACCTTCTGTAGATAATTTCAATACATCTATTCCTTTTGTATCTAACTTCTGTTTTTTTTGTGCAGGCTCGTCTACAGATATATTATTGTCTTTAGACATTTTAATGACTTTAGACATTGTATCGTCTTTAGATGATTTTTCGATTTTAGAAGCTTTATTGTCTTTACATGTTTCATGGTTATTTAATGTAGAAGGTTTAGCAACTGCTAACCTTTTTAGGCCATTTGTTGGATGTTTGGATTTTTTTTTCTCAGTACTGGTAGAAGCATTTACCTTATTAAGTTTTAATGCTGATTTGAATTGTGATTTAAATTTATGAGTTTCACCTTCTGTAGATAATTTCAATACATCTATTCCTTTTGTATCTAACTTCTGTTTTTTTTTTTGCAGGCTCGTCTACAGATATATTATTGTCTTTAGACATTTTAATGACTTTAGACATTGTATCGTCTTTAGACATTGTATCGTCTTTAGATGATTTTTCGATTTTAGAAGTTTTATTGTCTTTATATGTTTTCATATCATTTAATGTACTATTATTTTCTTTGGGTGTATTATCCTTCTTTTTAATTACGCTCCTAAAATTAAAAAAATTATAAACATAAATAAGTGTTTTAAGATAAATGCCATATTATTATCATAATATCCATGTATTACAAAATAAAATATTTGTATTTAATTGTAGATTCTAAAAGGGTTCAATACAATTTTATATTTTAAGTATAATATATAAATATAACTCATCAGTGATGTTACGAATTGCTCGAAAATTCAACCAAAACAAATGCTTAATAGATTAGTTGATAGGCTATAATGTAGTGTGCGGTCTACCTGTTCTACTATTTAAGATATGATTCAATCGACATATGTATTGTTTGTCTTGACGATAACTGATAAGCAACAATCATAATAATACTACATATAATATTAAGAAGACTTTCAGAGCTAAGGGGTGGTTTGAGAACATTTTTTAATGGATAAAAGAGACATGATTATGCAACTTAGCTCAACTATCTATTTTTATGGGTAGCACGTAATAATTACCTATCTCAAATATGATATTCCCGTAAAGTGGTAAATCATAATAAAAATTTTGTTTTTTTAACGTAAAAACCACAGCGGTAAAACCATTCGGACTCGACGGTGAAAATATTGCAGTGTGGCAGGACCCTTACAGATCAAAATACTCAAACAATTAAAAACTGGACTTATTTTCTTTTTATCATTCGTCATTGTTTTATCAAAATTATATATTTCAAAAAGTTTGGTTTGGAATAGAAAAAATTCAATATGCTATGAATAAAGTATTCATTAAAAAAGTTTGCCTTCGGTTTGGTTTGTTCTCAAAATGCAGTGTTCGTATTATCACTAGTACCTATTTATATATAAATATAACAATAAACTTACAATTTAATATTTGCTATGTCCTCTGCAGTTAATTTTAGAATCATAACTTGACAGTTCATATAATTATCATTGTAAAACAAGTTATCGATATACTTTTTGGTATAAATGTGTATTTTCGTTCTGAAAAGAAAAAAACATACATAAGCATGAGATAAGAAATACAATATTAACCTTCAAATTATATGTTTTTAAATAATATCTTTTATAAAGAACAGCGACCGCCTATTTAACAAATAATACTGTTTTTAACCTAGAGCAATATAATATGTTTCAATATTATGTTAAATATTGAGTAATAAAGTACATATAAAAATATATCTTGGATACTATTATCAATTTACAAGCAATTTAATTAGCCTCGACTAACAAAATACTAAAAAGACTAACGATTTTTTCATTTTAACTTTATTAATTATTAATTATTTAGTTAATCATATTGTTTATATTGATATATTTATTAAAATAAAATAATAATAGAATAACGTTTTTGTAATAATTAAAAATGTCAAATGAAGTACACGCCCCAAGTTAACACGCCATGTTAATCTTAATGATGCACACAATTAGACACTGTTCTAGAATTAATCAATAAACCGAACTTAACCTAATCAACAAGAAAAATACATGTCTGTCAATCACCGAACTAGGAATGCGGTACTAATGATATCATAAAGAATGTAAAAATAAAATAACCAAGGTTATCGGCTATATTTAACAAATCCCACATGTTTGTTAACTAAATTTATATAAAAAATGATCATATGTAATGCAGTAATAACAATTTTACATTATCGGGTGTAATGTGCACGAATTTCGTTTAAAAATACAGCGTCCTCTGAAAACCCTACTTTGTAGCCTTGACAAGTGTTGAACACACCGGAAACTATACTCAAATAAGAAATATCAATTTTCGCGATTGGCGCGTTGATAACTACGTGATACGCAACCGCGGGTGCCTGGTTAGTAATGGACAGTTGCCGTTATAATAGCTAGTAGTTTCATCGTCTAGCCATGTATCAGAAGTAATTATTTTACGCCACCGAAAAACCGCTCAGTGAGCTATCTATAATATTTATAAATAAATTATAATCAATGGTATTACTAACCACGCCGTCATGACAATATAGACGTGTTTTCGCGCTTAACCAAATGTTAACCTGGTTACTATATTTTATAAACAAGTCGTTTTCGCGGTTTTGGTTATATTTTTAGTAATACATTTTGGTTTCAGGTAACTGATAATTTGTAACCATCAAAATGAAATGGTAATGTTGTTTGGTTATTGATAATATACAGAATAAATCTACCGGTTATCTATTTCCTAAAATCTCTAATAACCACGATTTAAGATAGTGTGGTTGTCCATCGACTTGTGATAAGGAACCCAGTATCCTCACTAACGCTTATATTTGAATCCAACGACGTTGACGTGTTGCATAGGAGAAGGTTTGACAGAGTAACAAGTTACGCCGTAGTAGTTATAATAAGTTTTATTAAAGTTATTAAGTATAATGTTTGAAAAGTTACATATATAAATTTGAGGACAGAGCGCTTAAGCGACTGCCCGAGAAATTAGTTACTAAAAATAAAAATTACACTTGTTTAAAAAATTACTGGGAATAGACTTAGAATGGCGGCGATGTTGAGGACCAGGCTCAACGACCAAACTAAGTCTTACAAGTATGGGATGGTAGACTAATTCTAAATGTGCTAAGAACAGAGTTCTGTATTTATACAGAATCTCCCTTCGCTTATAGGTACACGATAAAGACTAGGAGGTGGATAAAAGACGCCGACTAGGTGTTGTTTGTGTCATCCCGTTCTTGGTCATATTCGTAGTTGTAAATTAATTCTACGAATTGCTGGACCGGGTTTTAATAGACTTGTTGTTCGGTGATTTCTTAGAATTCGTGAAACGTATTTTATTATGCACTTAGTATGCATAGCTTTTAATATTTATTTTATTATGCACTTAGTATAGATTTTAATATCATATCTACAGAATACTCGTGGTGTTCTGTTGTAACATAGTAAAATGCTCCAGCGGTTTACTACATTCCTCCCCTCGAAGATGGAAGTCCTAGACTTCCCTAATTAAAATACGTTTTAATTTTTGGATAGCTTGTTGGGCTGTTCCTAGGCGTAAGTGGATACTCAATTATGTCAGTATCTCTGGGTGTTGAAGCTGTTGTTAAATTATCCATTTCTTCCTCTATATCTTCCGTGTTCGTTTTTTTGTAAATTGGTATTGTTTTCACTAAATGTATTATTATTATCATTATTATCATTATAATAATACTTGTGATTACATATATTGTATAGTTAAAAATATTTTGTACGTCTTCAATTTTGTTCAACTTGGAAATAAATTTATTTTGTTTGTCCAACTGTTTTTTCGAGTTGGAGACCGAGTGTAAGTCATCCATGTTATTTGTTTTTACGTGATAGTCCTCCATTAAATTGTTGTTATCAGTGTATGGCATATCTTTGACTCGCTCTATTATTGATTTTGGAAAAAAGTCGTTATAATCGGCTTTGTAATCGACTTTGCCTGGTATAAGTACATCCCGTGCAGCGTACCCTTTGCAAGTTTCATTTAGTCGTATTATTCCTACTCCTTTTAATGTGTGGCTGGTTGATTCTTTATCCTCATCGCACGTAACGAATATTACGTCGTAGTTAGTAACGTAAATCCATTCGTTTTTGAAACGTTTTTTATGGAATATGGAAGTACCAATTTGAACGTGTCTGATTTCGCAGCTCGATGGAACTTTTACTGGATCCTGTAGTAGTTGTACTTCACATGCTGGTCTACTCGAACGTGGATGTAAAGGATTACCTTCAGGACACAAAAGGAAATCTCTACCGTGTTTACAGTGAGTATAGTAAAATTCGTCGTAAATGGCGTAATGCTCTTTAGTTTTACTTATCGCTAAATACTTATTACTAGGTTTTACATACACACAATCTGTTCCAGTGCATACTGGCACAGGTATTAAGTTATATAAAATAAAATTATTTTGATAAATTAAAGGTAATGAAATTATAAACACTAAGTTGTCATTTGAATAATATATAGCTATGTCTGAGAGCCTTACTAATTCATAAATGTTTTGTATGTCGAAATCAGTTGGTAAATCAGTGCCCCCAGGTAATGATACTTTAATGTATTTGACATGTTCTAATAACTCTTTGGGAGTTATTAAGCTTGGGTGTATAATCCCCATTTTAGCTTGTTGTATTATTTCTAATAGTGTGTTTGTTTCTACCATGTGTTTTGTAATTAATAAGCTAACGTGTATAAAATGTTTTGTCAAATAATTTTTTATTTGTTGTTCTTTGGTAATGTTTGTTAATTCGTTTACAGTTAATGTAAATGGTAACATAGTTACATTGTTATGTGACACTAAATTATGTTGTAGTTGTACTACTTTAATTTGTTCTTTTATTAGTTTAGATTGTGATGTGTTTTGGGCTACGGCTATATTAAAATTAAATTTTTGTATGCATTCTAAATTACATATTCCGTATATTAATTTAGCTGCTTTTGTCACGAGTTTAGTTAAAGCACTACGTCTAGTAATTATGTGACCAATCGAATCTAAGACTTGTGTCTTTTTATTATATAAATTGTCAACTATAGTGGTTGCTGTTAAAAGTAGGTTGTTACAGTTAAAGTTATTCGTAACCGGATCGTGCATGTGTTCAGCACACAATATTTTTGTTTGGTCTATTACGGTGTTTATGTATTCGAATTCTTCATTATATTTAGTAAGACTAATGTATGCAGTAAGATCCCATTGAGATGTTATAAGTTTCAAAGGTCCCCTGTTTTCGTAGTAAAGACCGGAATGTTGTGTTAATTGTTCGTCGGTGTATCGAAATGTCCCCGATGCGAACGGTATGGTTATGAGTAAAAGTCTGAAAATTGTTTCAACTTATTAGTCTATTACGTTGAAAATCTTTAGTAGTATTAACAAAAAATTAGAAAAAGTAAAATAATCAAATATAAATAAAAATAAAATAAAATGTAAATAAAATGTAAATAAAATGTAAATACAATGTAAATAAAATGTAAATAAAATGTAACCCTTTTCCAAAATTAATATAAGATAAATATAATATATAAAAAAAAATAATAATAATAAAATTGACGAAATGTTTAATTGCATACAATATCATCAATCAACCCTCGATATTTTAAACGCAGTTTTCCGAATAGGCAACGGGTCCATAGGACGTCTGTTTCGGGGTTATGTGCTTCCGGAGCACCATGATCCCCCTTGCACAGTATGGAATGAGCCTCGCTTAGTTTAAGCGCTCGCCCTTGTTTTTCGACTTTTCCCAGTGGTATGGCGCAAAATACCTTCTTGAGGGTCACGTCGGTAAGTTGTAATGCGAAATGACCATTATTGTCTACGTCCCATCCGCGTAAATTTAACATCAATACGTTGATTTTTAACAGTTCTAATATTTTGCGGTCGGTTGAACCTTCCCACATTATTAGAGCGTCGTATTTGTTCAACATTGTTTGTATCGCGGGTGCGTTTAGGTTGGGACGGTTTGTGTGATCCGAATCGTGAATTTGCGCCAATATTGGGAATAGAGTTTTCGGTTTTTTTGCGAAAATTTTAACAAGGTGGCGTACCATTGCTTTCCATTCCTCTTCGGTTACTGGTTGTTTGGTATTAAGTTTTAACGCCCTACCCTCGAGTTTCGTTACGATTGGTTCGTAACGTCCTAGGATGGCGCCGGATATTAGTATTAAATTGTTTTTGCCTAAGTTCGTAAATTCGAAATCCACAATTGCGAACTTGGGTGGTTCACTAGAAAATAAATAGGTATATATAGGAACATGATACATGCCCGAATGTAATTGAAAATACAAAAAATAGAATAAGTAAAATAAGACGGTTATTGTGGTTATAGAAAGAAAAGGTTATTGAAATATTAATTAGAACCATGGTTATGTATACGTATATAATTGAGTATGTCAGTTGGTTCTTCCGTGTTTTCTAAAAATGTTCTTACGTAAGTACAAAGCGGCTTACGTAGAGGTCTTAGCGTTTTGGTTAAATCGTGCGAAAAATGATTAATCGCATGTGTTATGTCCAAGAGTTCCGTAGGCGAATATGGTTGTAATAAGTTTTTGTTTGCCGTGTCAATGTGCGTTAACATACAGCGTGGTATCTCGTCGAAATTTAACATTTCGTTGTTATGATGCTGTAAAAGTAACGTTGTACGGAAAGTTTTTATAAAGTTGCGTTGTTTGTCCCTAGAATAATAAGAAAGAATTTGATAGAAGATTGAAATTTATAGTAATTTAATGTTTAAATAAAAATACGATGAGCTTTTATTCGCTAGCTTCATCGTTATAATATCGTTTGACGTTATTCTTATGAATGCGGTACTCGCGTTTACCTTTCTGTATAGTTATATTTTCATTATCATGTACTAGCAGTACGTCGTAGGGTCCCTGCCAGTTTAGATTTAGCACGTTTTTCTTATTCTGTGTTTTAATCAGTACCTTGTCTCCTACGTGGAGTTCTATTTTGTTTAAAGTTTTATCATAGTAAGTTTTGTTAGTTTCTTTTTTCTTAATAAGATTTTCCCTAGCTATTTTATGCGTTTCTTGCATTATTCGCTTTAGGTCGAATACGTAATTATCGTAATTGTATTGTGGTTCTGGCTCTTTATTAAAAGCTGATGGAATGTTAGGCTTCATCCCGAAAACAAGTTCGTAGGGGGTAAAATTAGTGGACATGTGAACGGTTGTGTTGTAACAAAAAGTTGCATAACATAAAAGCTTATCCCAGTTACTATCTTTATCAACGAAACTACGTAGATATGTTTTCAGTGTTTTATGACTACGTTCAAGAAACCCGTTTGTTTGTGGATGCCATGCTGTAGTCTGTACCTTTTTAATGTCTAGTAATTTGCACATGCCTTTAAAAATGTCGGATAGAAAGTTTGTTCCGCAATCTGTCAAAATTGATTTCGGAATTCCGTATGTACATACGTAGCATTCGACGAAAGCTTGAGCTACGGTGGGTGCGTCGGTGGAAGATAGCGCAATGGCCAACGCATAACGAGACAGCTCGTCCTGAAGTGTTAGTACATACATATTCCCCATTGAGGTTTGAGGTAAAGGTCCTACAATGTCTAAGCAAATTCGTTCGAAAGGTTTTACTACCGTGCTGGTAATCATCATTGGTTGTTTCGTTTTCTTATGGGATTTGTTTTTTTGACACAGTTCACAGTTTTTAATATATTGTTTGACGTCTTTTTTCATGTTACGCCAGTTATGGTTTAATTTAAGTCGTTTTACAGTACGTGATACTCCTGAATGTCCCCCTAAAAGTGAATTATGTTGCTCGTATATAATTTC
>JANEHU010001226.1:0-12934 GCA_027563435.1 Nasonovia ribisnigri | reverse complement strand
CTTGAATCATAATTATTGAACTACGAGATATTTATTTTCAATATAAATATACGTATATATACATATAATACGATGCATATTTGGATTAATTAGCATTAAATCTTACCTGCATTCGGAAATTAAACTGTCCGCTTGATAAATTGACAACCAATTAATATTTTTTTTAGCAATAAAACTCTGTTGTTGATATATTTAAATTATTTACTTATTTATTTATTTAAAAATGTAATATACAGAAACAGAATAAAATACAATTATTGTCTAAAATATGAAATACCTAACTTACTATATATTTGTTTTTCCATTCAAGATGTATTAGTTTTTATGAAAAAATTTTAAATGTAATAATTAATAATATTATATAAAAATATTTGCTGTACTGGTGGGGGGGGGGGGGGAGATAAAGAATTTGAAAAAAATTCATTTTCGGCAGGTGTTTGGTGCTGAAGAGGGATTATGGTTAAGTCGGGTTTATGATTAAAATCTTAAAATTACAAATTAAATTGTTTAGCATTTATTTATAGATGATGCATGTTAGAAAATAATTTAGGCTCATATATAAAAATGTCAGGGAGTCACAACCTCCCCCCTAGTTTTGCCCCTGGTATTTATGATACAAAACCTCCCCAAAATTGTATTCTATGTTCCACACTGCCTGGAAGGATTTGTATATTCTTCTTCTTTCCTGTAACATAAAATACAATTTAAATTTGATTGAAACAAAATAATACATTACTTCTTCCTCTTCTTTCCTGATTTCTAGGTTTAGCACTGCCTCTAAGGATTTGTATCTTCATCCTGACATTTTTCCTGTAATATAATTAACAATTAAAATTTGATTGAAACAAAATAACAATTTTTTTCTTGTTTATCGCCCTACTCTCCCAACTATTTGGGGTCCTACACCTCCAAATAGCCCTGTCCTAATCTCTCCTTTACTCACACCTGCTATTTTCTTGCTATTATCTCATCCATATTTTACTCTCTCTCTCTTCCTCATTCATCTTTCCTACTAAATTTATTTACAATTAAACTTTATTTAAAATTATTATATAACAAATAGTAACATATCTAACATCTTTATTATAATTCAAGTTGAAAAATTAACACTTAAAATTATTTATTATACATTGATTATTGATAATTGATTTAGACTATTGAGTATTAATATATTATCATACTGATTAAAAATATGAAAAAATTATATTGTACAAACTTAAGCTTTAAACGTGATTAAATAAAATTAGTTTCGTTAATTTGTGTCTTAGAGATGACTTTGGACCATGGTTTTTTTGTGTCAACTGTTTACACTGTGTATAAACTCTTAAGGTACAATAATATGATGATATAAATTTAATAATTTTCATTTCATGTGACTCTAAAGAAAAAGTATCAATAATTGGATGTTCAGGCTTCAAATTTCTTATTTTAGATATAAAATGTCGTTGAACTTTTACTATAATTTCTTTTTTAAAATTATGTTCTTTCATATTTGTAGAATATGTTTGATAACATGTTTCACTAAATAAAATAATATCAAAAATAAATGTTGAAACAAACTTCAAATTGCCACGTGTCTTAAAATTTGTAAAAGTTAAACAATCAGTTATTGGTGATAAGGAGTAATTGTGGTCTTTTTGAAAAATATCTTGATTTAAAATTAAATCTTCACAAAATATACAAGGAAATTTATCAAGAAATTTTTTTGCTGCATTTCCTGCTATATAATATAATATATTCTTTTGATAATGACTGAATATATTATCATCTAGATACGAAAATGAGGAAACTATTTCATCGGTTGCTTCGTCATCAATCACTTTTTCATCAAAACTAGTACTTTTTTCATGGGTAAGTGTGAAAATCCCATGAGATATTTGACAATCATCAGTAACCTCTTCTAACTCTTGACAGTTGGCATTTTTACTTGATGATACTGAATTTCTGTATAACATTTTACGAATACACCATCTAAATTGTAAGGCGGAAGGATTATTGTTCCATCCTCCAGCTGACCTTATGCACGAGAATGTAATTTCCACATGATCTTGTGATGTCTTATAAGGTAGGAAGTAACTCAATGGACCATTCTCTTTTTTAAGTAAATCGAGAGCTAAATTTTTATAGCTCATAATATTAATAAGGAAACCCAATGCAAATGTTTTTCGACGATGTTGTAAAATACTTTTCTCCTCACATTTTAATTGCAAAATATAAGTGTTAGCATCCTTTAGTATTTCTTCCCAAACATATTGATTACCCAAAGTCATAGGAGATTTAAACCCTTTTCCAAAAATATTTCTTGCATTCATAAGATCAAAGAGCCTATCAAAGATCCTAATAAATTGAATAGTGGCAGTAGCATTTTTAAAATTTTCATCATATGACTGTAAAAATTGCAATGCATCTGCTACACTGCTACTAAGAACCTGGACAGCTAATTGAACATTCATTTTCTTAGACTTATAGAATATATGTAAAGAACTTAGTTTATTAGCAAATTTTAAATTTTCTTTTTGCTGTATTTCATTAAGCTTTTTTATATATTCAAAGGAAATTGTACCTTCAGAATGCGATAAACTTAGTTCAGCCATACAGTTACGACATATTTTCATTAGATGACACGGATCTACAATACAATGGATGTTAATATGAGGGATGTCTGGATGAGTAAATGAAGATTTCAAATTTGAAGGATCTAAACAGCAACCTAAATTTTCATAAGTTTTTAAATTTGTGCTTGTTCCATCACTAGTTAAAGATCTAACTATAATTCCAGCTTCATAAAGGGCTGAAATAACAGCAAGTACCAACTGACTCTGTACAGTTGCATTAATTTTATTAATAAAGAAATATGCTACAGGACACTTGAATTTCTTACTTAGGCTACTAATAATGAAAACTAAAGATTCTTTAGCTAACTCTTCAGTATCTGTATGAGCAATACCACCAAGATCACAGTAGCCATAAACTTTACCACTTTGATCTGGCCAAAATCCATCTCTAATAGACATAGCATCATAAATTAAAGCAACATCTGTAACATGTGAAAATGCAGATGTTTCAGTTTTAAGTTTGTGTTTAAAATACTCTATGACTTCACATAAAATACCAGGATTGCAGTGTCTGGTTGCCAACCACCTACGAATTGTGGAGGGATCAGGTAGTGTACTCCTCTGGCGTATAAAATCATAAGCTCGAGGAGAATAAAAATGTAACGTTAAGCAAAATTTACGAATTTCCTCGGAGTATGACTTGTGGTTTGCTTGATTTTTAAAATTTGCAATTTCATTTTGATATAATATGAACGGTAGTGAAGAATTAAATTGGTTTTTAAAAATATCTTCCACAATGTCTTCAATTAAATTATTTTTTCTTAATAAATGTATCATTTCTCCCATATTACTTACTCGATTATTTCTTCTTATAAGTTTTTGTTGGAGAATTTTCTTTTCTCTACGTAAATCCTGTATTGTTTTATCTAATTCTTCGCCAGTTAGTTTTGTTTGGACCCCAACATCAACAAACATACTTTTGGAAACAACTGAAGCATTTCTGCTACTTTGAGCTTGTTCTAATTCATCCTATACAAATATTGATCAATATAATATTATATATTATTATGAAAAGAGATTTTAGTAAATATGTTAATAGCAACATAAATTATAATATTTAAAAATTTAAAAAAATATGTTCATTTTTTTTAATTTGGAATTTTAAATAATATTATTTTGTGTTTATTACTTGAAGGTCTAAACCATCCCTAGAATCATTATATAATAATATTTATTATTTATGAAGAAAAAATAATAAATGTTCAATGAGATTTTATAATATCATTATCAATGTAATTTATTTTATATTGTTTAATATTATTTAATAATTATTAATAATGTATTGTTTTTTATTATTCAATACAAAATTATTATTATCATATTAAGTAAATTAAAAACAATTCTTACTTGAATTTCTACCGATCGCTGCAGAATTCGTCTTTCTTTCACCTTAGGCATTAAATGATCAGGGAAATCAAAAATAGTTGGCATATATATATACATATAATATATATATATATATATATATATATATATTAAAAATAATAAATTTTGTAGCTATCAAATACACCAAGACGGGTTTATTACAGTAATTTATTCAGCCCAGAAGAAAATATTTCAGTAGATGAAGTTAGTATGTCATAATATTGTTTAATATTGTAGCACTTACCTTACCGACGTTATATTTTGCTGTTATAGACTAGAAACGATGTTGACGAGCATATATCTAAAGATTGTATACACCGAACAAATGGTATGTTCATTTTATTATTTTGTTAATTTTGTATAAAATATTTACTATGATAGATAAACCAAATCAAGTCAACTTTTGGGGCGGTGAAGAAGCTGACGATATATGTCTTAAAGCATTAGAAAAATATATTTGGGGTGAAGACTTTGTAGAAGATGACAAAATGCTGTTAGAAGTTTGTATTGAATATTGTACCTAATATATACTTGTAAAATAAAAATTCATAATAATTAAAAGAAAACTATTGACATTGTTTATTGATCTATTTACTTAATATCTATTTACATTATTAAAAATCTTCATCGGATGATACTTCAGGTGAATATATTTCAGACATTTCTTCATCGTTTTCGTCACTACTATAACTAATATTTTTTAATGTTAGAAAATAACAATATTATTCATTATAATATTAAACTTACATTATTTCATCTATCATCCTGAAAACTTCATCCAAATCTGTTGGTGGAGGTCTAACTTGTGGTAATGGTTGTACATTAAAACTTAACAACAAATATGGTAAATAATAATGATAATACAAAATTACAATAAACTTACGGCATAAATAAAAATGGTATATCAAATTCATTTTCTGAATTACGTCGTTCGAATCCCAGAGTATTAATAAAACAATAAAAAAACATCGCTGTTAAGGAATACATTGTAAATAACTCGTGTACCTTTTTTTTGTAAAAACGTATGTGAATACTGATTTAATAAGGTAATGTATCATTATTTTAATTCATATTGAAATGGAAGGGATTTTAAGTATGGGAAATGCTGGATAACAAAAACAAGCAAAAAAAAAAAAAAATTATGTATATATATATAAGTGGTAACGGTAATGCTTAATAAACAATTCCATGCAGAATCTTTGACCACCCTGTTGCATATATATAAATTATAAAGGTAATATATGTGTGTTTAGTGTGCTCGTACTGTATATAGTACATACGTATAATTATGGATCAGAGGTGTTGTAGTGTTGTGACGACTGCACGATCTTTGGGTGGGGAGTAGTGGTGGTGGCGGTGGCGGCGGCCTGATCTATGGCTGAGAAGTAAGTAGAGGAGGTGGAAGTGGCTGAGCGGTGAAGTGGGCGGTGGCGGTGGTGGTGGCGGTGAAGAGAAGAGGTGGCGGTGGCGGTGGCGGTGGCGGTGAAGAGGAGAGGTGGCGGTGGCGGCGGCCTGATCTATGGCTGAGCGGTGTGTAGGGGGGGTGGTGGTGGCGGTGGCGGTGGCATCTGCGGCGGTGGCGGTGGCGGTGGCGGTCCTAGGATCGGCAAATATATACTACTTATTATCATATTAAGTAAATTAAAAACAATTCTTACTTGAATTTCTACCGATCGCTGCAGAATTCGTCTTTCTTTCACCTTAGGCATTAAATGATCAGGGAAATCAAAAATAGTTGGCACAGCACATTTTTTCAAAACCAATTTCCCACTCACAACAGCTTTATTATAGTCATTCTCAGTGAAATGTAGACTACATAAAAATGAACTACAGATTGGTTTAAAATTGGTCCGTCTGACAGCATGTATCCATTTTTTTAATCTTTCACTATCATTAAGTGGAAACCTTGGACGATAAATATACAAAGTTAAATAATTTATATAATTATATAGGGGCCTATAAGGCTATGACTTAAATTAATAGTACAATAAATATAATTACTTAATAAACAACCACAATTAACATTAATACTAACTTGTGAAATATTAACTCAGTTTTAATATCACTTGAACTGGAACAGTTAAACGCACTACAAAAATTCACCCATTGTACCTATAAACTAGAATATAGGTACACGCCAATTCTATCAGAAAGAACAAAAAACTGAAATTGACGGACGTCGATCACAAAAATACAAAATTCACAAATCAAAATATATTTTATGCCGGTAAACATTGAAAATGAATACAGTACGGCGTGTTATCAATAAAGACAGAGATAGAAATACCTAAAGTATGCGCTATCTCTTTCTAACACACTCGCTCGGTTTTATTTACATTAGTCATATGGGCGGTGAGCGTTGCAGTTATTATATAGTTCAATGTGTATGTCACGCATGTATATGATAACATTTGTGATAACTGATAATGTATGTCCACAGATATATATAATAACTAGATACCCGACTTCTTCTTATCAATGACGCTGGCAGCCATTTACAACTATGGCAATGTTTACAATGATAACAATAGTTCATATCAAACAAGTCTGTTGCCCAACTTACTGACTACTGTGATACTGACCCTTTTTCCACGATTATTGTAGGTATTTGACATTTGTATAATTATTAATTTAAGATGGTGATGTCATGTTGTGTACATTTTTGCACGAATCGACATTCAACAAATGGAGTTAGAAAAATACACTTTTTCTCGTAAGTATTATTATGTTAATCCATTACAATAAATATTTTTAAAATTGTCTTAATTTTTTAAATTTAAAAAACAATGGAGGTTTAATTTCAGGGTCATTGAGTAGTTTTAAAATAATAATGGAGGTAGAAAAAATGCTATTAATTTTAACAAACAATTTGAAATTCCTTATTATTTCTAAGTTAGATGAAAAAATTATTCATTACCGTAATAATAAATTTTCTCTGGATCAAACTATATTCAAAGCATTATTAGATTGCACTAATATAAGTATTTTGGAAAGACCTCATAAGATGATAATTATTAGTTTATTAACAAAAAAGTACCTGAGTGTTAGGCTTAAATCATTGGGAAAAACCACTTCAAACACTTTTGCAGTTAGTAAACGTCAAAAACTGACAAAATTGATTTTGTTTGCTAATCAGTAATTATTAAAATATACCCATATTTAACTATATGTAATGATGTATATTTTTCACTCATTACATTTAATACACCTATATTTACCTGTGTTTAATTATGTACATTTTTCACTGTCATTACATTTAATGTAGACTATGCTTCTTCTCCCTCGCCTCTATCCAGTACTTCTTTTTCGATCTTCCTAATGTTCAAAATAAACTACGATTGATGACATATCTCTATGATCATAAAGAGTGAAGTCGCTGGTCAAAATCAGTTGAACCACATTTTGAAATAGGCAGCTTACAGTCAAGTCCATTATTTCATATTCACTGATTCTTTGATTTAAACTTATATTTTTAGGCTTACAGTAAATCGTACAATGTAAAATTAGTTGAACTTAACTGGTTCATCCATCAATTATGGTATAATTATGTATAACTGTATAAGAATACTTGTAATAATATTAAGTTTATGAAAAAATAATTATATTATGAGTATATTGTTATGAAATATTTGTATCACAATGTATGATATCAAAACGATTAAAAAATGATAAGAATTTGTAAACATTGCCATATTCACAAATGGCGTCGGGCATCATAATTTAATAACGTTGTGGTATATGGAGTCGGGTATTTAGTTATTATATATATCTGTGTGTATGTCACGCACGTATATGATAACATGTAATAACTGATAACATTTTTGATAACTGATAATGTATGTCACGCATGTATATGATAACTGATAATGTATGTCGCGCACGTATATGATAAAATTATGATAACTGATAAAAGGGTTGTGGGTTGTGGGTTGTGGGTTGTGGGTTGTGGTGCCAGGACCGGCATATATATTCTACTGTTATCAGTGACGATCAAATGATTTGTGTTATGTGGATGATTATATATTTTTTAATGTTAATATTTAATACTTAATATTTTAAATATTTTAATAGTATTAACATCATAAACTATAAATATACTCTAACTACTTTCGTTTCCTCCTACTGTTACACTATTACTGTTCGTAATACACATATAGTTTATTCAAATATAAAACAGTTATTAATTATTATGCTAATCTAATCGTTGACTGTAATTGTTCTAGTATAACTAATATTATTACTGAATTTTATAATAACGATATATGTTTTTACGCTGGGTACAGATATTTTTATTTTTTAACCGATTTTGTGTAATGCTTTGCTCATCACCATAAAAACGAATATAATGTAAAAAATACCTAATTTTCACTAGGTTTATATACAATTAATGGTTCCTTATTATAACGTAATAGTTCATATATTTACTTCGAAGTGAAAAATATCGAGTAGCGGGCTTTTTACTAATTACTATAGGTACATATAAACGTTTTTATTTTACTTGTTGAACGAAAACTGTACAAATTTCAAAAAAATAATGTTTGTAATGTCTTATTGAGTGATGTAAAAGATATTTTTGAAAAGGTGATACATTATAATTTAAGGCTATTGGTGTTTACTCTCAAAGATTTCAACCAGTATAAGTCATTGAACTATGTTTATAATAACTGGAACGCTCACCGCCCATATGACTAATGTAAATAAAACCGAGCGAGTGTGTTAGAAAGAGATAGCGCATACTTTAGGTATTTCTATCTCTGTCTTTATTGATAACACGCCGTACTGTATTCATTTTCAATGTTTACCGGCATAAAATATATTTTGATTTGTGAATTTTGTATTTTTGTGATCGACGTCCGTCAATTTCAGTTTTTTGTTCTTTCTGATAGAATTGGCGTGTACCTATATTCTAGTTTATAGGTACAATGGGTGAATTTTTGTAGTGCGTTTAACTGTTCCAGTTCAAGTGATATTAAAACTGAGTTAATATTTCACAAGTTAGTATTAATGTTAATTGTGGTTGTTTATTAAGTAATTATATTTATTGTACTATTAATTTAAGTCATAGCCTTATAGGCCCCTATATAATTATATAAATTATTTAACTTTGTATATTTATCGTCCAAGGTTTCCACTTAATGATAGTGAAAGATTAAAAAAATGGATACATGCTGTCAGACGGACCAATTTTAAACCAATCTGTAGTTCATTTTTATGTAGTCTACATTTCACTGAGAATGACTATAATAAAGCTGTTGTGAGTGGGAAATTGGTTTTGAAAAAATGTGCTGTGCCAACTATTTTTGATTTCCCTGATCATTTAATGCCTAAGGTGAAAGAAAGACGAATTCTGCAGCGATCGGTAGAAATTCAAGTAAGAATTGTTTTTAATTTACTTAATATGATAATAAGTAGTATATATTTGCCGATCCTAGGACCGCCACCGCCACCGCCACCGCCGCAGATGCCACCGCCACCGCCACCACCACCCCCCCTACACACCGCTCAGCCATAGATCAGGCCGCCGCCACCGCCACCTCTCCTCTTCACCGCCACCGCCACCGCCACCGCCACCTCTTCTCTTCACCGCCACCACCACCGCCACCGCCCACTTCACCGCTCAGCCACTTCCACCTCCTCTACTTACTTCTCAGCCATAGATCAGGCCGCCGCCACCGCCACCACCACTACTCCCCACCCAAAGATCGTGCAGTCGTCACAACACTACAACACCTCTGATCCATAATTATACGTATGTACTATATACAGTACGAGCACACTAAACACACATATATTACCTTTATAATTTATATATATGCAACAGGGTGGTCAAAGATTCTGCATGGAATTGTTTATTAAGCATTACCGTTACCACTTATATATATATACATAATTTTTTTTTTTTTTTGCTTGTTTTTGTTATCCAGCATTTCCCATACTTAAAATCCCTTCCATTTCAATATGAATTAAAATAATGATACATTACCTTATTAAATCAGTATTCACATACGTTTTTACAAAAAAAAGGTACACGAGTTATTTACAATGTATTCCTTAACAGCGATGTTTTTTTATTGTTTTATTAATACTCTGGGATTCGAACGACGTAATTCAGAAAATGAATTTGATATACCATTTTTATTTATGCCGTAAGTTTATTGTAATTTTGTATTATCATTATTATTTACCATATTTGTTGTTAAGTTTTAATGTACAACCATTACCACAAGTTAGACCTCCACCAACAGATTTGGATGAAGTTTTCAGGATGATAGATGAAATAATGTAAGTTTAATATTATAATGAATAATATTGTTATTTTCTAACATTAAAAAATATTAGTTATAGTAGTGACGAAAACGATGAAGAAATGTCTGAAATATATTCACCTGAAGTATCATCCGATGAAGATTTTTAATAATGTAAATAGATATTAAGTAAATAGATCAATAAACAATGTCAATAGTTTTCTTTTAATTATTATGAATTTTTATTTTACAAGTATATATTAGGTACAATATTCAATACAAACTTCTAACAGCATTTTGTCATCTTCTACAAAGTCTTCACCCCAAATATATTTTTCTAATGCTTTAAGACATATATCGTCAGCTTCTTCACCGCCCCAAAAGTTGACTTGATTTGGTTTATCTATCATAGTAAATATTTTATACAAAATTAACAAAATAATAAAATGAACATACCATTTGTTCGGTGTATACAATCTTTAGATATATGCTCGTCAACATCGTTTCTAGTCTATAACAGCAAAATATAACGTCGGTAAGGTAAGTGCTACAATATTAAACAATATTATGACATACTAACTTCATCTACTGAAATATTTTCTTCTGGGCTGAATAAATTACTGTAATAAACCCGTCTTGGTGTATTTGATAGCTACAAAATTTATTATTTTTAATATATATATATATATATATTATATGTAATTAAACTTACCATTTCATCCAACTCTCCATTCATTAAAAATTCAATAAAGCCTTTTGAGATGTCCTGTGTATTGATGGTAGATTCTTGGCTGTTGTTGTACGACATTTTTATAAAAATTATAAAACTATAAAATAATTGTTTTAAGCAAGAGCGTTCAGAAATGCACTAACAGTGCACTGAGATTTAGCTTAGGTATTATCATGTTTAAGAGAAAGAAATTACATCGTCATACGGGGGGTATAAAATTGCTAAGACAGCATTTAAGCAAAAATCTTGGAAACGTTGAATTTTGAAATTTGTACAAAAATTATTATTATTTGGCTTGATCATTGTTAAATGCGTTAGTAACGATTTGACAGTCATTGTCTCAGGTTAGCTATCTCTTTATCTGTATATTTTGTTCATATTCAAAATGTTTAAGTGCGAACAGTGTGAATATACTTTTTCGCGGAAAGACATTTTAACCAGGCATTTAAAGCAGCATAATAAAATTGAGCAATTTAAGTGTATTATTTGTGGCAATTTATTTTGCAGAAAGGACGCTCTCAGAAGACATGAGAAAAGTATTCATGGTGAGTAAATTTCATAGTCATACAATATAATATTAAGATTCTATAGATGAAAATTATTGTTTTTATCATTATACAAAGATAAGATTAGTACGTACATGATATATTCAATACCGCGGATCCGATGAACATGTAGCTGTCAGTTTTGTTTACATTATTTGACCGGTGTACCGTGACAGTCGTCATCAATGGATGATAATCTTTTTTTTTTTTTTACTTAATATACGGTATCCGATTACTTGTTTGATAATCAATGCAATCTGTGCGTTTTAAGGGGTTTAGTATATACAACTATACGTACATGCTTGTAGTATAAAAACAATATAACGCATTTAATTTGAGTTTGAAATAATAAAATATTGTTCCATTTTAGGTTTGTTAAACAGTAATGCACATCCAGTTACACGTACAGCGGCAACTGCAAGTAAGAATTATATACATCTATGTATTATATTTTATATATTATGATATCACTTTTATAGATGGTGTAGCAGTATTGGATACGGTTGCAAAAAGTGGATTGCTTGAAAGTATGTATATATATATAGTAAATATATCGTGTTTAATTAAAAATTGTATTATAGGTGATAAAAACGCGTTTGATGATAATTTAATGTATGAAGACAGTAGTGATGGCTATTGTATTGATGTGTTGGATAAGGTCGAACATAATGAAATGTGTAAAAGTATGTTATATTAAATATGTATATCTTGAATCACCATTTTTTTTTTTTTTTTAGGCAATAACAATATTACATTTGAAGATGACAATGATTGTTATTGTATTGATGTATTAGATAAAGCGGAATATAATGGATTATGCAAAAGTATTATATATTTATATAATATCATAAATATATATTGATTTTATTTATTTTTTTTTTTAGCTGATAATGATGAAATGATTGAAATAGCCCCAAATATTTTAGTTGAGAATAAACAAGCTGAATGTTCAAAACAAAGTACATATATAATATGAATAGATCTTTTTTTAAATATAAAACTTATAAATTATTTAGGTAAACGTGTACATAACGAAAATTCAAATGGAGTCGCTAAAAAGAAACGTATGGAAACGATTACATCATCGACATTTGTTGAAACAAAGTCAGCGTTTGACGGATTGTGCAAAGAATATTTTAAAAAAAACCCTGATTGTATTAAAAAAGTTAGAGATTTTTTAGACAATTCAAAGCCAGAGATATATGCTATACTAATCAATTCAATTAAAAACTCTCCTGTAAAGTATAATATTAAATTAGAGGCCACATATATTATACCTAATACAGATACGAAAGAAAATAGAGCATTTAAAACAAGATCAAGATCATTATTTCAATCAGACGATGTCAACAATGTTTTAGAATTAGATTTTATTAAGATCTTACAAGAACAAGAAGATATGGAACTTAAGGGCAGTGGCTTTTCATTAGAGAG
>JANEHU010001225.1:0-10055 GCA_027563435.1 Nasonovia ribisnigri | reverse complement strand
GCATTTCACTGCCTATTCACAATTATTATATATCATCATAAAATGTATGATAAGTTTTTATTATTATATCTGTATGAATTTTTTTTTGGTGATTTATACATGTAACTTTTGATAATAATCTAAATATCTGTTTATAGACTGTATTTGTTTGTACCTTCTTCTTATACTACTATATTTTGTACTAGGTTTGAATCTGTATGGATAACTTTTAAATACAATTCAATGTTAATGTACCTATTTGTAATATATTATATGTACCTGTCATCATTGTGAATTTATGTCTTTATACTTTGTATATATATATATAACATTTAGTAAAGAATAAAAAAAATATTGTTATTATACATATTACGCAATTATACTCTTATTCATTAACACATATTTCTGGAAAACCACTCACTCCCTGCACAAAGTATTACACAAATAAACATATTGGTATTATATTATATTATTATATAATATGGGTAAATTAGGAGATAAAAAACAAACTAGACAGAATTGAAACAAAAAAAAAAGTCTTTTATTCATCTGAAAAACATTAAATAAATTAGTATTGTTATAAAAATTGAAATAGATTTTCCGATTGACAACTTACAATGTTCGATCCACGGCCGTGGCGACGGCCGAAATGTACATATCATCCGACTACAATTAGAAAATTAAAAATTAAAATTAACAACAAAAGTAATGAGCCAATTGACAACTTACAGTGGTATTCGCGGTCGTCGGGGTTTCCGGCACGACCTACGATATTCATAGGATTAGGATTAAGATTCATTTTGAATGAGAGTTAGGGTTAGGTTACGGTGTACTTACGGGGTCCGATGTGCTGGCCGGCGTCGTCCGCTGTGAAGTGGGACGGGGTGGCCTTACGGTGAGCGGTCGTCGGTCGCGGGGCGGCGGTCGTCGGTCTCGCGGCGGCGGTCGTCGGTCACGCGGTTGGGGGGCTATAAATATAGAAAAAAACATTAACAGTTTTAAAACAAGAAAACATGGCGTACATAAAATTATATCATACTCGCGAAGGGGCAATCTTTGACCAGATGATCTCCCCCATGACATCTGTAACATTCTGAAACACGAGGTGGGCGTTATTTATTAGTAAACATTTAAATATAATTTTGTACTTACGGCGATTTTTGAGCGGCATGGTTCGGCCCGTGACCTCTGATCTCGTCGTGGCCGTGGCCGAGGTCCGCCCGAGATCGAGGCCCCGCACCTCACCGTTGAATACATAATTTGTGACGGTCACACCGTCACAATTCTTTACACTGCCTGTGTTCGTTCTCTTCATTCTAAAAGGAAAAAAGACATTAAGGGGATGTCGATATACTTTCTTTTCTCTCCGGCCTGTGCAACGTACACATGACGTGTGTCGGTATAATAAATAGTTATAAATTATAATTATGATGCGCGTTGGGCGTTGAAAAAAAAACATATATATAGAATATAAAGAATGTTTATGGTATGAGACAATATTCATCGATAGTTACAATCTGTGGGGATCGTGTTAAAAACAAATGGAAATAGAAAAAATATGAAATTCGTTTAACAAAAACCATGTGGTGCGCAGGAAAAATAAGTAACCGATTCCTTCGCGAATTCATTTAGCATAATGATATACGTTATATTAATTGGTAGATACGATCCACGGCCAAAAATAAATTAAAAAATAATAAATAAATTATAACAATATTACATTGTATACTCACTTGCGACTTGGTCGGCTATTGGACGTTTAAGAACGATTTGTCGGACGTCGGTGCGGATCATTGTTTTACGACGGCGACAATAACAAGCCACAACGCAGGTAACCCATGCGGGTAACGAAATCGATAGAAACGACAGTGTTGATGGCCGATTAATTAATTAATTGTATTGTCGATATTTTATTATTCATTCAAACACGGCATTACGCCTTACATTTTTGGCCGTCGTTATTATTTTAATTTTTAAGGTATTTAATATGGCATTATAACCAACTCTGGACTCACTTTAGTGATGCGCCCGCAAACATGGTTTTCAAATATTCCCGCCTTCGACGGAATACGGCCAAAGCGGTAGACCTTACCACCACATAACCGTTGACGTGGTCCGTGGTCGAACCACTCACTATCAGCGGATAACTGCTGGCGCGGCGACTTTTACCACGACTTTTTATTGTTCTGTGCTTTTACTTATAACGACAAAATGATTAGCATAGCCGCCCGAAATCAACCTAACTTGACCAACTAAGTCGGATTGTATACCGGTGAGACGACGCCGACCGTTCGGCGAGGTGGCTGACCTGCTAGACACCAAAAAATTTGCTATCTGATTAGCACGGCCGCCCGAAATCACGTAATATATCTAACCTAACCTAACCTAGACACTCAAACACGGCTTAAAAATTCATGCATTTCGACTATCCGGTAACCGAGTTAGGGTTTTGAAAAAATACTATTTTCACTCGGAGCCTTTTAATATGCTATCCGATAACCGAGTTAGGGTTTTGAAAAAATACTATTTTCACTCGGAGCCTTTTAATATGGTTACACCGTATTACACCGTATGGGGCCCACCAGGTCCGCTTATAATGACTTACTCTTAACTTATTTGTTGTCAAAAATACGGTTTTCAAACGTTCCCGCCTTCGATAGAATACCGCTAAAGCACTAGGCCTTATCAGAAACACGTTATCATAAATTCATATCACCGAAATACTGTAGTACCATATTATTGACGCAGTCGGATTGTGTACCAAGGTGACTGATTAGAAATTCAATCGAATATAACTCGAGGTGACTGACTTGCTAGACGCTGAAACTCGGTCTTCGGATTTATTTATTCGTTGGCTTTCGTATAAAAAAAGCGAAGCCGTTCGATCACAGAACTCTATAGACCCCAAAACTGGAATTTCAAACGATACCGCCAAACCGCCGACCCTTATCAGTCATCACGAATTCTTATCAACACTCATCGACCAATCATGAGGTTCGACCTACCGAGACGTGCGACTTTGATAATTCCAACGACTATTCTTCAAAAATCGGCACCCCCTTTCAGATAACACGGGGGGTCATCCTACGACGTCGGATTGCCTACCCGTGAGATTACGTCTGACGTCGAGGGGGGTGACCCACTTGCTAGACAACGAAAGTGAACCGGCCGTCCGACGTCGTCCATCGTTGAACCGGGATGACCACGTCGAACAGCAGTGGTCCTAGCCTTATCACTTATCTTCGTCACCTCATCGCCGTTATCTCTCATCACCGACCACTTTCAAACGACCATCATTCCAAAACCGGTACCCCCTTTCGGCTAACACTGGGGGGTCTGGGGGTCCACCCAGCGACGCTCGGAGAGCTAGTCCTTATAGTATAAAACGCTAACAGATGGCGCACCCTATGGCGTTTTTATGCGTTATTTAGTGAATAATGGAGCGAAAATCGGACCGTGCGGCGGGTAGAATCAGCGCGCGCCAATGAAAAAATCCGATTCCGCCGAGATTCGCGTTATCGCCGACGCCTTATCAATTTTATTATTATTACGAGTTTTTGAGAGAAATTCGACTTTTTTTTTCGAAAAGTCGAGTTTTACCCCCCTCCGGGGCGACGCGCGGCCCCGCTCGGACCTTATTCGCGTTCCCCGGGAGATTTAACCGCCACACGTCTACGCGCTTTATTCGTCTCGACCCTTTCTCGGCGGAGATCGCGTGCGAACCGCCCGCAGCCGAAGCGCGCCGTTTGGCCGTTTTTTTTTCGAAAAGTCGAGTTTTAACCCACTTTCAAACGTCTCATATCCCCGCTCGCCGCGTATTCGGAATCCCCGCTAAATTTACCGTCGGCGCGCCGCCCCACTTCGATCCCGGCGAGTGCCGCGGGCGAGTAAAACCGACGATAGTAGAGCCCGGAATCGGCCGCCGCGGCGTCGTCATCATTACTATATTACTATATATATACGCGTAGACGTTTTGGACTTTTTTCCCGTAAATCGCGTTCTCTCCGGGAGAACGCGGCGGAGGACGTCGTCCGCCGTCCGACGCGGCAGACCGCCCGACCCGGAAGACCGCGGGGTGGACGACGGCGTAGCGTTCGCGATTCGCCTCGGCGGCGAGACGCCTTAAGAGGCAGAGATTTCACACCAGTTCTCAACTCGATAGGTAGGTAGGTAGGATTAAGGCGTTGGGCGGGTTACCCGGCGGTTAAGCGTTCGATACCGGCCGCGGCGGCGGCGAATTGTGCAAAATTTGCGGCGGCCGTGTTTATTCGAAATTCTTTTTTTCGTTTTTTTTTTCGCGATTTATTTATTTTGTATTAATTCTTTTTAGCCGCGTTCGGTTTAAACGATTATTGCTACGGACTTATTGATTAATTCATTCGTATATTATATTGTATTGACTAATAAAACGTCTGGATATTTCTATTGCACCGTGTAAGGGACTTGGTTGTTCGAGGCGATTAAATAGTTAAATTAAATACTCACAATAGTTATAACTCATGCGTATGCATGTAATATGTACATAGCAGATACCTACTTATAAGTCACAGTAGTAGGTACCTAATATATTATGTTATTATATTTGTAGTTTACCTACTTAAAGAGTAGGTACTTACATGATATTGATTGAATTGTATTGTCTGCTTAATAGGTATATATACACATAGGTACTAAGCATATTGTCATAATAACTATATGCGTATATATATTTGAATGTTAATGCCTTAATGGGTAGTGAAAAATTTAGTTTACCTACCCATCTACTTAAAGAGTAGGTGCATGGTATTGATTGAACCGACTTAATTAAGTGTGGGTGCCTAATGTCAGTGATGAGATAGGACTAAGTAAAATTAAGTAAAATGTAGTTGAGCATAGCTACATATAGGTAGTTTAACTGCTATATATTTTTTTTTTATATATATACGAGTACCCACAAAACGCTAAGACGGTGTCAATTGATATAGGTACTTCTATATTTCAATAGATATTGAAGTTTAATAATGCTGTATTATACTTATTATTATTATTATTATATTAATTACGTGCGTTAATATTTGATTTATATTATTATATATTATTATTATTATATATATAATAAACGCAATACTACAGTACTGCCATTAGATTTAAGATTATGACTTATGAGTAACGCATACCTAACCTGACGTTATCGGTGGAGTGAGTAGCCGCGCGGGGAAAAACTTTAGCGACGTGAAACGCGCCGTGTCATCAAACGTCAACTTGTGCCCAGTGTCCGTACGGCGAACGTCTTAGCGCACCGAAAAGTTAATTTTTCTCTGTTTTCTTAGTTCCCTTAACTTTTCTGTGCGCATTTCGGACGCCTTTTACACGCGCGAGCGCATACGTTGTTTTAACAGAACGTAATTTTTTTTTTTTAGGCCATCGAACGTCGCTTTTCATACAAGTGAGTAACACTTTTCATACTAAAACACGTGTATTGTTATTATTGTTATTACACTAGCTCTTCGAAATATTATTCGCGTTCGGTGTTCATAACCGGACGTAGATTTATACGCGAGTTCGTTTTAAGACCGTACACAAATTTAATGACAATAACATAATAATAATAATATTCACCGTCTTTCTAAAAATAGTACACACACTGATAACACACTGATTAGCAATATAATTTTTTTCACTTGACATTTTAAAAATGTTAAACTACATCATTAAAACTTCACTCTTTAGGCTGCCCCGTCACGATGGTCAAACGCTGTGTGATATGTGGGAATGTGGACGATATCGATGGCGTTTCAGTTCACGGGTATTTACGATTTCACACAACGCGTTAATGAATATCGACGTAATGATTATTGTATTGTGACCTTTAGATTTCCAAATGGCTTACGTCGTCTCGAGTGGGTGGCGTTTGTGGTGGACCGCGGTCTCGCCGTGAACCGCACATCCAAGCTGTGTTCCAGGCATTTCGTCGCTGGTGTTGACTACGTCGTAGGAGATGCACGACGCCGCCACCTGTCACACACAGCGGTGCCGTCTCTGGTGAGTGTATAATATTATGGTTACTTGGCTGTAAATACACCTTTGTTACTTTGCCACTAATACCGTTGTGTACTCTCATGAGTTTAATACACCCGATGTGTACACGAACTTGTGTTTTATAAGAAGCTGCCTAACTTGACTTGACGATATTCAACGTTTTTATTACAACATAAACCTACTGCACGAGTATGCCGCCAAACATAATAAATACCTACCTGTGTACTTTTTGACGGTGAGTTGTGTTATGTTTTGTATGTCGACGACGGTCCAATGCGTGTACCTATACTTTTACAATATGGAAATTACTTTACATAGGGAAGCGGTAATTTCATTTCATCAGTATCAGTTTATTCCACGACATGTAATTATTAAATTTAATGACAATAAGTATAGTGTCCCCGTTAGTATACTAATTATACTTTACCATACTATACTATACTGACTAGGTACGGCATTCTTGAAAACTAAAAGCCTGAATTTACATTCGACTTCATATATTGATATAATTTCACATAACTTGAACAATAGTGTTAATGGTGTTATTGCATATTAAACACATTGATACCGTTGACTGAACCAAATAATTATTTTGATTCCTACATTTCTTTATACTATACCATAAATAAATGTTTTACATCTTAATATTACTACTACACAAAGTTATCCTAGAATAGCTCTCTACTAACTAGCTCTCTCTCCTTTATTTGTAAATTGTGTATGTACTAGATAGTTTTTTTATCATTTTACATGTGTTATTCTCAGTAGTGTTAAGATTATTTCAATACCTTCTCATACTTTATTTTTATATAAGTACATTTTGTACACTGTACAATGTACAACTTATAGTAGATACTTACATTTATTATTATTATTATAAATAATACTTATTATTGGTTAGGCTGGCCAGAGATTAGATTTTGGTTTAGGTAATTTTAAATGTTACCCAAAGTAACAAAATACTTGAACGTTTTCTTACACGGTTCTCAATATTACTTAATATTACTTAATA
Organism: Nasonovia ribisnigri; assembly: GCA_027563435.1. NCBI lineage: Eukaryota > Metazoa > Arthropoda > Insecta > Hemiptera > Aphididae > Nasonovia > Nasonovia ribisnigri. The sequence goes on along the minus strand of JANEHU010001225.1, from coordinate 3,046 downwards.
ACAAAATATTATGTACACTGTTTTAGACCCTGCACTACAGCACAACAGCAACATGTTTTACTTAGCAAAAGTCACTACCTACAAAGTCTTTTACTATCTCAATACTACTACAATGTCAATTTTAGGTGGTTACATACATTCAGCAGTACTTATTATATTGCATTAAGGTTAGGTTAGGCAGAACTTAGAAAAAATTACTACAGCATTATTAATTGTACAGTGCTCATAGTGTGGCCTCCAATGACTACGAGTAGTAATTACAGTTAGTCATGCCTCTCTGTATTTTAAATTTACTTTTAATATAAGCATTCATAATGATTTCTTATACACTTTTTAATTGTTCCCTATCCTACAAAATACAAAACATACATTAACCTACAAACTGCACATTTGTATAAAACTTACTCATTAACCAAGCAATATAAATACTATACTATAACGGTTAATAGAACTATACTAACATTATATGACTAGGAACAACTGTATTTGTTTTATTACTATCGGTTATTAGCAATGTGTAATTATCATACTTCACACACCCCTCCGACGACAGTGAGTAATGTCTAACCTATGGTTACATTACTTACGTACTCAATCTTCACTTAGCCCATTATAGTTGCACATAATTCACATTACACATTATAGTTACACATAATCTACATATCTACATAACTTTATCTAACCGACACGAGATTATAAATATGTATGAATACACAACCGATTAAAGTTCTGTATAAATTACACTCTTTTTTTCGTTATCGCTGTTTTTTTATTCTTATTCTTTGAAAAATACCTTGAACAACATTGCTGTTCGAAAACAAATAATTATTTTGATACCTATACTTATTGTTGTTATTGTTACTGCAAAACCTATTATTGAACCTAACCTAACACAATTCTATAATTTATATGTTTATATTATTAAATATTCTTTATTGAAATACGATTAAATGTTCTTCTTTAAAAAGTTAAAAGTTCTGTATTTTAAACTGTAAGCCCATTCATACGGGATACACCGTGCAAGTTACAGTACAACTCATTGTATTTTAACTTTCATTATAGGTACTTAAACATTTTCTTACACAGTTCTCAATATTACTACTATACACATCTAGGCCGACACTCCTTTATTTGTAAGTTGTGTACTAGACAGGTATTTTATCATTTCACATGTGGTACTCTGAACAATGTCTATATCGATTATCATATACTTTACATTGCAATTAATTTATTATATACAGGCATGGCTTAGATTTAGGCGGAGTTACAGAGTTAAGAGCGCAATACATTTCATCCTGAGAAAAATTATAAATATGTATGAATAAATACATATATCAATTAAACGTTCTTGTGTGAATTTTTTAATTGCACTGATGTTATTTAGGTTGAGTGATATAGTTATTGTTACAGTTGGTTATGACTAGGTATATTTTTATAACGACATAGATACACAATCTTATAATGATAATATATTCTTTGCCAAGACTACATTTCACTGTGCTTATAAGTTGAGTGAAAGTAATAAGATACATTCTACTATAAGTATTTAGTTATTATTAAAGTTGGCAAAATCATACAAAATCATACACTGATATACCTATTATATTACACTAACTCCGGGTTAAACTATAATAGTTATATTATGCAGTGGGAATAAATGTGTACCTACTCTAAACTCGACCTAACTTTTAGGTGGTTGGAGGAAACGTTCAGGTGGAGGAGGTGGAAGTGGTCGATGTCCAGATAGAGTGGGTGGAGGACGTGGAAGTGGTCGAAGTCCAGATGGAGGTGGTGGAGGGAGTGGAAGTGGTCGTAGTCCAGATGGATGGTGGAGAGGACGTGGAAGTGGTCGACGAGTTGCAGCCAGAAGTCGACGAAGAGGTCAGTACATATGTCAGACTTATAAAAAAATCAAAAATAACTCTCATTGTAAATCGCAGGTTGGACCAATTCCCGTGGGTATTCCGATCGATGAACCCAGAGTGCGTGCGCCAACGATTGACCGGCCGGCGGGCGTGACACACCCGCTTCCAGAACGTCACTACGTGGGCGCGTTGACTGCCGTTTGCCGGCACTGTGATGCACGCCACTTTTCCAGCGAGCGTACGACAATGGGTCACTTCTCCACGTGTTGTAATAACGGTCAAGTGGCCGCCGTAGGGCAACACGCTTTGTTGCCAGCCCCATATTTACTCATGAATTTGTTGATTGATGATTCGCAAGATGGCCGTAGATTTCGAGCGGACATTCGTCGGTACAACAACGCTCTGGCATTCGCTGCGTTTAGCAGTGACGCAAACGACAGGCGATTGCCAGGGCGAGGGCCGCGGACGATGTGTGTCCACGGCCAGACGTATCAGAGGACCAATAATGACGTGGCCGTTGACCGGATCGATGCGAGATACTGTCAGTTGTATTTCATCGAGTCCGGAGAGGCCAACAGACGCCGAGTCGATATGGCCCGGCATGAACTGTCCGAGGTTGTGATTGGACTCTTGGACGGTTTGCTGCGGGACCTAAATCCGTATGCAATGGCTTTTATGTAAGAAAACTTAAACATAAACTATTGTATTTACTAACACTAGGCATATGAATTTGCCCCTTAGAGTAAATACTTTTTACAGATACATTTCTTAGAATATGAAAAAAAAAAATAAAATATTTTTCACGCTGTATCAAATAAACTAATAGTTAACTATGTTAATTACACTGCAGTAATCCGATATTACATTGACATTAGAGTATTAGACTCCCATCCGCTACCGATATAGAGTTTTTATTTGGATATTTTAAATATTTCCAAACAAACAGTTAAATTTAATTTATAGCACCTCCTTTAACCTAATCTATGAAAACTTAATTAATACTCAAACAATGTAGTAAACAATTGTTATTGTTATTAAATTTAAATAAATCCTTAAGTTCTACTACAAAATATTATATAGGTAAACTTATTAGCTAAGGCACTTGATTATGTAAAATAACACATTCGTTGTTAAGACTACACTAACTATGAATTACTCAACCTACTACAGTCATCACTGAA
>JANEHU010001224.1:0-36864 GCA_027563435.1 Nasonovia ribisnigri | reverse complement strand
GGTGAAGGGGGAGCGGGGAACATTAATTGCATAACACTGCGGTCATTTCTGCCTTAGCGCGCGATAATCATAATAATATATAAATAAGGTATGCTCATTAGTGGCAATATGGATACAGGTATGTTTGTGATAATAATAATATTAGTGCAAAAAATGCTGTGACGTTACAGAACCCCCCCAACAAATTGTTGAAGGTGTCTGCAAGAATACCTGAAGACCATTTGTTGTAGAGTAAGAGAGCAGAATTTTTTGGGAATGACCATAGACTAGCAATCAGAGGGGATATAACATTTTAATTGGGGACATCATAGTAATATCAAATACATAATAATAAAATTTAATTTGCAACCATAAATTAATAATTTAGTTGGGTTAGGGAGTATAGGTGGTAAGGGTTCTAGCATCACAATGATAATATGAATAAAACCTACACATCTGTGCGCACACAGTATATAATAATAATAAAAAACTAGCACGTTAGTGCGAACACTTTATAATAATAACATATTTAATAATAATAAAACCTACCAATTATAATTGACTGACTAGTCCAGGGGGTGATGATGATACCACTGACCACTATATTCCTAACCGGGAAACCTAACGGGGAAAAGGGGGAAGGGACTCTGGTCAGTAATGCCTTACGGGGGCACGACTGCACAGGCTACGACCACATTATGGGGACGTAATGTGGAAGGGGCAAGACAAAAAAAATAAAATAAAACTATTGTGTACAGGCAAGACAACGAGGCCTTACACTGCTTAAGTAACTCTGGACACTATTATTACACACATGGCAAGCCATGGTGGGACCTAACGATTATTAAGGGGGGGCTAACAAGAAGGTTCCTGCATGTTGTGGTGAAAGAGCGGTCAAGAGGCGGGGTCTGGTGGCTCTTTTATACCCATAAAGGGTATTCACGTTCCGGGTCATCGCTACGCGGGCATTGGGCCGCTAGAGTGAATCGGCGCCGCCGCCCCGACGCACACAGGGACAACTGGTTTTGACACCAGCTGTATATGCGACGTGAGGAAGCTCGCTAACCGCTGGGCAACAATAGCATTCACTCATGATGGACCCAAGCCCGCGTCCTCACCGGTTTACGTGTCACCACAACACCGGTTTTTTTTTAACAGAAGAGTGTCTCAGACTCTTTGCCGGCCAGGGAGTAGTATCGGTACTCCCTGGAAGACGGGGTTCCCTACCGAGCTGGGGGTCAACGAATTTTAAAGAAAGTTTATGAGAGACAGAAAAAAGGCGGGGTAGTATAGGGACATAGGGGGGGGGGAGAACGCGGAAAGTTACGAATTAAATGACCCGGGCCTATCATATGTTGTACGCACAACAGTGCTGAGCTGAGGCTCGCGCACAGTGGTGACTCCGTGTCGAGCAGAGTACACCACCGTACAACCCCCCATTAAAATGGAGTCCCGGGGACATTATTTGTATCACCAAAAGTTGTATCATATAACCAGCATTAAAATATGATTCAGATAATTATTTGTTTGAATATTTATAAATTAAGTAACGGGTGGTACATAGGGTTTTAACTGAGTTACATTGTGTGTACCACGGGGCGTATCATCTTCTGGATGGATTAGTTCGTACGCATTAACCTTTTTGATACTTTTTATTTTGAAGGGACCATCATAGAGTAAGAAGAATTTTGACATTTGTTTATCAATTTTGTTACTGAGTTTGTGGGTGCGGACTAAAACGAGATCATTTATTCTAAAAAAGACGGGGTTGAGGTGTTCTTTTTGATATTTTTTACGGTATTCAGATTTTGAGAGTTGTATTTCTTGAGCTAATGTTAATTGTTTATTGAAATCTATTGGATAACTTTCATTGGGGAAATGTATGAACTGAGTAAGAGGGTTATGTTTTTTATCTTGTAGAAAAAGAGCTGAGGGGGTTTGATGGGTGGATTCATGACGTACGTTATTGAGTGTCCACTCTATGTATGGGACATACTGAGGCCAAGACGAATGTTTTTGGTGGCAATACGTCCTGAACATCCTTCCTAGCTCCCTCATGACACGTTCTGCAGGGTTAGATTGAGGGTGATAAATACTAGTGTGAGAAACTTGAATTTGATATTTTTTAAGAGAGGTTTGCCAATACTTGCTAATAAATTGCCGACCGTGGTCAGAAACAATATTTTTTGGAACTCCATAATTTGGGAAATAATCTGTTGTTAGCTTTTTTATATAAATTTTAGCATTGGCGCGCCTGAGGGGATATAATTTAATAAAACGACTGAAGTTATCAACAATAACAAAAATATAAGAAAGTTGGAATATACCAACGGGGAGAGGACCATAAAAGTCAACTAATAATTTATCAAGGGGTTTGTTTGAAAGAATGGGTTGCATAGGACCAGCAATGCGAGTAGTCTTAGGTTTGCACTTTTGACATAACTCACATGCTTGGACTACAGAGCGAACAGTTTTAAACATTGAAGGGAAATAACAGATGTTTTTAATAGAATGAGCAGTTTTTAGGGGACCAATATGAGCATAATAGTCATGAAATAAAATAATAATTTGTTTTACCATATGGCTGGGCAGATATAGGGACCACTGAGTGTCATGTTTAAACTTACGAATGAATAATATATTGTTTTTGAGATTATAATAAGTGTGCCATGATGGTAAAGGGTTCGAATTTAATAATATAATAATTTTGGATAACTTGGGATCCTTTTGTTGTTCTGTGGAAATATTATTTAAAATTGAGATAATGTCAGGAGGAATTGGTGGTGGTAATGTGTAATGTAAGATACGGGGAGCGTCTTTTGGTGGTTGATCATCACGACCTAGGGGGTGGCGAGAAAGAGCATCTATGGGATTTTCTTTCCCGGGGCAATGATAAATTTTGAGGTCAAACTCTTGAAGGGCAAGAGTCCAACGTGTGAGACGAGTATTTTTTAATTTACATGAAAAAAGAAAAGTTAAGGCTTTATGATCAGTATACAATTTTATTGGGTGTCCAAGGATATAGATTTTAAATTTTTGACAGGCAAAAAGGATTCCTAATAACTCTAGTTCAGTCACAGTGTAATTCCTCTCGGCGCCACACAGTGACCTACTAGCGAAAGAAAGGGTGTTACGTTGGCCGTCACTATCAATTTGGACAGACGCGACCGGTGGCGACGGGCGGCGCGCAACCGCGGCACGTCGGCGACGAACACTGCATGGTGAAGGGGGAGCGGGGAACATTAATTGCATAACACTGCGGTCATTTCTGCCTTAGCGCGTGATAATCATAATAATATATAAATAAGGTATGCTCATTAGTGGCAATATGGATACAGGTATGTTTGTGATAATAATAATATTAGTGCAAAAAATGCTGTGACGTTACATGTTCTAACCATATGCAGCCATGCCTTATTATTTTGTTACCATAACAATTTTTCCTTTGAAAAAACATTTATGTGAATAGTTTTTGATAATTCCTAACAGTTTCAACACAGTTTAGTGTGTATAACTGTTTATTATTTCGATATGCAGAAGGAGTGCATTAACATTTTCAAGTGCCTATACCTAGTTCAATAAATTGGTCATTGGAGATCACAAATTACATTCATATATTTTAATGTAGGTAAGTATATTAGTAAGTATTTTTTAATTTGTATCTAATAAGATGTAATGATAATAGATTATTTATATTTTGTATTCACAATTTAGATGCTGGTTATGCCAAACATTAAAATAATTTCGATAATTATTGGTTTTTTTTTTTGTTGTTTTTTTAAAGAATATTTTACCGTCATAATTTCGTCAATCCGAATATCCGATATCAGGTGGATTACAAAGTATTCAACGACTGTGAGGATTTCCGAAATTATGTAAATTATAAAAATTCACATTGTACTCGTACACTATACACTGTACACTGACACTTTGTCATCATATTATATGGAGTCTTACATGGCGGGATTCAGATGATGGATAATCCATTCATAACCATTGTTATAAACCATGGCAAAGCATTTATTCCCCTGGCATAAAATATAAGTATTGCACAATTTTCTAATACCTAAAAATAATAATAATAATAATTATCTAGTACCTTAAATTTTGAGTCGAGCGATGACCTTATTAGTTATTATTATTTCCTATTGGTTTCAGAAATAGGTATTTTTTTTGTCTGTGAATATGTTTTTTAAATTCAAAAAATGTATTCGTAGGTTACTTTTTTTCATCAGGTATAGGTGCTCCATACATTATTATTTGCATGCATACATCTAAAGTAACTATTGTATATTTTAAATGTTGTTAAAAAAGTATAATCCCCACCCCCAGGGCCGGAATGGCCAGCCGAGTTACCGAGTAAAACTCGGTGGTCCGTTCAAGTCATGAGGGGCAACTGACTGACAATATGTTTAATCACATAAAGATTTGTGTACCTAACTACTTTATATAACAGTAAGCAATTTAAAAAAAATATGGGTCGAGGGCCGCCGCCACTTTGTAATGGATTCATCCAATCAATCATCGTATCTAGTCAATATTATTCCCAGTACCCGCCGCTGAAATTTCGAATTTTCTAAAAAAAAAATCGTGCTGCATTACCTTCATTTGTTGTTCCATAAGACAACAAATGACAGTAATACAGCACGAACTGTTTAGAAAATTTGAAATTGCTGCGGCGTGCACTGGGATTAATATTGATTTGATAGGTACAACGATGTGGGTTATACGTTATACGATTTGCTCCTCTCCCACAGTAAGTATATATTTTTGTATGATACAAAAATATATTGTAGACATATATGTTAAATATTAATTTACTAAAATTTAACATAGGTATTCAAAGTTAAAACTATCAGAAGAAGCTCACGAAAGTCGGAATGAAGAGTATATAAGGTACGAGGTTTACAGGGAACATCATTCGAGAAAAAATTCTAGACTGAATACGAAGTTTTTATGTATAGGTAGTTTATTATTTTCGTTAGATCCTTATACATCATGCTTGCAAAGTGTTTCAAAAAAATATGTACAGGAATTTTCAGATGACGTTAAGATATTATTAATAATTCCAGTAACAAATACCAATGATGATAGTATAATATTGATTTAAATCAATCATTATCAGAAATTGATTTATTTGCTTGAAATATTTCATAATAAATTATTTTTGTAAATTACAAAAACAATTTGGGGTAATACTTTTTTTTTTAATTTGTTGTCGACAACTTGAACTACAACATGTGTGCATTTACTATTACGTAAAACAGCGTAATTTTTAGTTGGGTTCTTAAATAGCCAAAAAAACGATGGATACATTGTGTTTTTCGGGTTCAATTTTGTATCTCTTGATTAAAAAAAAAAATTTTCTGGCGGTACTATGTTAAGAACAAAATAATAGGTGCGAATTATAAAAATATAAACTTTAAATAAATTATTTAGAGTGCAAAAAATAAATTAATATTTATAGCGTATAAGTTGGAAATAATCGATAAAAATCTATAATTTTCTAATTAAACAGTTCTATAACATTTAATAATCAAATTATTTTTTTAATAATCAATTTAAAAAAAAATTAAATCCATATTATTCCATTTTATATAACGCAGGTATAAATCCTAGCAGGTATATATCCTTTTATTTAATATACAATTTAAAAAATATCATGTACCTACTAACTACTTATGATTCATCGTGATATGAATATATAAGATTAGCAATTATTGGCATACAGCATTTACCCCACCGGGTATACCGGGTATTTGTCCCAGCGGCTGGCGGTGTCATCAAAGGCTCCAATGTAATACCTTAATTATTATAAATAGATCACTGCAATATATTTGATTTTATCTAATGAAAGAATTTCGACCTCTGAGGCCTATTCACTATTGTCCAAGCTGTTGACTTATACGGATCTCCTGTTTTAAGCCAACGTTTCGATATAAACAAGGCAATTTTATTTGAAATTAACATCGTTTCTTGTTCAAAATGAACATTACTGTGATAAATAGATCGAAAGACGTTTATGTCCATGATGGATTTCAGTACGTGTTTGACAGCATGAGCGCAGATAACATCACTAGACACTATAGATGCCGCAGAAGGGATATCAATTGTAAAGGGCGAATCCACGTAAATAATGGAGATGTTTTAATTAAGGGAACCCATGGTGGTCATGACGGATCTCCTGTGGATGTAGAGGTAAGTTAAATTATAATAAATGAATCAATATTAAATGGATATAGATCTGTTTTATTTTATAGGTACGTACATTGTAATATTTTATGCATGATGAATCAACAGTAAATATTCATTGTCATTAAATAAATAAATACTATAAATTTTAAAATGTTTTTACACATAATATTGTAAAAAAAAAAAAGGGCGGATAAGTGGATGTCGCTCTGCTGTATAGTAGGTTACAAGTGAGTCACTGTAATGGATTGTGTTAAATTTGAATCCAATGATTTAATATCATTGAATAAGAAAAACAATTCTGAGTGAAGACGGTCAGTCAGTTTAAATATCTTACTAAGTGTATTTTATGATACTATTGTGAATAAAGTAATTAATTTTAGTATTAGGCATTTACTAGTATTTTATTAGTATTTACTAGTACATTTATTGGTATTTACTATAATTGGTTAAATTCTTATTTTCCAAAAAAATTACATTTTAAAATGCCATTGTATTGTGTATATAAAATATAACAATATACTCTAAAAGTTTCATATACCAACAAATAATATTTTTAAATTGTAACAAAATAACTAAAATCATTTTCTTGGTTTAAATATGAAATTTTGTCTAAATTTGAAATTAAAATGTCTGTACAAAATAAATGTGTTTATATATTTTTTAGATTTGTTGGTTACAGTATAAATTATTTATGAGAATCTTTTATATATTTGTGTTATTATTATTTAAATTTTGTATTATACTTATACAGCAACAGCAAATTATTACCAGAAACCGTGTTACCATTTTATTATTATTGACTTATTGTACACACACCCACATATATACACACATAACACACAAATAATACACATAAATACACCACACGCATTACGTAGTTCGACAGTATTTGCCCGGCAATCCCGACCACTGCTGTTCGAGCTATTACACCACTACACACCCAGCTAGTCCTCATATACTCAAGAACTGTCCTAGGTGTTAGTGGTCAACAATTAGGTGTCCGGGGTGCGCATATTATTGTTTTATGCTATCGGCCCGTCCACTAAGTAATAAATAATAGCAAAAATTATTGGGGTAATCATATTATTGAGAAAAAAAATTAACCAATTTACCATTTTCCCAGTATCCGATACACGTTTGTATGGCCACTTATTAGTTATTACTTATTATTTATAGTTATTATTATATTTTTCAGATAATAAAACAAATAGACATATATATCAAAAAAAATATTTAGCAGTGTGTTAGTATAAGTATTGAAGGACAGCACAACGCTAAAAACAAGTTTGCTTATATTTAATGTAGGTATATCAATATTGTCAATAGGTAGGTTTTTTGTGTTTATGACACTGGTGTGTTTATAATTTTGATATACTTTCTAGTTTTTTTATGCTAGATAAAACTGTTATAGTATATTTCGTGAAATTTGGATTATACGGCAATACGACGCGAGTCGCGAACTCAATAAATTTTCTTAATATTATAATTTATGATATGAATACAATAACAAGATTTGAATTTTAAATTTTAGATTTTAAATCACACCATCGTCTTAAACTCTTAAGCACATAAATAATTAAGGATTGCCTTAAGTTACCTAAGAGTTTCACCCACTACCCCAACTATTGCCGTCTGCCGCTGATCATATTTTATCATAATATATATAATAATATATTAATATGACTTATTATTTAAACATCTTATGTATAGTAATTCATTGCTGTGCATATTGTATAAATTGTGTATACTATATTATATTATAAATATTCATATTATATATACAATGGTCAATGATATAGGTATGTAAAATCGATTATTATTTATTGATAAGCTTACTTGTAAAAACGGCGACTGAGCTGGTTGTTTCCCTCTTCCAACATCCCGCCATCTATATTGGTCACTTTTCCAATCCAGAGGCTTTTTCTCGTTTTTATATAGAATAATATCTCCAGGATTTGGTTTAACAGGTGGCGTAGCACACAATCTATTTGCCTCAGCACAATTCAAAATTATTCTGTACTCATCAATTGTTAAGGGATAGGTTGAAGTATCATATACCGTATTAGAAAACATAATTGCTAAAATAAAAATGTTTGAGACGTTTGTCGCAAAGGTTTATTAAAATTTATTTTCCGTAGGTACCTAAGAAGGAACTTAAAAAAAAAAAATTATAATATTAAAAATTAATGAAAAAAAAGAATGATCCTACATTGATTGATAAATAATTTAAATTTAAGACTATAAAATATAAATATATTATGAAAATTTATTTTTCGTAGGTAAGAAGGAACTTAAAAAAAAAAATTATTAATAAAAATGAAGATTGATTAATACGTTGATAAATAATAAATTTAAATTTAAAACTTTAATGCTACAACGTTATAAAAAGCTGTAAGCTAACTATGGAGCAAATTTATAAAAAGATTACGAAAGACGGAAGTTCCGTACAGTTGTAGCCTGTAGGTAAAGCCGAAATAGCGTCCTGACTTCTGGAGTGGCTTAGTCGAAAGTCGAGACGTTTAACATGCGGACACTGCGAACGGTACTTGCTAACTAACTACCTAGTAACGTTTGCTCAGCGGGGACCCGTTCATTTCGTCGCGATCGTTTCGCCGCGCCCTTTGATCAGACCGCAATTACGCCAGTCAGGCCATCAGAGTCGTAAATAATATTATTTACTTTATTATTAAAATTATAAATAGGTATGCACTATGCAGCCATGCAGGCTGTTATTTATGGATTGTTGATTAGGTACCTACCAAATACCCAGTCCCGCTTATCTACTTTCAGGCCATAGGACTAAATAGTTAAATTGTAAACAGTGGCGTATTTTCAATTTTTTTCCTGGGGGTGGTCCAATAATTCCAACATAATATAGATAGGTAGGTACTGTTATAAATAGTTTTTAATAGATTATAAGAATAAAAAATAGTTGTTTTATTATATTTTATAATTTTAAAGTACAAAATCTAGCGTCCTTTTTTTTACAAAGTTCATCTAAAATGTCTTTTGGTAGGTAAAAGAGATTCTTTTGTTTGATATAATGGACACGCAACTGGTGCAATTATAAATGATTTCAATGAACTTAGTTTTATTTTTTTTATTGGAAGACATATTTATTCCAATTCCAATTTCCAAGCAAGAAATAGATGCAAATATACAACTATAAAAAAAATAAAAAAATAAATTTGATAGTATTTATTAAATAATTATTAAATGTTAGGTTTTATCAAATCTGTATTTAAATCTATCACAAATGAGAGACCCTTGTATTTAAAAATAAATAGGTATCCTATATTAAGTACAAAAGGTTATTAAAAAAAAATCATTGCATTCGACGATTTGCAAGACGATTCTATATGCAATACCTTATACCTATGCATTTTATATCAGAGACATTTTATGAACCTATACGCATCACAGAGACACAGGGTACAGATGGATTTTTAAAGAATAAATAACATGATTTTGTATACAAAAATTCGGTATGTAATATAGGGTAAACGAATATTGAAGTATGCCTCGTAGCTCAGATATTCGTATATCAATAATTATTCTCAGTACACGTGTGACAATTAATACTTTTTCGATAGCAGTTTAATAATAAACTATATTTCATAAATATTTTGTTCACGGGAAAAAACCATGTCCGCGCGTGCTTACATAAGTCGGGGTCTGCAAATATGTAAGAATTTTTTTTTTGGAGAGATTCTGGGGGGGGGTCCAGTACCCATGGACCCCCCCGTAAATACGCCACTGATTGTAAAGAACTAAAGACTTATTAGTTATTGAGTCCATTGTTGTATGCCATAGATATAATAGAATATTATTATGTTCATGTTGTATACCCTTTTTTTTTTTTTTTTTTTTGGAAAAAATCACTACATGGGAACCGAAGTGTTTATCACATTACTTAGCTCCTTATGTTGTATACCTAGTCGATTATATTATAACGGTATTCGGGTATTATAAATTATAATTTGTATAGTATTGATTGTTGACAATTTGGCATTTTAATATGCCTGATGTGTTTAATTGCTTTTAAAAATCATTGAAAATAGTAGTTTATTTCCGGAAATTACATTGACCGTTGTCGTATAGGTGACTTTATGCCGTGTATAGCAATGCATATTTAAAGTAAAAGCAATAGCCAATATTCATTTAATAATAATTTTTAAAAAAAATAAGCTTTAGCTAGGAAAAATTAGCACCAAGCTGAATTTTTAAGTACTGAACGTGAACGTGAACGAGTTCATGTTTTTAGTGAACGTTCCGAACACTGCTTTTAGGTGAAATCTGAGTATTCTCAAATATTAATATTTTACACACAACACACTCATAACTCGCTTAAAAATTGAACTATCGTAAAAAACCAATGTACGAACACAGATAATGTTCTTACCATCAAGTTTTATAATAGGTCAATTCACTCTAATTTTTAAAGTAAAGGAGCCACAAATGTTCTGCCGAGCGTAATTTTGCCATATTACGCAGTGGTAAGATGGAGACAAAAAATACCAGTGTTACGTCCTCTTAAACAATTATTTATTATTCAATGAGATAATACAGGTGTTTGAAAATAAAATGCGTTTGACGTCTCAATATAGACCCGAAGAATGAAAGACCTATAATGTTTAAGTGTTCAGATAAAAACGAGTAATACGATACATTTTAATCGTTAAAGATGATATTTTTTTTATATAGCCTTAAGTGTTTTTCTGTTTTTATAAATCTGGTGTGATTATAATTTTAAATTAATATACTTTCTACTTTTTTCAAAGTAGATAAAAGTATTGGTGGATTTAAGGGTTCAAATAAGGTCAGAAAATTCATAAGAAGGGCCTCGTACAAAATGTTTCAGTAACATACTAGCTAACCCACATTTTACAAAGCCGATCGCTTGGCTTGTAAGAAATTATAACCAACCAAGTCATTCTGTGACGGAAACCATGTCCTAATCCATTAAATGTACAAACACTGCGATATGTTAAACATAGTGTAATTCACTATTCCACAGCCTTGTTTACCACATTTTTCAATATTATTTACGTTGCGAATTTATCGCAAAAATGGTATCCAATATGTCAAAATTTTACGCCACAGTGCCGCTGATTAAGTACCAAATGAAAAGATTGTTATTTAACTTACAACCTTTTTATTTTTATTTTTCGTGCAATCATGTGCCTTGTCATGACGTTGAGTTGGAATCAAATAATTAATATAATATATTTTACAAGTCACCAACTCGGAAATGACTGTTGATGGACATTTTAGTTTTCGCGATAACAGAGTTCTTGGTATTGTTGTATTTTAATTTGTACCTATTGTATGGGAAAACTTATTCAACAAAATTGATACACCTGCAGTAGCACCATTGCACCAATTATAATTATAAATAATATTATTTCATATTTGTGATAAATGATATAGTGGGTAGAATGCAGAATAAGTAATAACTTAGATTTACGTACCTATACGGCTATACCTATATAAGTGATTAGTACGATATTTTCTAATTTGCAGCATTCATTATGTAACATTATTTTGTTAATAAATGATGAACTATAATAATAATATTATATAGCCAATATAGGTACCTACTACCTACTGTGTTAGATATTATTATGTGCATAATATTATATATTGTATCTCTACACATAAAAAAACATAATATTTCGAATGTCGGATAGATAATCATGGCATAGGTTTTTTCGCCGGTCTAATATTAAAATAGGTTATAGGTAATAATATGTCCGTAGTTTTTGACTGATAATGATAATGCAGAAACCCTTGATTAATGTTCTTATTATTTTACTTTTTTTATTGTTAATTGTTATCGCTATATTATGTGTCTAGTTAGTGTCTAGGTAGGCATTTTAATAATATTGTTAAATAATATAATGGGTTACTAACAACTGCTGCCACTGATCATATTAATATGTTAATATTCTGTTAAATTTGAATTCAATGATTTAATATTATAAATTGTATAAGAAAAACGATTCTGAGCGAAGACAGTTAGCCAGTTTATAATATCTTACTAAGTGTATTTGAACATATTATTGTGAATAAAGTAATTAATTTTAATATTAGGCATTAGAATTGACTATAGTTGGTTAAATTCATTTTCCCCAAAAAAATTACATTTGAAAATGCCATTGCGCGTCTATAAAATATAACAATATACTCTAAAAGTTTCATATGTCAATAAATAATATTTTTAAATTACAACAAATAACTAAAATCGTTATTCTTGGTTTTAATATTATGTAATTTTGCCCAAATCTGAAATTAAAATATCTGTAAAAAAATAAATGTGTTTATATAAAATATATATTTTTTAGATTTTTTGTTTACAGTATGAATTACTTATGAGAATCTTCGTTTTAAATTTTCAATTCTTAGTTATAAAAACTGAATATCTTATAGTTTTTTAATTACAATGATTGATAATTTCGAGATTTTGATGAATGTTGTCAAAATTTGATATTTAAAATGCTTATAAAAAAATGTTGACTACGGATTTTTCATATTTTTCATCAACCTTTGAAATAATATATTAGGAACTTTCTATTAAATTTTCAATAATTTTCACCCAACCAACAAAATTTTATTGATATTTATAGAGAAAATAATAAGAAAAAAATTGGAAACTGAAAATGTCCGTAAACAGCTTAAAATATTTTAAAAACGCCAAAACGGTATGGTGTTTAGAAACTGCTTATATAAACATTTAGACAACATTTCATGTATCTTTTAGAGATACACCAAAAACCAAAATCGATATTGCATAAGAATTTCCGTTTTTTCCTTAATTTTATTATATTATATTCCTTAGTTTTTTATGAAAACTACTGGGAATTTTTTTACCTTTGACCCCTCAGAGTACTAACTAGATTCAATTTCCTATCAGAAAAGCTATTATTGAAGAAAATCCAAGCATTTTTACTGTCCTAAAAGGTGATGACAGGCACAAAAAAAATAAAAAAACACACATCATTGTAAAACTATCGCTCCGCTCAGAATCTAAAACAAGTTAAATATTAACTATTGGACGTACGAAACTGTACCTAGGGTACCTATAGTTACAGTTTAATAACCCATCAATAATATTATATTTGTTATTGTGTACAATAATTATTATGTAAATACATACTAGCCAGGGTTTTTTTAGTGTGTAGTGAAACACATTTTGTGCAGTGAGAAAAGTCATTGTGCAGTACAAATTGTTACTTTGTGCAGTGCAAAATAAGAATTTCAGGATGATATTTATTGTATATTATAAAATAATATTTGTCTAAAATTGAAAAAAAAAAAATGTTTTAAAATACATTTTGAAAATTAATTATTGCGTTTTAGTTTTATCATAGAACGTTAATTTTCTATGGTTTTATTTTGCTCTCTGATCGAGCTATATAGGGGTAAGTGATAACAGTCCGTAAGTCTGGTCTGAGTAGACAAATCCAAATATGTCAAGAGTAGGAATATATGTTTGAGCAGTGAGAAAAAATCGTTAAAAAAAACCCTGATACTAGCTGGCTAATCGATTGGCATAATATAGGTACGTCACATTAAGTTGTTTAACTATTTATAACTTAGGACATGAATTGAAAATTTGGTTTAGAAAATGACGAGGGGAGTGGACAATCAGCCAAACCGAAATCTAATATCCTAAACATCAATTTTTCACACTTATGTATAGTCGGGCGTTATTATACAAAAATATGGTTAGGTTGCTAATACGTAATTTAACTTTTGTAGCAAGAGATTATTCATGTTTTATACTATTTTGTAAAACCATGAATCTTGATCCAATAGAAACCAATATTGAAACCAATATATATTATTTCATAAATTTTTTTTGTATTTGCGTAAATAATTTAAATGAAGACAATCCGTAATCACTATACCTAATTTATTATTGTCCTATGATTTGTATGGCTATATTATATCTATTAGGTACATTATATATTATATTCTGTGGTTACGATAAAAGTCTAAATCCGCCATCCAAATACAAAACAATTCGCATACGCAATATATATAGATAGATCGATTACCGAAACAATATTATGTCTTCTTTAGGATTGTTTTGCACCGATATGTATTGTTACACTGAGATATTGTATCCAATTTTATTCTTCACATTTTACATTTTATACTGCATTCTTTTTGATCTAAAATACACTATTGTAAACACTGGTATTTTATTCATTTTATTTAGAATTCAAATTAAATATTTAATAGACAAATTAATAGGTATTGTCGTACCTACTGAAAAAGTAAAAATAATCTTGGAACGTTAACTGAAAACGTCTTTTCAGAAATGGTAATTTCAAATAATTGAATATCAAAAAATTTATGGAGCCCCGTAATAATCAGGTAAGTTTATTAATTTTATAATTTTTAAAATAATTAAGGATATTATTATATGAATCACCTATAGTGGCTAGTACACTAAGGACCTACAGAGTATTTTTATTTTAACATAATTATTTAAATGTTTTCGCATTAATGATGTCAATCATATACCTAATTTCTTATCCCAATGGCAATTATTATATATTTCCTATTTTAAAATAATTGTATTTAGTAGGAAGAATATATTGTTACACTAAATTAGTTAGTTTTAAAATTTAAATTGTATTATTCGATAATTAGTTAACTCATCGACTATATACAATACCGGTTTAGGTTTATTACAACTCTATAATATTCGGTTTTGTTATTGCAAATTGCAATGCAGATCTACGGAATCCCTAAATAACCATTTAAGGTCCACCCCACACACTGCTGCGGTGGCGGCACAGCCAAGACAAAACAATTTTACCACCACCACTGCAGTGTGTGGCGACCTTTAGGCATTAGGCATCTATATAGCATTATATGTCTTGGGCAGTTGGACTCACTTGGAGTCACAAATCACAATCACAAAACCCTCGTACGTGGTACACGCAGGACGTCAAGACTCAAGACGCACAACCAAAATCGTAAGTAATATTAATTTTTAATTTTACGATTTCCAATTAAAAATATTACAACCATTTTAGAAGTCCCTACTCCCTACCGATTTTGTTTTAAATATTTTTAGTGAACAATTAATAAATAGGCTGCAGTAATATATTTATATGAATAGATGTAAGTTATTTAATCCCACAGTCATACATAGCAAACGTCTTGTAAAAAATTAATTAAAAGTCTTAAAAGATTCGAATGTCTGAATACCATTCATCAACATTGTATCTGTATTTGTATACTATATAATATTATATTGTGTAAAGTAACTAGACAATAAATACCTATTAGATGTCATAAAGTAAAAATGAATTGATACTGTCACTTTATCACACTTATTTAAATTAAATAATAATAATTATTCATTTTTAACATTAGTATAGATATTATGGATAGGTATATTATGACTAGGTAGGTACTATAATATTTACTAGGAAGAAGTGTCTGATTAAGACTTTTGGGCCCACCCAGATTTTAAATTTCCACCAGCCCATTCGACATTAATGCTATGCTTTATTTAGTTATTTCTTATTTTATTTACATTACAATCAAAAAAGTCGAAAGGGGTAATCGGAAAAAAAATCCCCAGGAAAAAAAATCCCCGACGAACAAACCAGGAAAAAAAATCCCCAGACTACAATATTACTCACAACCACATGCAAATGGTAGGATAAATATTTTTTAAACGTTAATTAGTATCTATAATTAATATTTAATTATAAATACGTATATTAAAAAATTATATATTATTCATAATACCTTGTACTTAACAACTAGTATAGTAAAATATAGTATACAAAAATCTTATACAAAATTTAGATAATTATTATTATTATTATAACCACCTACATTTCGTATAATATTTTTGTATATACTATATATACCTACTAAATATTTTTATATGTTATGTTTTTACTGTGAGTAGGTGACACAGAACAATCATAATAGTAACATTTTAAGTTTTGAAAACGTAATATTTTATTTCGGGGATTTAATTTTTACAGAATTATACCAACATAAAATGTGTATTAATATAGTAATATAAGATTGTATTGTTAATTTTTTGAAAATTGTTTATAGTTATTTATTTATATTATTATTATTATTATTACATATATTTTGAATAATATTTTTGTATAATATGTTTTTAACTGTATTATTCATTCGAAATATGTTTATATGCTATTATAACTATTTGTGAAGTTGTTAAGTTAGTTAATTTGAATTACACATAATATATTGTCGTAATTGAAAACAAAATATTATTTATAAATTATAATATATAATTTTTTTAACAAAGTAATATTATATAATATACGTATTACGTATTTGTAATTAAATATTAATTATAGATACTAATTAACGTTTAAAAAATATTTGTTCAACCATTTGCTTGTGGTTGTGTGTAATATTGTAGTCTGGGGATTTTTTTTCCTGGTTTGTTCGTCGGGGGTTTTTTTTTCGGGGATTTTTTTTCCGGGATTCAATCAAAAAAGTCGAAAGGATATATTGATTTTTTTAAATATTTAACTAATTGTGCAATAATTCATAATCGTTTCTTTTATTAACCGGGTTGCATTTAAAAATGTATCAATTTAATTCTTCAATAAAATGTTATGGACCAATCTTCGAACCAGGGACTGGAACCGTACCTAAAAGAACCGGTTTTGGAACCGGAACCCTTTGAATAATGGGAACCGGAACCTCACCGAAACCCTAATTTAAATTAATTTGAAAACCGGAACCCCACCGGAACCTTTATTTGAATTAATTTAAAAACTGTAACTTTACCGGAACCGGTACTTTTTTTTAAAGGTTTCTTACGATTAATTTCGGTTTTGTAATAATTCTATTATTTTTATTTTTATTTTTCATTATTATTACGACGATTAATAATATTCAAAAATAATCATTCAATTACCTACAGAGTACAGAGTTCAAGCGTCTGAGACATCGAGACGTGTCACTAAGACTAAACAGTGAACACTTGATTATAAGCACTATAAGCTATAAATATTTCTACGTAACAACTGATAATGTAATAATAGCAATTTCCAGCAAAAATAAAAGTCGTTATTTACTGCACAATATACACCAGGTCCTGTAGGTCTGCCACTTCCAGTTACCACAATAATAACTAATAAGAAATTCATAAAATATGTTTATAAATAACTACGAATGTTATGATGTTTACATTTACATATAAGTTAGGTTATATATAAGTTACATACAACTTATAATTATAAAGGTTATTTTTTATTTTAAAACTTGCACACTATTTTATTATTATTTATGATGTTGTTTAAGTTAAGCTTTCTATTAAATATTAAAATGTCTTGTTTTATTTTAATTATTATCTTAAATATTATTATTTTTGTTATATTGATTTTATGGAGGAGTCAACATAAATTAATAAAATAGTTTTAATAGTTTGTATTATACTATTATTATTAAATATTAAGATGTATCCATAAATGTTTTAATATTCATCTAGGTATCACAGATTATTTTAAGATAAAGAACATATTATAATTATTATATATCTATGTCATGAAGTTAAGTCCTGATTCAAATTAAAATCATGTGAAATTAGAACAGATTTTCCAATCTACTATCTACTAGAAACTAGAACTCTCGACTGCAGAGTGCAGAGCTCTGGCGCCTAAGCAAATATAGACAATATTGTATGTAGTAATTATAAAAAAAAAAAAAATAGTGATATTTTAAAATTTAAAATACTGAATTTTGATACAATAAGTGGTAATGAGTAAGTGCAATCAAAGTATAAAGTATAAACTAGGTATAAAAAAAAAATATAAAAAGGGTTATTCGAAAAAAAGGTTATGCCCCCGTTCAATGACAGTAGTAAAATTTTTTTTAATCATTTAGTCTTCTCATTAGTTTTAAGCAACTGGTAAAATATCTGGTTGAAAATTGTTATTGACCTGCCGTAATTGATATCAATTATTAAGTAATGAAAATACTAATATTTTTCTAAAGAATCGAAATTGAATCAAATTTTTTAAGTATAAAACTAAAAACCCTAAACAGGAAACGTAATTTTCATTTCATAAGAACCGAAAAGAACCGAAACCTAAATTTAAAAACCGAAAAAGAACCGAAACCGAAATTATAGTTTTTTTTTTAAACCGAAAAAAACCGAAACCGAAATTTTAGTTTTTTTTAAAACCGAAAAGAAACCGAAACAGAAATTTTAGGTTTTCTAGGAACCGAACCGGAACCGGAACCGTAAAAATCATCAAGGTTCCAGTCCCTGCTTCGAACACTAAATTATGTTTAAAGAACCATATTAGCTCGGTAGCTCGAATGCTCGATAGCTCTCCGGTTCAATCGGCCGGGATTGCTAGAACGGTGAATTTGTAGAAAAATAAATTATTCTTAGTTTACTGTAAGACAAGACATAAATACATAATATTATTATCTTCTTTGACACATAGTTTGAAGTTTGAATTGTCATTAGAAACTTTTATTTTAAAAAATGTTTGGCATTTTTTATTTATTAGATGCTTTTTTGCCTTTTTAATGAGTCATTATTTCATTTTTATTAATTTTTTCAAGTTGTATATTAAATTCCATCAGTTTATTTATTTAATTTTCATTTTTCAGATAACATTCAGTACACACGTACTCAATTAATAATATCTTTAATTAAAAATATTTCCCAAATGCTAGATTTCTAGATTTTAATATTTTTTAAATTATGATTTTTATTTATACCTATACTTAGAGTAAATAGTGTAAGTACTGAATTTGTTAGATTTTAATGCACTAAATACACAGCCTTTATCATAACTAAGTACTAACTACTTGTAAAGGTAGGTAACAATAACTAGTGCAACACTTTTCTGGTTGAAATTAATTAATTCGTTTTTATGTTCTAGATGGAATTTACTTTCACCTTAAAGTTTTTACAGGGTAGTGTGGTCCCTATTGTCACCACACAAGCCACTGCTTTGAGCACACCTTTGAACGCCGCTCCAGCCCCTCCGCCAGAAGTTACCCAAACGGTAGTTCAAGTTCAACCACCACAACAACAACAACAACAAAAACAACAACATGGTCGTGGTGTGGAACGCGGACGACGTAATTGGCGAGGTGGATATCGAGGGTGGCGAGATGGTAACCGCGAATGGCAAGGTGATAATCTTAGATGGCACGGGGATAATCGAAGATGGCAAGGCGATAATCGCCGCGGGTGGTACGACAGAGATCATGGCAGTAGACGTCGTGCTAGTGGTGGTGGTGGTCATCAGAGCGACCGTCGTGGTGGTGGTGATGTCAGCGAAGGTGGTGTTGGAATTGGAAGAAAACGAAATAATGGGCGGCAAGGCGAGGCTAGTGCAACTAGAGCAAATATAATCGTCATAGACCGGGTACCAGATGGAGATGTGGCAAGTACCAGCGGCTGTGAAGATGGTGAAAGGCGGAACAGTGCTTTCAAAGGGCGTAAGTATTATTACACTACCTTTCTATACCAAGATTTGTTTGCAGCTTAACAGAATTTATAAAAAAAATCAATTATAATTTAATATAGTTAAATATTATACTACGGTTATATGGGTGATTTTTAATCATAATAAAATATTTTATGATTTTAGAATGTTCAAAATGTTATGAAGAGGGTCATCGAAGGAAAGATTGCCCTTATAAAGGTAAATAACAATAGCAAAGTTAAAAAACTTAAAATTATATATTATTGTTAGTAACAAAATATAATATTACATTTTTAAATGTTTATTTCCAGTTACATACCGCGTACTAACACCTTCCGAGGCTGAGTTGGCAATGAAAGAAAAACAGCCGGGCCAACAGTCCTAACCTAACCTACAATACCAACTACCTAAGTACCTATACATACTGTCTATATTATATCAGATATATTAATATAATTTTATTTTTCAAATAAAAATAAAATATTTGATACCTACTCAAAAAGAAATGTTTTCTTAATTTTTTCATAACTTATACATATTTATTTTGTTTAACAACACATTTATTTATATAATTTATGATCCATTGGTTATATAACAAATTAATATTATAAATTAGACTAATACAAAGTTTATCATAAATATTACTCATATTACTCAACCTACTGTATTTTTAGGTGTCAGTCAGTGTGTTAAGGTTAACTTTTAAGACAATACCCATTAGGTATTCATATTCATAGGTACTAAGCAGTAAAATAGTAAGAACTTAGTTGGAATCATATGTTAAGTATTCATGAAAAAAACCTTGGTTAACGCTTAATCAATAGTTCTTAATAATTCTTAGTGGAGTGAAGGATTTAGTAAATACTCAAATTTTAGTATTCATAAATAGGAGTACATATCATGTTAAGTTATAAAACGTAAATGTGATATTGGATGAATCCTAGCAACCTCTGGTATTCACTTAAAAAATAAATTAATATTAAATGAATAACTAAACATTTTTTTTATTAATTAACATAGGTACATTATTCCTTTAATTCAGTAACGTGTGCAAACTGAAAAACCTTAAAATTATGTAGCCTTTGTTGAATAAACAAATTAATATATTTTATATCACTTTTGGGTTAAAAAGGTGTATATACAGGTGTAAATACAACAAGAACTTAAACTTTCAATTAATTAGGTACTTATCTTACTACTACATTTAGGTATAGATAATTTTATAATATGAGATCAGATTCAACAGTTAGGTTTTTTAAAACAACCTATCTATAATGTTCAATATATTTATTAAATAAAACAATCCTTTAAACAGTATAAACCATAAAAATTGTGAGGTACAAAATATCTTTAAAAATAAGTCTAATGTCCTAAGAATACTGTTAAGGTTTTGATGTAGATGTTTGCAAGATGTGCATCATTTGTCAGTTAAAAAAATAGTTATATTTATAACATACTTTTTAATGTATGTATTCAAATTTAAAGTTCTATGAATGTAGAACTCACAGATAGTATTTGCAAATGTTTGTGATTTTAACAAATTTAATATACCACTTAGGTTAGGTACAGCAGCTTATACGATGAACCTTCCATTAAATTCTAAGTTTTTAGGTCAATACATCATCAACATACATCCACAATTATTTTTAAGAAGTAAATCTGAAAGAAATGAGTATATACCTTATAACTAATTTCCAAATATACAAAACCCTACGTTTGGCGTCTATTG
The DNA here is from genome assembly GCA_027563435.1 of Nasonovia ribisnigri. Classification (NCBI taxonomy): domain Eukaryota; kingdom Metazoa; phylum Arthropoda; class Insecta; order Hemiptera; family Aphididae; genus Nasonovia; species Nasonovia ribisnigri. Next base: position 15,492 of record JANEHU010001224.1, on the reverse strand, counting down.
CAATTGTTATAGATTGTATATTATATTCTAATAAATGATAAAAAAATCAAAATAATAATAAATAAGAAATTAAACTTAAACGCTATATTATTAGGAACATACTACATAGTATTGTATTAGTGATGATAGGTATATCATAATTAATATATTTTATGTGAGTTTGCATAAAACAAATTTGAATATATAATTATGAAAAAGTACACTTAACCGCATACATTTGAAAGCAATATTCGTATATGCTTAGTGGAATACAAATGTAATTCAGTATTGTACTTATTGGTAAAAAAAAAAAAAAAACAATAAATACCTACGTTCCTATTTTTTATATCAAAACTAACATTGCATAATAATGAATAACTTAAAAATGAAAAGTGTAATTTATAATTATACTAATTTGCATATAAAGATAAATTAATAATTATACTTATTTATTTGGGTATGAAGTTGAATCTGATTTAAATGTGGTAGTACGCATACAACCGCATCAGTTTTTTGTATTACCATTCTGGCAAAAATTACAAATCTTTAATTTTAATCATACATTGAGGTTACTATATGAACGCATTCTAAGTCACTGTCATGTGTAATACTTTGCTTTATTTTAGTAATTAGTGTATTATAGGTAGGTTCATTTTTTTTTTAAGAAGTCAATTTGAAAAAAAATGTCTAGCCCTCATAATTAATTTCCAAACACACAAGATACAATGTTTCTACGTTTTCTTACAATATTGACACTTGTAACAATGTAAACACAATACAGGTACAAAAAGATAAAACCGATTTGAATTTATTGATGTCTTGTAAAACTAGTTTCTCGACCTAAGCACATATTTATTATATTATGCGAAGACTCATTGTTAAGTAGGCAGATAATTCAATACCCTAAAAACATTATACAACAAAATATATGAGTAATTGTCAATTTTTCTTAAGAATGCTCCTAAAATATATTATAATAAATTATAAAATTATTGAGTTGTACAATGCTACAAACAAATATCTAAATGAAGGCTACCCGCCGCCACGACAAACCTTTCATTTTAATCATATATTCAGTAAAGTGGATAAAGTGGAAGTCACTGTGTAGTGTTTTAATTTAGTAAGAGCCCCAGAAATGTTGTAATGCAACAAAACATACAGGACTCTTATCATTTCGCGGGTAGAAACCGGAATATACATATATGACATATATGAAGAAATTACTGAACTGCGTTTCACAACTTGGGTTTTTACTGTAGGTACTCTAAATTTTTACGATATTTAAATACAGTACATTGTATGCAGTGTACAAAGTTTCATAATTTTTGGTTAAGTTTTTAAGTTTGTGATATTTCTGCGACAGGTAACTCGGAGGTGAAATTCGACGGGGCAACCTGAAATTTGGTGGGGAGGTGTATGGAGGTATTATAATGGCGATTGTGGAGTTTGACCCCAATCGGACTTTGTTTGATAACGCTACGGCCACTACGGGCCATAATCAGTAAATCAGTAAATCAGCAGATCAGTAAATTAGACTGACCCATGTAGCTATATAAAAAAAATATAAATAAATAATATTATTTAACTTATTGTATACTTACTAAATCTTACACCAGATTCCCAAATATCAACTACATCCTCTTTTTGGAAATGGTAAAGGCATAGTTTTGAATTAGTTTGAAAACTAACATCTAAAAATTTTTCCCACTCATCCCTTATTAAAGGAGTAGTTATAGGAACACCAAATTAACTATTTTTTAAATCCTTATAAGGATACAAAGGACACAACAGGTCATTTTTATTATAATATCCAAAATTAAAATAATATATTATAGTTTAATTAACTATACTTAAATTTTAAATAGTAAAAGTAAAACATAAAATGATAATTATTATTTCTAAATTATTATATTTATATTATATCAGTTCTCGCCATAACCGTATCCATTGATTAGCATAATATAATAGCACAGAACAATAAAAGTAATCTACAGCCTTTATTTTATCCACCAAAAGCGCTAGAGTCTTAAAAATAGGTGATTGATAGATTCATAAGGATAGGGTAGAGGGAAATTATTTCCCAACTAAGAAATCAAATCCTGTTGCTTGTGATCTTAGGAAAATAATTGTCCACATCAATCAAACGAATGTACGTCATTTACTGCGTTTAATATTATATAGGTATTTTTACCCTAGCCCACTCTACCAATGAATTATTGAAATAAAATGTTCCCGGTGTTGGCAGTTGGCTCGTTAGAAAAACTCACTTGTTAACGTCACTATTCTTAATGGTTCATATTTACCGCAAATTTTTAAAATATAAAGTACTGTGTCACGTTTGAAGGTATGTCATTCAACCAATCTATAGGTAGATCGTAGATATACCAACAAATAACAGCACAATTATTTAATTTTTTTTTTACTGATTTATTAAACTGAGCAGGTTATTGTAGTTCAAGACTTCAAGTAGGTAGCCCAAATGTGAACAATAACTGTTGACATACCTACCTACCTAGGTACTAATGCATATAAATCCTATCCCTAAGTATTATTATGTATTTCTGTTGATTCTGCCAATCTAGGAAGACCAGTATAGGTTAGACAGGTACCTACACCAACAATTAATAAATTACTTCAATGTGTTACGTAATTAAGAATAACAAGAGGCCTTCAATATTAATTTATAAGGTTCTATGATATAATTATATTAAAGAAAATATTGACAAAATATACAACAAACTATTATACTACATAAACGATAAACCCATATAATATACAATATACAATAGTTACTTAACCGACCCACTTACAAAGTGGCGGCGGCCCCCTCGACCCATATTTTTTTTAAATTGCTTATTGTTATATAAAGTAGTTAGGTACACAAATCTTTATGTGATTAAACATATTGTCAGTCAGTTGCCCCTCATGACTTGAACGGACCACCGAGTTTTACTCGGTAACTCGGCTGGCCATTCCGGCCCTGGGGGTGGGGATTATACTTTTTTAACAACATTTAAAATATACAATAGTTACTTTAGATGTATGCATGCAAATAATAATGTATGGAGCACCTATACCTGATGAAAAAAAGTAACCTACGAATACATTTTTTGAATTTAAAAAACATATTCACAGACAAAAAAAATACCTATTTCTGAAACCAATAGGAAATAATAATAACTAATAAGGTCATCGCTCGACTCAAAATTTAAGGTACTAGATAATTATTATTATTATTATTTTTAGGTATTAGAAAATTGTGCAATACTTATATTTTATGCCAGGGGAATAAATGCTTTGCCATGGTTTATAACAATGGTTATGAATGGATTATCCATCATCTGAATCCCGCCATGTAAGACTCCATATAATATGATGACAAAGTGTCAGTGTACAGTGTATAGTGTACGAGTACAATGTGAATTTTTATAATTTACATAATTTCGGAAATCCTCACAGTCGTTGAATACTTTGTAATCCACCTGATATCGGATATTCGGATTGACGAAATTATGACGGTAAAATATTCTTTAAAAAAACAACAAAAAAAAAAACCAATAATTATCGAAATTATTTTAATGTTTGGCATAACCAGCATCTAAATTGTGAATACAAAATATAAATAATCTATTATTATTACATCTTATTAGATACAAATTAAAAAATACTTACTAATATACTTACCTACATTAAAATATATGAATGTAATTTGTGATCTCCAATGACCAATTTATTGAACTAGGTATAGGCACTTGAAAATGTTAATGCACTCCTTCTGCATATCGAAATAATAAACAGTTATACACACTAAACTGTGTTGAAACTGTTAGGAATTATCAAAAACTATTCACATAAATGTTTTTTCAAAGGAAAAATTGTTATGGTAACAAAATAATAAGGCATGGCTGCATATGGTTAGAACATGTAACGTCACAGCATTTTTTGCACTAATATTATTATTATCACAAACATACCTGTATCCATATTGCCACTAATGAGCATACCTTATTTATATATTATTATGATTATCGCGCGCTAAGGCAGAAATGACCGTAGTGTTATGCAATTAATGTTCCCCGCTCCCCCTTCACCATGCAGTGTTCGTCGCCGACGTGCCGCGGTTGCGCGCCGCCCGTCGCCACCGGTCGCGTCTGTCCAAATTGATAGTGACGGCCAACGTAACACCCTTTCTTTCGCTAGTAGGTCACTGTGTGGCGCCGAGAGGAATTACACTGTGACTGAACTAGAGTTATTAGGAATCCTTTTTGCCTGTCAAAAATTTAAAATCTATATCCTTGGACACCCAATAAAATTGTATACTGATCATAAAGCCTTAACTTTTCTTTTTTCATGTAAATTAAAAAATACTCGTCTCACACGTTGGACTCTTGCCCTTCAAGAGTTTGACCTCAAAATTTATCATTGCCCCGGGAAAGAAAATCCCATAGATGCTCTTTCTCGCCACCCCCTAGGTCGTGATGATCAACCACCAAAAGACGCTCCCCGTATCTTACATTACACATTACCACCACCAATTCCTCCTGACATTATCTCAATTTGAAATAATATTTCCACAGAACAACAAAAGGATCCCAAGTTATCCAAAATTATTATATTATTAAATTCGAACCCTTTACCATCATGGCACACTTATTATAATCTCAAAAACAATATATTATTCATTCGTAAGTTTAAACATGACACTCAGTGGTCCCTATATCTGCCCAGCCATATGGTAAAACAAATTATTATTTTATTTCATGACTATTATGCTCATATTGGTCCCCTAAAAACTGCTCATTCTATTAAAAACATCTGTTATTTCCCTTCAATGTTTAAAACTGTTCGCTCTGTAGTCCAAGCATGTGAGTTATGTCAAAAGTGCAAACCTAAGACTACTCGCATTGCTGGTCCTATGCAACCCATTCTTTCAAACAAACCCCTTGATAAATTATTAGTTGACTTTTATGGTCCTCTCCCCGTTGGTATATTCCAACTTTCTTATATTTTTGTTATTGTTGATAACTTCAGTCGTTTTATTAAATTATATCCCCTCAGGCGCGCCAATGCTAAAATTTATATAAAAAAGCTAACAACAGATTATTTCCCAAATTATGGAGTTCCAAAAAATATTGTTTCTGACCACGGTCGGCAATTTATTAGCAAGTATTGGCAAACCTCTCTTAAAAAATATCAAATTCAAGTTTCTCACACTAGTATTTATCACCCTCAATCTAACCCTGCAGAACGTGTCATGAGGGAGCTAGGAAGGATGTTCAGGACGTATTGCCACCAAAAACATTCGTCTTGGCCTCAGTATGTCCCATACATAGAGTGGACACTCAATAACGTACGTCATGAATCCACCCATCAAACCCCCTCAGCTCTTTTTCTACAAGATAAAAAACATAACCCTCTTACTCAGTTCATACATTTCCCCAATGAAAGTTATCCAATAGATTTCAATAAACAATTAACATTAGCTCAAGAAATACAACTCTCAAAATCTGAATACCGTAAAAAATATCAAAAAGAACACCTCAACCCCGTCTTTTTTAGAATAAATGATCTCGTTTTAGTCCGCACCCACAAACTCAGTAACAAAATTGATAAACAAATGTCAAAATTCTTCTTACTCTATGATGGTCCCTTCAAAATAAAAAGTATCAAAAAGGTTAATGCGTACGAACTAATCCATCCAGAAGATGATACGCCCCGTGGTACACACAATGTAACTCAGTTAAAACCCTATGTACCACCCGTTACTTAATTTATAAATATTCAAACAAATAATTATCTGAATCATATTTTAATGCTGGTTATATGATACAACTTTTGGTGATACAAATAATGTCCCCGGGACTCCATTTTAATGGGGGGTTGTACGGTGGTGTACTCTGCTCGACACGGAGTCACCACTGTGCGCGAGCCTCAGCTCAGCACTGTTGTGCGTACAACATATGATAGGCCCGGGTCATTTAATTCGTAACTTTCCGCGTTCTCCCCCCCCCCTATGTCCCTATACTACCCCGCCTTTTTTCTGTCTCTCATAAACTTTCTTTAAAATTCGTTGACCCCCAGCTCGGTAGGGAACCCCGTCTTCCAGGGAGTACCGATACTACTCCCTGGCCGGCAAAGAGTCTGAGACACTCTTCTGTTAAAAAAAAACCGGTGTTGTGGTGACACGTAAACCGGTGAGGACGCGGGCTTGGGTCCATCATGAGTGAATGCTATTGTTGCCCAGCGGTTAGCGAGCTTCCTCACGTCGCATATACAGCTGGTGTCAAAACCAGTTGTCCCTGTGTGCGTCGGGGCGGCGGCGCCGATTCACTCTAGCGGCCCAATGCCCGCGTAGCGATGACCCGGAACGTGAATACCCTTTATGGGTATAAAAGAGCCACCAGACCCCGCCTCTTGACCGCTCTTTCACCACAACATGCAGGAACCTTCTTGTTAGCCCCCCCTTAATAATCGTTAGGTCCCACCATGGCTTGCCATGTGTGTAATAATAGTGTCCAGAGTTACTTAAGCAGTGTAAGGCCTCGTTGTCTTGCCTGTACACAATAGTTTTATTTTATTTTTTTTGTCTTGCCCCTTCCACATTACGTCCCCATAATGTGGTCGTAGCCTGTGCAGTCGTGCCCCCGTAAGGCATTACTGACCAGAGTCCCTTCCCCCTTTTCCCCGTTAGGTTTCCCGGTTAGGAATATAGTGGTCAGTGGTATCATCATCACCCCCTGGACTAGTCAGTCAATTATAATTGGTAGGTTTTATTATTATTAAATATGTTATTATTATAAAGTGTTCGCACTAACGTGCTAGTTTTTTATTATTATTATATACTGTGTGCGCACAGATGTGTAGGTTTTATTCATATTATCATTGTGATGCTAGAACCCTTACCACCTATACTCCCTAACCCAACTAAATTATTAATTTATGGTTGCAAATTAAATTTTATTATTATGTATTTGATATTACTATGATGTCCCCAATTAAAATGTTATATCCCCTCTGATTGCTAGTCTATGGTCATTCCCAAAAAATTCTGCTCTCTTACTCTACAACAAATGGTCTTCAGGTATTCTTGCAGACACCTTCAACAATTTGTTGGGGGGGTTCTGTAACGTCACAGCATTTTTTGCACTAATATTATTATTATCACAAACATACCTGTATCCATATTGCCACTAATGAGCATACCTTATTTATATATTATTATGATTATCGCGCGCTAAGGCAGAAATGACCGCAGTGTTATGCAATTAATGTTCCCCGCTCCCCCTTCACCATGCAGTGTTCGTCGCCGACGTGCCGCGGTTGCCCGCCGCCCGTCGCCACCGGTCGCGTCTGTCGCGTCCGTCGGTGCCTGCCGACATGGCATTCTGTAATTCCATTAATTATTGTATAATCCCCAACAAACGCCGACACTGATCTGCCCTACTTCTTCAACTTTCGCTCTTGACGAACCGACGAGCCGTTCCAGCTAACGACAAGTGAACACCCCTTTTCATAACCACTGACTTTGGCACACGTACGCCAATTTTACGTCTCCTGAACTTGGACATTTTTGACAAACACCTCGTGCACGTTATTATATTATACATCTTCAACATCGTCAAGTGACTCTCTTCTTCAACCGAGGCTGACCATATTACTATGATGGGCTAGACAACGCCGTTGGGCCGTGGTGGCCATGTCATTTCTGGTCGCTGTTTCCTTCTCCACCATGGGGCTAATGTTCCGACGACCAGGTGGGCCGTGTCGGCCGCGTGTGTGCCGGCGGCATTTTCGCCAGCCTACCCATATCGTCGGACCACCGCAACATCTCAACAACAGATAGTCTTGTAATGTATCCATTTTTCCCCTTTGGCCCCCCTTTTATAAAGCACGATTTTTAGGCGTCGCAAGATGCAGGTCCCGTTCTTTTTAAATGATCTCCTCTCGTATCTTACCCGGTAACCCTGCGAGAGTCCATCATGAATAATATGATGTGTCGTCTCCCGTGGGCCTGGAAAGAACGTGTTTACTTAATTTCTTTCCTAAACTATATATATTATTTTCTCTTATCGCTTTCCTAAATTATTATATTTGTTGTATTTAAGGATTATGTTTGTAGATCGATCTGGACAAAAATGACTACACTGCTTTTAGTAATAAGTAATATTTACTAAACGCATGACGTACACATAAGAAATATTATAATGTAGTACCGACAGTATGCTAAAAATCGGCCTTATATACAAGTGACCTATTGACCTAAGTCTCACGCCACTGTTTAACAATATCTGATTCGCTAATAAATATATCGCATGATATGGCGTGATTTTGCACATTATTAATAGCAACGATGCTGTTGTTGTTGCACAATATGATGGTACTTTATACAATATTAAATTATATTCAACACACCCCCGTAATTAATATTTTATACAATAAAGAATTAATGCAATTTAAACAATGATAGTTTTTCCCTTAGTTTTTCAAATCTATCTTTAGGAAGTGGTTTAGTAAGTATGTCTGCATATTGTTCTTCCGTCCCAATGAACTGTAGTTTAAATAAGTTTTCTTCAAACTTTTCCCTGATGAAGTGGTATCTGACATCGATGTGTTTAGTCCTTTTGTGAAACTCTGGATTTTTCACTAGTCGAATTGTACTTTGATTGTCCACGTATACTGTTGGTTGATCGTACTCTATGTCATTGTTGATTTCCTTGACCAATCTGTTGATCCAAACCAATCCTTTGACTGCTTCACATGCCGCGATATATTCGGCTTCAGTGGAACTGAGTGTCACTATGGATTGCCTTTGCGCTTGCCATGACACCGTAGACAGCCCCAGCATGAACACATGACCTGAAGTTGACCGTCTTGTCACTAAGTCCCCTGCATAGTCAGAATCTGAATACACACTTAAGCACAGATTTACGTTAGATTTATAGTATAGACCAAAGTTTGTTGTTCCTTTTACGTATCGAATTATACGTTTAACCATAGTCCAATGTACCGACGTTGGATTATTTAAAAACCTACTAACATAGTTTACAGCGAATGCTATATCAGGCCTCGTGACTTGTGATAAAAATAATAAGTTTCCCACAGCTTGCCTGTATGGAAATTGATTATCACTCGTTGTAAGATTATGTTCTACACCATGCGACATATCAATTGGTATAGATAATTCCTTCGCATCTAACAAATTAAATTTGCTAATTAGTTTATTGGCATAATTTAATTGGTGTAAATGTATTGATCCGTCTGTATACCTAATTATTTCCATACCCAGAAAATAATCTAGATTACCTTGTGTTATCTCAAACTGTTGTTCAAGACCTTGTAATAATGTATTTGTTTTTATTACACTACTAGACGCTATCAGTCCATCATCAACAAAAATAGCTAAGATTAATGTTTCATTATTATTATGATTAAAATAAATACACGAATCCGATGTACTTTGTTCTAGATTAAATTCTAACAGAAATTGCCTAAACCTAGAATTCCAGCACCTTGGTGATTGTTTTAGTCCATACAAACTTCTATTTAATTTGCATACTCGTTCTGTTGAATCTCCAAATCCAATTGGTTGACTCATGTAAATATCTTCTTCTAGATTACCATACAAAAACGCTGTTTTTATATCAAATTGTCTCAGCTCATAATTTTCAGCTGCTGCGACGGCTAGAATTGTCCTTATTGATTCATATCGTACAACTGGCGAAAATGTTTCCGTGTAATCAATACCGTATTGTTGTCTTGATCCATTAACAACTAAACGAGCCTTGAAACGGTAATTATGTTTAATTTTAAACACCCATGAATTGTTTATCACATTGACTCCGACTGGTTTTGATACCAAAGTCCATGTGTTGTTTTTATGTAGTGAGTCCAACTCCTCACTCATCGCCTGTTTCCATTTATCTGATTGTTCACAAGTAATAGCATCATTATAATTAATTGGTTCAGTTATAAACGCTGTACATGCATATCTACTTGGTTTATTTATTTGTTCACGGTTTCTTAGATTATACGTGCTTACCAACTCCTCTTTTTTGTCTAGGTAAGTTCCATTCGTATTTTCGCTTATACTGTGTTGTATTTCGTCACGTTCATTTTCATTTATTGAAACCTCGTTATCTACTATTTCATTTTTAAAAATAACTTCTCTACTTACGTTTATTTTGTTTGATTCCGGGTACCATACTCTGTATCCTTTTACATTCTCTACATACCCGACAAATATTCCCTTTTCACTTTTAGGGTCCCACTTTTGTCGTTTTTGTTTTGGTATATGTGTAAATACTTTTGTACCAAAAACTCTTAGATGTGTAGTAAACCGACGAGGTCGCTTTACTATATATATATTTATAAGTATTCTAAGTTTGACAATAACAAAACTAGAAATTCGAATTAGAATTAGGCACGTAGTAAACCGACGAGGTCACTTTACTATATATATATATTATATAAGTATTCTAAGTTTGGCAATAACAAAACTATAAATTAGAATTTACGTGTCTTGCTCTTAAGAATAACAAATTCCTTTTTCCAAGAATCCACCTCCTAGACCCTACCGTGTACACTCAGGACGTACCGAGAACCATATAAATACGGGTCTCTGTCCGTCTTAGAATTAGAATTAGTCTACCATCCCATACTTGTAGGACTTAGTTTGGTCGTTGAGCCTGGTCCTCAACATCGCCGCCATTCTAAGTCTATTTCCCAGTAATTTTTAAACAAGTGTAATTTTTATTTTTAGTAACTAATTTCTCGGGCAGTCGCTTAAGCGCTCTGTCCTCAAATTTATATATGTAAACTTTTAAACATTATACTTAATAACTTTAATAAACTTATTATAACTACTACGGCGTAACTTGTTACTCTGTCAAACCTTCTCCTATGCAACACGTCAACGTCGTTGGATTCAAATATAAGCGTTAGTGAGGGATCACTACACGTCTTTTGGTGTCAGGTGTGGGGTCACCTGAAAGAAGAATTTTGGTATCCAACCCAAAATCGAGTACATCAGCGGACCTCGAGTTCAACCACGTTGCTGACATACCATACGGAAGAGGAAAAGCCGAGCCAAGCCGCCAACTTCACTCAACACAGCCAAGCGGAGCATCAAGACGAGCCAGCAGAGCCGTCAGCACGCATAATAGGACCAGACCAAGGACGCAATGCAGTTCAATTTGTAAGTTGTCATTTTTAGGCAATTATATATAGTTTATGTCTGATAATCCTAATCAGTGTTGGGCAGTAGTTAATTATAACCCACAAACTTTACGAACAACCGTCATGAGTACTACATTAGGGATTGACACCGCCTTGCGCGGCATACCTAACTTTAACGGGGGTTCAGAGGCAGACTTGTCTTCATATATAACAGAATGTAATTATGTTATGGACAATATCCATGAGAATCTTAGGACGATAGTTTTTCAAAACATTCTATCCAAACTAAAGGGGGACGCATACCAGGCTGTGCGTTACCGAACTTTTAACAACTGGGCGGAACTTAAAAGCCACCTTCGTACCGTATTCGGGGCAACACATTCGATTAACTATTTACAATCCCAGCTTAGCAATATAAAACAACGTTCCGACGAGGACGTACGTAGTTTCGCTGGACGAACCGAACGATGTTACCACGAATTAGTTGGGGCATTAACTGCAGGTTTAGAACCAGCAGCCGCCGCAGCAGTAGCCACATCGCATAAGACGGGGGCGCTGACTGCATTTGTTAACGGAACTCGATCGGAAATTAGAGCTTTGTTACGTGCGCGTGACGTATCCTCTCTCGAAAAAGCAATTACTATCGCAATTGAAGAAGAGCAGGACTTACAGCATATTAACCGACGATTTAACAATAACAAAACTTTCACTAAAAATAACTCGAATAAGAAAAATATTAAATGTAATAAATGTAGCAAAATGGGTCATTACGCGAACGAGTGCCGTAGTAACGCGAGCACCTCGTCAGCTCCAAATTTCAAAAATCCCATAAATAATCGCGATGATAAATCTACTATTTCAGTCAAACGCGAATATCAGGACCAGGTTAGGTTTTGCGCGTACTGTAAAAAAAATAACCACAACATTAAAGATTGTAGGAAACGTATTTATAACGAGAAAAATAGAAGCGAAAACGAAAACGCGAATTCCAATACGGGAACTCGTACGGTCAAAGAAATTACACAAAACAACGTACGAGTAGTCACCGATTTTAACGAGGAACACATAACCTGTGTCTCGCATAATTTCAGTCCACGTAATATTAAATTACTAATTGATTCAGGAGCAGAAATGAATCTTATTAAAATCACTGCACTTGACGGGCAGGTAGTCGTGAACGAACACGAAAAACGCACTATTAAAGGTATAAACGAAATACCTATATTTACTGTAGGCACCGTAGTCACGACTATGCAAATTAACGAAGTAGACGTCCTCATAAAATTCGACGTCGTATTCGGCGACTTTCCTATTATAGAATCGGGTATCATAGGTCGTAATTTTTTAAAACAAAACAAGGTCATTATGGACTATAGCCAAAACGTACTGACCATACCCGAACCAACTGGTTTTAAGGAAATTATATTACCGCCGCGTAGTAACTGTGTGTTATTAATCAAAAACGACGAAAACATTTCTCATAAAAACATAACCATTAAAAAACAAGACGTGAGCGAAAACGTCATTATTGCCAACAGCGTTAGTCCAGTAAATCGCGATACGATTATTAGTAATATCATAAACATTTCTGAAGAGCCTTTTGTCATTGAGGAACTAACCACACAACATATTGAGTGGGAACCTTATCTTGACACAGTTTTAACTGTTTCTTCTGATGACACAGAAACAAACGATCGCATTACATTATTAAAAAACGAAATTAAAACGGACGACTTAAACCGCGAAGAACGGGAGCGTATACTAGATTTATGCTGCGAATACGCGGATCTTTTCTATTTGCCGGGGGACTATTTAAGCGCCACCGATGTCGTCACGCACGAAATTAATACACCGCGTTGTACGAAACCAATTAATATACGACCATACCGTTTACCTTGGGCGTATCAGGAAGAGATCGAGAAACAAATTAAAGAAATGAAACATAACAATATTATACGTGATTCCAAATCACCATTTAACTTTCCACTCGTAGTAGTAAAGAAAAAGAATTTAGACTCGACAGGTAAACCCAAATTACGTGTCTGCGTAGATTTTCGGAAACTAAACGAAGTAACGGAAAATGAAGCTTACGGACTTCCAAACTTACTTGAGATTTTAGAATCATTGGGGGCATCCAAGTATTTCAGTACACTAGATTTGGCAAGTGGGTATCACCAATTACATATTAATCCCGCGGATACTCATAAAACTGCCTTTTCCACAAAATCTGGTCACTACGAATTTTTGCGCATGCCATTCGGGCTGAGCTCAGCTCCAGCCACATTCACACGAGCGATGAAATCTGTTCTTATGGGTCTCGAGGAAATGTGCACTGCATATTTAGACGATATCGTAGTACACGGGTCTAGTTTAAATGACCACCAGAAAAAACTCGAACAAGTTTTCAATCGACTACGCGTACACAAACTTAAGTTACAGCCACAAAAGTGCTCTTTCTTACGGAAAGAGGTTATCTATTTGGGGCATGTAATTAATGAAGACGGGGTATCACCTGATCCGAACAAATTAAAATGCATTCGTGAATATCCAAAACCTAAAAACGCAAAAGACATTAAATCTTTTCTCGGACTACTTAACTATTACAGACGTTTCGTCGATAACTTTGCCAAGATTGCAAAACCACTAACTTACTTACTTAAAAAAGACGTACCATTTCAATGGACAGATAATTGTGAACATAGCTTCGAAGAACTTAAAAAAGCTTTAATGAACCCGCCTTTACTAGTTTATCCGGATTGGGAAAAGGGGGAGTTTAACTTAATGACCGACGCGAGCCAATACGCAATAGGAGCAGTCTTGTCGCAGGGGGAAGTTCCCAAAGACCAACCTATCGCTTACGCAAGTAGGACATTAAACAAAGCCGAATATAATTATAGCGTTGTTCAGAAGGAATTATTGGCCATTGTATGGGCCGTGAAATATTTTAGACCATACTTATATGGACGACATTTCAATATAATTACCGACCATAGGCCCCTAACGTACCTGTTTGGAATTAAAGACGCCTCATCGCAACTAATGCGTTGGTGCTTACAACTCGCAGACTACGATTATACAATTACTTATAGGGCCGGTCCGGAACATTCAAACGCCGACTGTTTGTCACGCATACGAATAGTTCAACCGGGTTCAGATAATACGAATAACGAGTTCAATGAATTCTGTGCCGCGGAGAGCAAACCGATTTTTAATTCAAAAGTTTTAGAAGTAGAAGGTGACATTGGTAAGGTCACTGAAAGCGAAAATATTATAGTCACGATTCCCGAAGATAAAATAATTACACATTCGGCGATACGTGAAATCATAAAAAAAATAGATCTTAATGCGATAAAATTCACTAACGAAAACCGATTCTATATGCACACTGGTGGACCAAAACCACTTATATTTTACGGCATCTCGAAAACTCATACAACACCGCTTGAAGCGGAGGTTGTTTACCAAACGTTACAAAATATACGAGATTTTTGCATTACGAATAAAATTAATTCATTCTCCACGGTCAAACTAGATGGACCTACCTCATTAACTAATTACTTGAGAATTCGGACTATGTTTCGTTACGCATTTCGAGCGACCGACATCGTAATAAAGATATATACGGGTGAACGTTTTACAGACGAGGAAAAACAACAAATAATTTACGAGCACCACAATTCGCCTCTAGGCGGACACTCCGGTGTATCACGCACGTTAAAACGACTAAAACTCAATCATAACTGGCGCAACATTAAAAAAGACGTTAAACGTTATATTAAACGCTGTGAACTTTGTCAAAAAAACAAGTCCCATGTAAAAACAAAACAACCTATGATAATTACTAGTACAGTAGTTAAACCTTTCGAACGAATTTGTCTCGACATAGTAGGGCCTTTACCTAAAACCTTAATGGGGAACATATATATACTCACACTGCAGGACGAGTTATCTCGTTACGCACTTGCTATCGCACTTTCTTCCACTGACGCTCAGACCGTAGCTCAAGCCTTTGTCGAATGTTTCGTATGTACTTACGGAATTCCCAAATCAATTCTAACCGATTGTGGAACAAATTTCCTATCCGATATTTTCAAAGGTATGTGCAAACTCTTAGACGTCAAGAAAATTCAGACAACTGCATGGCATCCGCAGGGAAACGGATTCTTAGAACGTTCCCATAAAACACTAAAAGCTTACTTACGATCCTTTGTGGACAAAGATAGCAATTGGGATAGACTTTTATGTTACGCTACGTTTTGTTATAACACGACGGTGCATACGTCGACTAATTTTACACCATACGAATTAGTATTCGGGATGAAACCAACTATACCGTCA